>JAUPFN010000025.1:11089253-11651940 GCA_036924255.1 Apodemia mormo | reverse complement strand
TAAAGTGTAAAAGACGCCACTCTATAATTTATATATTTTATAATAATTATAAACAAGATATTTGTTGACATCGACAAATATCTCTTCTCTGGCGCGCGACGTATTTGACGCCTATTTTAGGCGGGTACGTGTCATGAGAGCCAAGAAAGCGCTCGATTGTTATGCACACCAAGAGTAACCTACTACGCTACGCCACTATAGCACTACGACGTAACTACGCTACGAGTGTATCGATCGATCCCACTATAAAGGAGATATTTTTTGTAATTTAAAAATGTCGTGGCCTTGTGGAAATGTTTAACTGTATTTATTGTAACTATTCGAAATTCGTTCGAAATTATCGTATATATCATGGAGAGTGTTCCGATGAGTTTGGATTAATTCCTGCCGCCGAATTCCACCATCGAACATCGCGTCAAAATTTGAAGTTCCATCCTCACCATCTCGATGTCTGGAAATCCACAACTGTGCGTTTCTCCCGACACTTTTTACCTCGCACTACTCTGTTGTGCGAGGTAAAAAGGTACCAGTCGAGCAAAAGAGCTATTGAGGTTTTTAAATATTTTTGTGTTATAGCACACACCCCGTGCTTGGGAAAACTTTAAAATTTTTAAAAACAACATAGAAAAATATCGACACGCAGGGATTCAATCCGCGACCGTCTCCCTTAAGCCGGGACGCTCTACCACTGAGTTAGTGTCAACAGGCTTGACGTGGCGAAATTCTTCTTTGTTATGTGATCGATAACGTCGATTGTACTGATCGCTAGGTATACATACGTATAACTAGTTTTTATTGAGGTTTTTTCGAGGTTCTTTTCGAAAATCCAAAACCTTTGTAGCAGCTCCGAGTGTTACAAATAATAACTGTCGTGCCGCGGAAGAGCACGTAAAGCTACCGATTCAGCTTTTCGCTGGCAATAGTTGATAATCGTAAAGATGTAGGTAAAATGCAGCGATGAGGATTGCCACTCATCTTGCCAACCTACAAACCCGCGAACCGTGGTGAACCGGGGAAGGCAGGCGGAAAGTATATAGATAGACCGTGGTCCACGAACAACCTTTTTTTATTAATAATAAGTTGAAATTTTGTGAACAGCTACGTTTTGCCGAAACAACGCGTAACTAATAAAAGTTAATAGGGCTTTGAAAATTTTGGTTCGGTAAAGGAAAAACATTTATTAATAACAAGAATTATTTTTCGACTTTATCTGTCTAAAAAAAAACTTTTGTCCTACACATTTGTTAGTCATTCTTTTGTTATAAAAAAACAATGAAGTGCGAGGAGAACTTGCACATCTCGGGCTGCGTACCATCAAGCGATATTAAATTACTTGTACGAAGCTGTTTGTGATCTAATTCTTTTATTATATTTGTTTAGCGGCCACTATAATCTTCTGCAAAAATTTCAGAGGTCTACCTGTCCATTCAAAAGACCTGTGATAGCACAGAATACTGGAGACAGACAGAACTCAATGCATATACAAGTAATATTCGAGCAACGCACACATAAACACCTTTCACGAGCCATTCCGAGATATCGCTTCCGTGAGAGTTGTCTATGTGTGCGTTGCTCGAATATTACTTGTATGTATATTGACTTTTGTTAGTCTTCAGTATTCTGTGGTGATGGATAGATGACTGAGGTATAAAACATGGTTCTGTTTGTTACTAAATGGATAAGGAATCTTTAAAAGCCTTACAAGTATAATGACATTACAATTTTTATTACATTTTACAATTTACATAATTATTCATTACATAATTATACAATTTACTTTACATTCGAAATCCTTAATGTATAAAACGTCGGGAAACTAGAAAGTCACGGTGCCAAATTGATGTTAATGCCAACAAAGTCGCGAAGAAAAATTATTACAGCACCGTAAAGACGGGAACTTAAATCCGTCTCGAAAGTTCCCGAGGTAAATGTTTATATATAGCGGTGTTACATTTTCACTTACGTATACTTATAAATATTTTTCTCTGTGTTGTTCCGAGACTTTTTTAAATGATAGACAAAGTTCATTTTTGCCAGACAGGCATTCTCTGAACGTTAACTAAGTGGTAGTGTATTGCAATATCTCGCCTTATGTTTGGTATTACCTATTACTTTTTTTATATCATAAGATAGCAAACAAGCAGATGGGTCTCCTGATGGAAAGAGTCAAGCATCGCCTATAGACACCAAAGGTGTTAATAGTGCGTTTCTATCTTGTGGCGAGGTCTAATACCACATGCATGAGTTTACCGCTTACCTTACCCTCCAAACTGGAACACGACAGTGACAAGCAATGACGCTGTTGCGGCAGGAATAGATAGGCGGTGGTACCGGACCCGGGCGAGACAATGCATAACTCTACCTAGTAGCCTCGATAGTAGTGACTCGTATAGCCAATCGGTCGCCTTTTACGACCTGCCTGGCAGAACGGCAGTTGGCCTATTCTTCAAAGGAGCCCGGGTCCAACACGGAGAAAAAGCCCGGGACCAACATGGGGAAAATACTGCTGTAATAATTTAAGTACTTATAGAGGATGCTGATTTTAGGCATAAAAACCACCTTTATAAATTATCTGTGATACATGTAAGTATCTGTGCTAAGAAAAGCTTTAATAACGCAGCGGGTGCAGCTAGCTTCGAATACAAATATCTTGGCAACCAGCTCCAATTTTGCACGGATGCAATTTAGTACCGAGTAAATCATTAATATCGATTGATATAATGATTGAACGAATATTTTTATTTGTAAGAATTTGGGTGTATTCACATATACATCTTCTCGCCTAATCCCTTACGAGGTAGGCAGAGACTATTGAGTGCGATACGTCACGATCCAGAAATACTTGCCTTGCTTCGTCCGCATTTATAACTCCCTTCATGCAAATACGCCTTTTTCAGACTCTTGATACCATCTTCGTACATCACTCGACTAATTTATCATGGTACATCAGTCTTGGTCTCCCCCGGTATCTATGTACATCCACATTCGTATTGTATAGGTATCTGTTTCATTAATTGTTCATATCCCATTCTTTCAATATGTCCGAACCAAGGAACTTATATACCTTAACTGGAATTATTACGAAGCAATATTTGAAAAATAAAAATGTACTTTATTTCGTTACTCATAAAGTTCTTACGTAACAGAGGGGAAAAACGTTCTGAGCAAGACAACGACAAGAGTGGATGTTGTCCCTTTCTTGCAATTGCCAGTGTGAATAAAACTATCTGATGGTAGATTTTTGTATATTCGGTAGTCGTTAAATCCCTTTTATTCATACACGTCGATAAATACATTAGCATAAAATGTATTGTAATTAACACAGTGAGTACTAAAATGTGGTTATTTTAATTATTACGTAATTACTTATGCAATGCAAAAACTGTTTCTCAAATTAGTAGAATTACTTAGTAGTAATTTGCAAACTACGCATGGCCGCACTTATATATGACGATTGGCGCTTTATTTAGTAGAAAGAGACACACTCCACCCATGTCGTGGTACTCTTCGGCACGATTTTGAAGCGTATGTGAAGATTCTGGGTAGAATGTAACTTCCTTGGTCCGAACAGCTTTTCTATTTTCATACCGATACTGTCTTTCAAGTCCCATCTCTTTTTCTAACTTCAGTATTACGAACGCGATCCTAGAGAGTTACATTACAGACTTTTCATAACGCTCTCATTTCGACCGTGTTAATTCTGCCTTAGTGCTCTTTCTGACATACTCGGCTTTCGCTTCCATACGATAACGATAAGGTATACACTTAAGGGCAAGGCGGGCACCCTGACTTATAACAGTGCAGTGAAGATAATCTTAGATTTACAATTGTATCATGCTAACTGTCTACAGTTAAACAATTAGGCAATATGTAGTGCCGGCATGTTCTGCACTGTCATTATGAAACATTTTTTATATTGTAGGCATTGATATTTTATACCAATGATTGTAGGCATTGACTTACTTGTAAGTTAATGATTGTAGGATAGGAAACATATAGGTAGCTCTCCTAATAAATTGAGATAAAAGTGTCGATGTGGACCACATGAGGTTCCGAGTTGGATTTTCGGATCGGGCAATTGAAAAATGTGTTTTTTCAGTTTTCTGATAAAACATTTTCCCGGAATGCGATTAGTGCCCGGGTGGCGGTAGGCTTGCCACCTGGGACTAAACATCTTCGGCTAATCGTGGGTGCACTGGTTGTACCTCTGCCTACTTCTTCGGGGATACGGGTGTGAAGATATATATTATTTTTGCAACTGATGTTAGGTGTCTACCACACGTAATACATGTCTGTACACATTAAAACACTATTATGTGCATTAACCTCTAAGTATCGAATTTATGTACACCGTATATTAGAAAAAATATAATTACTCTTATATTAGTGTATAGTCTATGGTATTATTAATTCATTGAGAACTGTACGTAATACAATAAACTTTACAGATTAAATATCATGAAGCGGTGTTGCCAATTAAAAGTGCGGTGATATTTCGCGGGTACGAGTTTATCTTTGATGTTTTCAGCCGCTTGTTTTCCAGTTTCAGGGTGGCGTAATGACGCTCTTTTAGCGAAACCCGAGTGCTCTCCCCTTTATTTTCGTCAAGTGGGTTGTAGTTGTTTGTTAAGGGACATTATAGTCAAGGTTCATATTTTTCTTTCGCCTTTTTGATATGACTCCTGTGTTTTTTGATGCGTCTCCTGTGTTTTTTGATGCGTATTTAAAATGTCCTTGACATGAGAAGCGTAAAGGTCTTTAAAATTTTTTCTATAGTGCTTAACATTGATCAAAAACATTCTATTATATTACATCTACATTACAGTTACATGTCCTCCCCGTGTTGGTTCCGGGCTCCTTTGAAGAATAGACCAACTGCCGTTCTGCCAGGCAGGTCGTAAAAGGCGACCGATTGGCTACGCGAGTCATTACCATCGTGGCTACTAGGTGGTAGAGTTCTGCATTGTCTCGCCCAGGTCAGGTACCACCGCCTTACCTATTCCTGCCGCAATAGCGTCAGTGCTTGTCGCTGTCGTGTTCCGGTTTGGAGGGTAAGTAGCCAGTAAACTTATGCACGTGGCATTAGACCTCGCCACAAGATAACAACGCACCAATAACATCTTTGGTGTCTATAGGCGATAGTTGACTCTTACCATCAGGAGACCCATCTGCTTGTTTGCTATCTTGTAATATAAAAAAAATATCTAGGTAAGTCCAGTTACATAAAAAAAATTGCAAGAATTGTTTTTGAAGTCGTGAAATTGTTGTACATTTATGAGAGAAGTAATACGTGGTAAACCTTTTAATAATCATTAAATTGTATTGGCATGTACGCCTTACGAGTTTTACTCTTTTATTCGGAATAAAAGAGAAGCTTTCTTTACATTGTTATTTCATTAGCCTAAACAAGAAACATTGTTGTGTGTTACGATTCCTTTTTTTTAAATAACCTCACTGAGCCATCAACTCTAATTTTATTTTTTTTATTTACAGGTAAGGCGCTGATATTGCTAACTGCATGGCATGATAAGTAAACGTGTGACTTTTGCACCTCCCTCCCGACGGTAAGACATTTTTAACTTATTTTAGAGCTCATGGAATGCGCGAAATATCCGGGTGAATAAAAAAAAGTATTTGAAACCCAGTTTTTTAGTGCGAACTTTATTTTTTAGTGCGATAACCCTGATTTTATTAATCTTAGACAAATACTAACTTTATGTCTAAAAATAGACGTGGGCGTATGAATTAATTATATAAATACTGAGATTTAATTAATATATGTGTTGAAAGAGATGATAATTGGCTAAAATAAAAAGTGTTTCGTGAAACAGTGCAAGTGTATTTACATAATTATAATTGGACTTTTAAATTAAATCGTTCAATTATCAAGTTTTATATGTATATATTAAACGTGTATAAGAGACATGCGCGTTTTGACCGATATGTGTTTATGAAAAACGTTTGGCTCGGTAGGATCAGATTTATATGTGCGGATCTGGTTTAGAGAAATAAAGTTTTTAAACTGTGGTCACCAAAGATTCAATATTAATTTAAAAATATGTATATTATTTGACAATTAATATATACCATCATATTCCTGATAGTCATTAATCATTCATTGCCTTTAAATAAATTTCGCGAACAGAAATTTGATTTATTACTTGATAAATTTTTAGTTTAAATGATTTTTTGCAGGTACAATGAATTTGTAGCCTAAAAAGCTTATAGTTATAAAATAAAAAAGGCATCACAAATGAGGATTTAAACTCATTTTATTTTAAATTAGTATTTTTATATTTTTTAATAGATTTTATAGTAGAATGTCCACTCTTTTAATATTTTCGCACCGTATTGTTAGTATGTGTTGGTAACTGTACATTACAATAACTTGGTAGCAGTTTCACAATTCTTGCAAAAACTATCTTTTTTTACTAATATTAGCCATTACACCATTCATGTAGTGTTAGATTTGGATTCCATTGACACGTTTTTTTCCAATTTTGTGTATAAAACTTGTAAGAAACAGCAGCATAATTGCTTCACTTACATTGTATAAACGTGATTCAAAATATTTGTTGAGATTTCTCCTTTGTATATGTGAAAGGGCAAATATAAACCTTAGATATACATAAATTTTATCATTATATTATAACCTTAGTGCCACTAGACCCGGACGAGACATTGCATTATTCTATTACCTCGTAGTCACGATGATTGTACCATTTTGACTAGCGGTGGGTAATCTTTATTCCTCGGGGTGAAATTATTCACTTATTCCGGTTTCAGGCACGTATATCTCATTTATTTCTTTATTGCTTTGGCTGACTTCGTCTTTTTTTAATTGTAGCGTATCATATTCTGTGATTGTATCTTTAAATGAACGTTTTTCTTTATATTTTTCTCGCTTCCACCTATTCCACTGTACTATGCAATTAGTTTTTTAGATTGATTATCGCTTGTGGTGTCCACCGGAAGAGTGTAGACATCCTCCGCAATTCGCAATATCACGCACTATCATTCTAATCGCAATACGCTTAGTCGCTCACCATTCTGTTCGGAATAAATAATTCCGCGGAGACAATAAGGATTTGAAAGAATAAATAGGGTTATCGTATCCAGCCCTGGAATCAGAGTGCCAAGTGTGAGTTTTTCTTTTCGCATTCGATCGTGGGCGCGTTTTGAGTTTACTAGGAATTTGTATGTGATTTGTACAGCGCCACCTAGTGGTAAACTGGTTTCTCACATTTACCACTAGGTGGCGCTGTACAAATCACATACAAATTCCTAGTAAACTCCAAACGCGCTCACGATCGAATGCGAAAAGAAAACTCACACTTAGCACTCTGAACTTTTGATTCAGTGTCTTCGTAGTTACACACCTCTAATTTTGACCAATCATTCGCTTTTTACGAACTACTTGATAGACAGTTATTTGGCCTTTTCCGCAAAATGGGCCGATGCTGGATAGAAAGAGACATTATGTGTAAACAGTTCTTCAAAAATGACCATTTGAATTCCTATTAAACGAACGAATAGTTGCCAACCCTAAATGTTTTATGAGATGCATAATTAGGAAACGCGCCACATGACGCGGCCGCTGCCGCGGCGTGCCGTGTTACATTTTGTAAAGTGATAATTGCGTAACAGACCGTAACTGATTACACTCGCCCATATTTCTCAATTTTTGTGTAACGGACTATGGTATTCACTTAAAATTATTGCTGGCAACCCTGACTTTAGTAGATACTGTTCAGTTCTAAAAGTCGCTAAATCCATTTTCTTTGTTTTGAGATATGATCATTATAAGACGAAAAAAATTTTAAAAAGGGCTGTGTAAATAAATTTATTACAGCCATTCAAATAAACAATTGTTTAATTTTTTTTGAAATTTATTTACACAGCCCTTTTTTAAATATTTTGTTGTGCTCTTATAATTATCATAATATCTCAAAACAAAGAAAATGGATTTAGTGATTTTTAGAACTAAGGCATCCAATTTAACCCATTTTGTAATATAATGAGTAGGAAAATTATAAGTATTTATATGTCAACGTAAAGCAGCAAATACTACTAAACTATAATCTATATTAGTAATATTATAATTAAATCGCTAACCTTTATACTCAATTTAAATTCATCCAAGGTTTATTATAAATTTACGGTTTTAACATTACGTTGACATATACAAATAAATAGAGGAGCCCATGGGGGATTTTGAGATTTACTCGAGCGCGTCAAATTAACATAAGGGTGTACCTACTCCGCATACTGTTAAGGCTCTCCACTAAATAAAGCCCTTAATATAGAGGCGGGTGACTAGGGCAAAAAAAAAAACAAAATTGCGATAACTACGGCTTGTGGAAATTGTCAGATTTCCCATAAAAAAAGAAAATTGAGATGCGCTCGAGAATTTCAAGACAACGTTTTTTGCAACTTTATGACCCCCCACTTCCTTACGCTACACTTGAATTTCAATCAGATTTTCTAAATTTTAGCTGGCAATTTACCCACCATACTTTTTTTTTCACATTTTTTAACTGTAGATTTTTCCCCACCATTGAAATGAAAAACATTTTATAACCTTTTATTTTCCTATAATAGGTCTCTACGACGTTCGAGTAAGTACACATTTAACATTTTGGGCATATTCTGCTTGTTTGCTATCTAATGATATAAAAGAAACCCTATTTGAAGGTATAAAAAAGGTTGAAGTTATATATATAACCTATATCACTCTCACAAGACAAATCTGATGACTCTTCTTAATCTAAATTTTATCAAGCTCTTTATGCTACAGAGCGTGTAAAAAATATACATGCATACAAGATACATATTATATATATTCAAAAAACAAAACTCCTAAAGCTGTCGGGTAAAATATATTCTTGCATTAAGTTGTGACAACCCTAATTGTTATAACCATTATCTTGAAGTAATTAATCTACTTCTTTCTTATCACGAACATATTTTTAAAAACTTGAAACATTTGTCTTTAGAAAATGACCTACAGAATATATTATTTCGACAGTGAAATTATATTAAATGGCGGCCTAATTATCATTTTTTGCAGAAATTTCGTTAATTTAGAACGGTTTCATTATAAACAACCGTCAAATGTTAATGGTGCGTTGCTAGCTTGTGTCAAGGTACAATACCACATGCATAAGTTTGCCGGCTACCTTACCTTCCAAACCGGAATACGCCAATGACAAGCTTTAACGATATTGCGACAAGAATAGATAATGTTGTGGTACCATATATCCCCTCGAGACGTTTTGCGGAACTCTACCACCTAGTAGTCACAATGAAAGTGACAAATTTAGGCAATCGATCACTTTTACTACTTGCCTGACGGAAAGACAGATGGTCTACTATTCAAAAGGGGAGTGGACCGACATGGAAAAAACGGTTTTTTTGGTAATGTCATATGCGATGGTTATCTCTTTCCATCAGGAGAACTTTTTGGTTGTATATTACCTTACGTCATGATATATTAAAAAAACCATTCTTCCTGTTTTTCCCCCGTGTTGGTGTCCTTTTGAATAGAGCATCTGCTGTTTTGCCAGGCAGGTTGTAAAAGGCGACCAATTTGTTATACGTGTCTCTTTCATCGCGACTACTAGGCGTTAGAGTTCCGTAACGTCCAGCCATCTGCTTGTTTGCTATGCTGTGATATAAAATAAAGAGGTGGCTTTACTTTGCATCTTTATCGGTTCTATCATGGGGAGTGTTCCGAAGAACTGTTTTGATTAATTGCTGTCGCAGAATTTCTCCATCGGACATCGCGACAAAATTTAAAATTTCGTCCTCACCATCTCGATGTTTGGAAATCCATTACTATGCGATTCTCAAAGCACTTTTTTTCCTGAACTACTCGTCTGTGGAACCAATTGCCGGCAGGGGTTTTTTCAAACGGATACGACTTAGGGACCTTCAAGACAAAAGCCTACTCTTTCTTAAAAGGCCGGCAACGCAACTGCAAGTCCTCTGATAGTGTGGTTCTCCATATGTAGCGTTGATCACTTACTATCAGGTGAGCCTCCTGTCCGTTTGCCTCCTTTTTCTATTAAAAAAAAAGTTAATACAACGCAAACATTCGCAAAAAAATGAAAAATAAACATACATACTATCACGCTAGTTCCTGTGAGTGATAGGCACAGTGATAAAATATAGATGTTCCAGTTCACCACGTTCTACAAGTTTGTCGGATGACAAGATGGGTGGTGATCCTCGTTGCCACATTTAACTAATCTGATAACGGCTATACATAGCTATAAACAACAGTTATAGGCGGTCATCCGAGGTGCGGGGATGTGAACACGGCAGTGTGCTACATCCCGGCACTTATTACTAAACTTCGAGGTGCCAATGAGATTTCGGTTATAGAAGATAAACACCAAAACACCACTTTTATGGGGATCGAACTCGAGACTTCATATTTTGAGATTAATAGGCTAGCCTTTTACTAATCAGCTGTTACCTGCAACTAATCATTACTTCTTTTTGCTGAGTCATGTAAAATGTACCCTATGTTCCTCCTAACTCTATAATGGCAGAAGAATTTTTAAGATCGGTCAACCTACGCCTAGTTTTCCAGTTTATCCTTTACAAACATACAGACAATCAAATTATTCCTTTTTTAATATACTAGCTGTAGCTGTAGCTACTCGCCAGTCGCGACATCGTTGGCATGACCCAAAATCATCACTTCTTTTTGCTCAGTCGAGTGCGAAGTGGCCTATGTACTCCTGAATAGTATAGCTTTCTAATGGTAAAAGAATTTTTTAGATTGGTCCAGCAGTTTTTGCATTTATTCGTTAAATACATACACATGTTTGGTCTTTATAATATTAGTAAGACCTTTAGCGCGGAAGCTAGTTGTGCGTGGAATTTAGGTTTCATTTTAATATTTTTGTAAAAATATTGGCTCTTTCGACTCAAAGGGAAACCGACCTCTGGTCTATACCAAGATTATAATAAGACCTAAATTTTACTAATAGAAGTTTAGACTAATAATAAACAAAAAAGTTATAATGACAAGTGACATCCCTTAATATTACAGTATAATTAAGGGCAATATGTATATTACCGACGAAAAGCTGCCATTTCATAGTATTATAACGCGACAACGCTTTATGAATATTGCCACCACCGGGGCCCATCGTACACAAAAGACTTCTTTTTTAATATCACAGGATGGCAAACAAGCCTCGACTCGCGACACGGGCTCCATTAGATTTGCCTCGGGGCGAGGCAACCGCTCGGGTTCACTCACTTTACTACGGTGATTACTAATCACTTGTACTGATCAATGGATGTATTCACGTATTTTTGTTTAATATTAAGCACCTGCATTTAACACTCGCAATCGCACTAATCAAAGTGTAATCAGGGTGTAAAGCCGTTCATCATTGCAAGTGATCAGTATTCAGTGTAGTAAAAGTGAATAAACGGTGATTTTTAATCATTTTTGTGTTATAATACTCACCCCGTACTTGGGAAAACTTGAAAAACTTATAAATAAAAAAAAATATCGAAAAATATCGTGGCGAAATTCGCCTTGTCGAGCCTGTCGACGCTAGCTCAGTGTTAGAGCGTCCCGGCTTTAGAAAGACGGTCGCAGATTCAATCCCTGCGTGGCGATATTTTTCTTTGTTGTTTTTAAAGTTTTTCAAGTTTTCTCAAGCACAGGGTGAGTGCTAACACAAAAATTATTAGTAATCAGCGTCTATTTACTTTTACTACATACGCTGAATACTGATCACTCGCACTGATCAACGGCTGCCTCTACGTGTTTTTTGCTAAATACTAAGCATCTGCATTAAACACTCGCACTCTTACTAATCAAAGTGTAATCGGGGTCCAAGCCGCAAGCAGTAATGTGAGTAACAAAGAACAGGGTAGAGTGTGCGATACTGCTATGAAATGTAAATTAATGCGTGTTATCGTAGCTTTAATTTTTGTATTGTTTTGGTCGCTGTAGGAACGTTGTTCTACATTTTGTCCTACACTAACTATATTGATGAATATTTTGTACTACTGTAGCTTTTACGTATTACGCAGGTAGCAAACAAGATGACTTCCGTGATTGAAAAAGACACCTCCATCTACAGACAAAACAAGTTTTTTTATATCATAAGATAGCAAACAAACAAATGAACCTCCTGATGGAGAGTCAACCATGGCCTATAAACACCAAAGATACGTTGCTATCTTGTGGCAATCTAATGCCACATGCATAAGTTTACCAGCTACCTTACACTTCAAACCGGAACACGACAGTGACCAGCTAGGACGCTGACAGGAATAAGAAAGGCGGTGGGTACTATACCCGGGCGAGCCAATGCAGAACTCTACCTCGTAGTTTTTTCCCGTATTGGTTCCGGGCTCCTTTGAAAAATAGACTTACTGCCGTTCTGTCAGGCAGGTCGTAAAAGGCGACCGATTGGCTATACGAGTCACTAACATTGTGGCTACTAGGTTACTAGGTACATTGTCTTGGCCGGATCTGGTACCACCACCTTACCTATTCCTGCCGCAATAGCGTGTTCCGGTTGGAGGGTAAGGTAGCCGGTAAATTTAAGCATGTGGCGTTAGATCTCGCCACAAGATAGCAACGCACCATTAACATCTTTGGTGCCTATAGGCGATGGTTGACTCTTTCCATCAGGAGACCCATCTGCTTGTTTGCTATCTTATGTTTAAAAAAAAACGTGGTAGGGATATATTTTTAGGTTTACATAATAATATGCTAACTCTGAAGATATTTAGCAATTAAAATCAGTTGGCAAATCTATACATATAATAAACTCGTAGGAAAGTCAAAACTGTACATTGAATATTTTTTTAAAAGAATACTTGGGGCGTGATCTACTATCGCTATCGAAGTCAAAAATATAGTTTTTAGAATTTTTGTCTGTTTGTCTGTATGTATGTCCGGGGTAAACTCAAAAAGTACTGCATGGATTTACGTCAAATTTTGCATGAATATTAATGACAGGTCGGGTCAACATATAGGCTACATAATATCACGCTATCACCTACGGGGTTACATCAGTAAGTGTAATTTATCCCGAAAATATTTATTTATTTATTCCAGCCGGAATATCGTCATTGTTTGTCATTGTCTTGTTCCGGTTTGGAGAGTAAGGTAGTCGGTAAACTTATGCATGTGGCATTAAAACCCCGTCATGAATATAGCAAAGCACCATTAACATATTTGATAACTGAAAATGATCGTCTCATTTTATCAAAAGAGCCTTTTGCTTATGTGCTGTTTTATGATACAAACTAATCTATTAAGTATTAATTATACATATACATTGTTGTGTTTAAATATTATACAATACATTATTATCATACATTACTTTATCAGATGCATTATTATATCAAAATAATGTTCAAATTTGAATGACCATACATTTGCTGGGTTCAAACGGTGCCGATATATTGTGCCAAGGCCCTTAGTTTACCAGACAAGCTGTCAAACTGAATCACACATATCTAACACATTACGTAGATTTGTCTGCAACTTATATCTTACTTACATTGAACTAATTAGATTTAATATAACACAAGACGGAGTCGCACAACTTTGAGCTCTATCACCTTGTATTAAAGTGTATGATTTATTACATGTCCTATCATGTCGTGCTCAATATATCAAGGAAATTGTTGACTTCCTTCTAAGGGTGAATAGCGAAACTAAGTTCGTCACGAGCTGATTCACATTACGTTTTATTTACTGACTTTGACGGTAATCGGCTTTACGTGAAATAGATTTATTGCAGGACTGTACCGTGCGTGTTTTAACATTACTTTATAGTACGGGAGCTAGCAACGTTGAAAAAAAAAGAATTTTTTGAATAACGGATTCTTTAATATTTCATTTACAATGCCCGAGAGCGGGCAATAAAATATTACAGAATCAGCTCTTGTACTATTATCAGGGATACCGGAAGTGGTACTCTAGGCAATTATTAATAATAATTATTAGATTAGATAGTTAACTATCTAATATTATTCATGTCTTATTATTACTAAAAAACATACAATATTTTTATGTCCCAGTGCGTGCACATTTAAGAATGTACCTCACAGATTTTAATGCTCTTTTCATGGGTAGATAGAGGGTCGTTTAGAGCAAATTAAGTTTTGTTTCAATTTAGTGAATGTTAAAAGAAAGTATCCTCATTTAAAGATAAAATAAATTTCATCGTATATGTGTGTCCTGCTAATATTATAGGTGTTTAAGTTTATATGTTTGGATACCTGATATACTTACACAAACAGCTGAACGGAATTTGAGTCAATTTGGTGCCCAGCAACTATATCCGGACCTAACAAAGAGGCTACTTTTTATCCGAAACAATCCATAAAATCGTATTCCCTTACTACCTATGAGGTAAAACTTAGGGACCTTCAAGAAAACTTATATTCTTAATAATCCAGCAAGAATCCTTTGAAGAATAGACCAACTGCCGTTCTGCCAGGCAGGTCATAAAAGGCGACCGATTGGCTATCGAGTCACTATCAACGTGGCTACTAGGTGGTAGAGTTCTGCATTGTTTCGTCCGGGTCTGGTACCACCGCCTTACCTATTCTTGCCGCAATAGCGTCAGTGCTTGTCGCTGTCGTGTTCCGGTTTGGAGGGTAAGGTAGCCGGTAAACTTATGCATGTGGCATTAGACCTCGCCACAAGATAGCAACGCACCATTAACATCTTTGGTGTCTATAGGCGATGGTTGACTTTTTCCATCAGGAGACCCACCTGCTTGTTTGCTATCTTATGATATAAAAAATAAATAAAAAGAAATGCAACAACAAGATTTCTGGCGTTGTAAAGTCTATGGGAGGCGGTCATCATTTAGTAATTATTAGGTGATTCTTCGGACCAATTGCCTCTACAATAAGACAAATAACAAAATAACACATTGCGACTGAGACAATTACCTGAATGTCGTTAGACACGTACACGTAAGTGTATGTTAGACACGTGTAGTCTATGAGCTACTATCATATATTTTATTATAAAATATTTTTCTAGATAATAACCCATTATTTATTATTGCTCTACCCGGGAATCTAATCTGAATCGTCATGATTCAAACCGAATAAGCTGTAGGCTATGCGTTTTTAAGCTTTTTGCACTTTAACCTGCAGGTTCTAGCAGTTAGTGTAAACAATTATTGTGTTTTTTATTAGCAATAGATTAATAAATCGGATTGATATAAATTTATAATGATAATAGTCCTTTATTACTCTAAAATGATTGGTTATATAATTCTAAGTTCACACACGTGTACACACACACCACACACTTATTTACTTACGGGAAAGATTAAAATAACGCCAGAAATCTAATATTATTATAACATTGAATTACACAACTAAAACTAAGAACTAATTATTTTCTGTTATTATATAAGAAATACATTATTTAAGTTTTCTTTACAAGTACGAGTATCTTAAATAGACCTAGCTATAAGTTGTAGACGTTTACATATTTTTTTTTACAATTGAACAAAGTTTACAATTGAACAGTAAATTTAATTGTCTTTAACCAAAGACCTTTGCCGAGTAATCAAATAATATACTTTAAGCAAACCGCTACATTCAGAGCACATAATCAATTAGATTTATCCATTAACCGGACGATTTCAGAGATCTTTCTCGAAATTTGGAAATAATTGACATAAAACACAAACGGAGAAATTATATTGTTTCAATGTAATTACTTATTCCCTGTTTCCAACGTTTTAATACTGTCTATCAGTATTAAAACGTTAGTATTATATATATATATATATATATATATATATATATATATATATATATATATATATATATATATATATATATATATATATATATATATATATATATATATATATATATATATATATATATATATATATATATATATATATATATATATATATATATATATATATATATATATATATATATATATATATATATATATATATATATATATATATATATATAGATGGGCGTACCCAGGTTCTGTGCCAGGGGGGGCAACCGTAACATTTTAAGACTATATTTTTATCGTATTATATTTTATCTACCACAGTAGATAGTTAGTAGAGAGGTAAACACATTCCGGGGGGGAGGAGGGGCAGCTGCTTCTCCCTGCCCCCCCCTCCCTCGGTACGCCCATGTATATAAATATATATAATTTAGAAGCGTCACGTCGTCGCGGTAAATTTTAATTTCAATCTTAAAACGCGAAATTTTTTATACAAATGTACGTTATTTCACAAAAAGAAATAGTTTTTTAGTTAATATACCTAGCAAGGTAAATTATCAAACAGTTTATCTTTCGTCAACTAGCCTATTGCCTTGCTGAAAGGCAAATTGTCCATAATACAAATGGGTTCCAGACCAACATCCAGACATACTCCATGTATGTGTTGTCTATGTCAAACAAAATATGCATTTGCATGCAATTTAAATATGTATGCGTGATTTAAGTGGCTTACATTCAACACATAGGTCAGTATATGATACATTATCTAGACGCACAAGGAACAAGTGCTAGGGGGTGTTAATATATAATGTACCAGCGCGCCCCGCCGCGTTAGGGTCACATTACATAGACTTCACACCAATTCAGCACCGTTCCAACTATCCAGTGTTGGTTAGGGCCCTCGTTTGAAGAATACACGATCTGCCTTTTTACCAGGCAGTTCGTAAAAGGCGAACGTTTACGTTTCACTACCATCGTGACTTCTAGATGGTAGAGTTCCGCAACATTTCGCCCGGGTATTTCGTTTCACCGCCTTAACTATTCTTGCCACAATAACGTCAATGCTTGTCTCTGTCCTGTTCCAGTTTGGAGAGTAAAGTAGCCCGTAGACCTACGGCATGCGTTATTACCATTCCGCCACCCGGATAGCAACACACCATTACCATCTGTGGTATCTATGGACGATGGTTACTCTTTCATTCAGGAGAGACATCTGATTGGTTGTTATCTTTGATATGAGAAAACATTTAGTCAACGAGTTTTGTTCAAAGTATCACGTTGAAGGAGTAGGCAACAGTCGTCTAAGGGATAACAGATATAAAACATTTTTAATATAGATATAGCAAATTCGAATTTTTTAACTTCCGCTACGTATGTAGATAAGGAATTTACTGATTTTGCCCCGATTTTCAAAAATCGAGTTTTCACCAGATTTCCACTTTTTGAGGTCCGAGGAACCATTTCCGACTATTTTTACGATGACTTCAGTATGTCTTTATGTATGTATGTATGTGTGTGTGTATGTGTGTAAGTAAACATCTCATAACTTTTGAACGGCTTGACCGATCGAAACGTGGTTAATGGCATTTGATAAGATTCCGCTCAACTTAGACTACCTGAAAATTTGATCCGATTCGGTCGAGGAGATTTTGAGAAATTTTGAAAAGATCTGTTTGTTTCAACATAACTTCGAGATATTTCAATCAATAATTCGCCGTGTTGGTCCCGGCCTCCTTTGTAGAATAGGCCAACTGCCGTCCTGCCAGGCAGGTCGTAAAAGGCGACCGATTGGCTATCGAGTCACTACCATCGTGGCTACTAGGTGGTAGAGTTCTGCATTGTCTCGCCCGGGTCTGGTACCACCGCCTTACCTATTCCTGCCGCAATAGCGTCAGTGCTTGTCGCTGTCGTGTTCCGGTTTGGAGGGTAAGGTAGCCGGTAAACTTATGCATGTGGCATTAGACCTCGCCACAAGATAGCAACGCACCATTAACATCTTTGGTGTCTATAGGCGATGGTTGACTCTTTCCATCAGGAGACCCATTTGCTTGTTTGCTATCTTATGATATAAAAAAAAAAAAAAAAAAAATTTTGATATTCTACGATATTTTAGTATTAAAAAAACTACGTCGAGTGCCGTTTCAAAAATCTAAATTGAATCTAATTTTTAAGTTAGTGTTTTTCAGATATTAAAATTACGTTGTTTTTAGCAAACTTATTTAATATTTTTAAAATAACTTTCAAGCTAAAATATACCGATTAACTTAAAAATCTTATCAGCTTTTCTCCTTCAAAAACTGCGTCAAATACCGTTAATTGGATAAAAATCTGTCAATTTGTTTGGGAAATATCCAAGATTAATTAACGACAAGAAATTATTGAAAAAAATAATTTTTAACATTGCTTCGAAATTATTCATCTAAAAACTAAAACTTTTATGTAGCTAAAATAATGCTTTAGATCTCAAAAATTTTGTTGAATGCCATTCGCAAAATCAAAATTGATCATCATTTCCAAAATATACAGCTTTTCAAAAGTCAGTATACTGTTATTTTTAACTTACTAGTTGTTTGAACTGAAAAAATCTATGTTTATAGTTTTTACTCCTTTGAGCTTAAAATACCTCAATGTAGCGGGAAGTTTCAGGAATGGCCTGCAGGTTCAACCATTTACACATTTTTAAAGGAAATTTTTCGAATTCCTACGGCTGGGAATGCTACCGTTAGTCGCAAGTGTGCTGTTGATGCGGGCCGATCACTGAGCATCGCTGAAGACTGAGTGCTAAGTGTGAGTTTTTCTTTTCGAATTCGATCGTGAGCGCGTTTCGAGTTTACTAGGAATTTGTATGTGATTTGTACTGCACCACCTAGTGGTAAACGTGAGAAACCAGTTTACCACTAGGTGGCGCTGTACAAATCACATATAAATTCCTAGTAAACCCGAAACGCGCTCACGATCGAATGCGAAAAGAAACACACTTAGCACTCTGAGTGCTAAGTGTGAGTTTTTCTTGTGGTAACCTAGTGGTAAACTGGTTTCTCACGTTTACCACTAGGTGGTGCTGTACAAATCACATACAAATTGTTAGTAAACTCGAAACGCGCTCACGATCGAATGCGAAAAGAAAAACTCACACTTAGCACTCTGGTGTTTGAGGCGTGGATCATGGGTGTTTCACGCGTCGTACAATATATTAATTAAATGTTGAAAACTTCACGGTAAATAACATGTTAAACACACAATAGTCTTGTGTCCACTAAGAATGAATCGGATATAGTGTAGTTTTTAATTGTTAATTATAACATGGAGATAAAAAAACACTAAAATATTTATTATAAAAGATAAGGTTTAATAATATTTTTGAGTAATAAATTCGACAAAAATAGACATTTAGTCACGTGACAGTAAACGCAATCTAGAAGCGTCACGTCACACCGTTGTAAACCGTCATCTTGATATTATCGTTTTCATAGAAACCAGGGTATGCACTATGCAATAGATATTACCACGGCGTGATGTCATTAGGACGTTTTTGCAGTAAATTTTAAAACAATTTATTATAAACATACGTAACAAAAATAAATAGTTTTTTTGGTTAATATACCTAATAAGATAAATTATTAGTTTCTATTCTATCCTTTTCTATAGGGATCCGGAGTATAGTCGGTGTCGAGTTTGTATAATGTGCGAAGACCTTTAATCAGATTACAACGACTGATTGCAAGTGCACACTGTAGATCGATACTGCCCCCAATGCTCTGTTGTTTTGTAAACGCTTGAATGTTCACTTCAAAATGGATGTTATATAGAGATTGTTTAAAAATTAATCTCTCAAAGACGCAAAACCAATGAGCATAATGTTTGCTTTCCGTTGATCCTTATGCTTTTTTCCTAAAAAGTAAAGATCATTAATACATAAGTATAAATAAATCAAATATTTTCTTATTAACGTTAATGTTTACAGACATCTTGACGGGTAAACGTTTTTATAAACGCGGCTACACATTGAAAGGAGCCGTCAGGAATCGAAACTTTGCTTTTTTGTATTTTTAAATTCAATATAATATGTACATGCAAGAAAGAAAGAAAGAAAGAAAATATTTATTTGCAAGAATATGGGTGTTACAAGTTGTTAAAAATGAATTAAGTTACCAACATTATATGGTGTGCAAATATTTAAAAAATTATTGTATAATATAACATTTGTCTTGTAGTTGTGTTGCCGGCCTTTTAAGAATGAGTAAGCTCTTTTCAAGCCGCTTTACGCTGAATGCCGTTTGTGCCTTGTAACGTTTGTAAGTGATGGGCCAACAAGAAGTAGGTACTGTTTCACTCTATTGAGTACAAAGAGCTTTTTTGAGGCTAGTTTAGTCTTTCCTTCCTCTGCCTAGCAATGCTCAGGTATACTAAACTAAAGGGAAATGTTGAACGGCCACGTCAGAGACCTACTGACGGTCACTAATCAGCCTATACATTGCTAAATACTCCAGGAACTGACAGTTGATGGGAGTCTTCATAATATTGGAGAACAAGGAGGTTATTGCTATGGGTCGACAGTTAGACGGATTAGACCAATCTCCACTTTTGTAGGGACAGGTTGCATTAAAGCTGTATTACTCAGGTATTACTATTACTACTAGTAGAATATTTTTATGATTTACTACTAATAGTATATACATTTTTTTTTAAATCATAAGATAGCAAACAAGCAGATGGATCTCCTGATGGAAAGAGTCAACCATCGCTATAGACACCAAAGATATATCATACACTAATACTATATATAATATCTAGACTTTAATAAAACGAAGGCTACTTTTAATTTGGGAAATATCTTACTCCTACGGGATTCGCAATAAACTAATCACGCAGCGGACTAGCTAATACCTGTCTTGTATAAATAAACAAAATTAATTATATGAGACTAATAAAGTTTCGAAATATTATATTAGCTATGAACTAGACGCTGTCAATTATACTGTATCCCCGTGGAGGTTCGTTTCATCGATATTCCGCCTAGATTGAGATATACAGCCTTGGGCAACGCTAGAGGCATCATAGAGTAAGGCGGTTACAACTTATCGATAGAACATAACATGTATAATATTACTAGCGATCCGATTCGCAGCCCGCTATGTAATAAAATTTTTTTGTGGAAGTCCATATGAATAGTATATTATTCGGGATTAAAGTGAGTTAGTTACTTCTGGAGAGTGCTCGGTACTCGATGCTCGTTAAAATGAAATAATAAAATTAGGGGCTTAATTTTTTATCAATATTTCTCTAAAAATAAGTGAAATGTGCATATTATACTCTCTAATACGTGCTAGTCGACATCAAGGACACGCCGCCGCCACCCTTGCTACTCTGTGTTGATAGCGCGCTACGCGATACGTGCGTCTGCGTGGTGTCCAAGTAAATATAGGATTCTTGGTGTACTATTTACTAAGTTTATTAAGAAATATTTTGATATTTATTTTTATATTATTTTTTCTCATTATATATGATCGCCAACTATCACGTCCTTAAATATTGTAGGTAACTCACCAGTCAGTCTGTATACGTACTTTTATATTTATAAAATTACTAAAATGATAATTGTTAGCTTTGTTATTTACTTGCGGTTGGCGGTAGATTAAGAGACATTTCCGAAGACTTTAAAAATTGTGTGGTAATAAAACTTCATGTGTCAGATAGCATATAAAACTTAATTTCAAGTAATATCAAGTGGCAATTGCAAGTAGTAATATAAATTTTCGGGTAGGTTCTTAGTATATTTTTAAACCTATTATGACTTATGTCCATTGCATGTCGCAGCGTAGTATTTAAAGTCATCCATTGTACTTGCAAAAATTTTAATAAAAAAATATGGTAGTTATGTCTCTGAATGTTTAGTTTGCAAGTGTTGACTGTAGTTCAATTTGGAAATAGTGATGTTGTGTCAAAAATATCGATAATATTTCCTCATTTGCAGCATCACTATCACTTTTGTCGGCCTCATTATGATCGATAGGTCTGCTTGATGTAGATTGGGTAATAAACTCTACACGTGATATATTATCCGTATATCCGCTTGCCTATGTCGCACCGTAGGATGTTTATGTGCCTGAGTTTGTTCGCGACTTCCTTCGCGTTAAAGTTAAAGGTTTCTTTAGTTTCTATATAGTAAAGAAGTCACGGACATTTTATTTCATCATTTACTTTATAAATTGAACTAATTTTATATGTAAACCTATACTAAGGACGCTTTAGTTGTTGTTATCTTTGTTCGAAGACTCTACCAGGATTTAATTTGCAGTGGTAGAAATATTATTTATCTTTTTATATAACTAACATTTGAAATAACACAATTGTACCGAGAATATTAAATAACTAGTCAATTGTTAGTCCTCCTAGATTGATAGAAATCTATGAAAAAATATCTTAAATGTAATATTTTATGTATTTAATTGTAATTAAAATTGTATTTAGCGTCCACAAGTTACATGATACGTAAGTACAGAAATAAATAAAAAAAATATCTCGTGCTGTAGTGGTTAATATTATAACTCACATCATCTGGTCCCGACTACGATCGCCAAGGCGGTCAAAAATGTTATTGTACTTTTTGTATAAAATCAGAATAGAAATCTTAGTAGTAGCTCAAAATATGACAATGATGAGCACGTAAAGCTATCGGTCCCACTTATTGTCAAAAATCGAATTGGAAAATACGACATGGGATTCCCGAAAACTTACTAATTGGCAATTGAAACCTCTATTGACGTTCGGTCTACTACGCCTATCCCGCAACGAAATCAATTGGCAGTTACAGTATTGTCCTATTATATAAGTACATGTAAGTAAGTGTAAGTACACCACCACCTTGAATACTGCGCAACCTCTTTTGGGCTCAGCCGTCAAATGCTGTTTGGTATTAAAAATTTAATTACTCTAACACCAAACCCTATGTTATTATTCTGTAAGTTACTGTGTACAATTGATATATTTTCTATGGTATAAAGACCAATGACGAGATTTTCGATAAGTGAAACAATTTATTAGTCTCGTACTTTAGAGTTTTCTATTCCGGAGGAACAAATATATATTTAACTTATATTTATAAGATCCCGGCGACTTTCCCAAGACGACTATTCGCATGACCCACACACATTACTTCCTTTTCTTCAATTGGGTATAAAAGTATCCAATATTACTCAGTAATAATAAACATTGGTGAAAGAATTTTTAAAATCGATGCAGTGGTTTTGAGTTTTTATTTTTTACATTTACAAACCAACAAATCTTACCTCTTTATAATATTATAGTACCACCTATAGTTTAATCGTAATAGAAAAAAACACTTTTTTAATATAAGTGAAGAAATTAAACCTGTCAAAAAAAACAATACCACTAATCGAAGGTCTGGATTTGTAGTTCATATCTATTCCTTTCATTAAAATAAATATATAAATAGTGATATAGGTATTCCTATAAAATATCGATAGATGATCTAATTCAAATTTCTTTATTGACAACTAGCTGTTGCCTGCGACTTCGTCCGCGCGGACTTAGTTTACTCCGCACTGCTCCTCCCCTGTAGGTGATAGCGTAATAATATGTAGCCTATATGTTGACCCGACCTGTTAATATTCATGCAAAATTTGAAGTACATCCATGCAGTACTTTTTGAGTTTACCCCGGACATACATACAGACAAACAGACAAAAATTCTAAAAACTATATTTTTGGCTTCGATATAGATTGTAGATCACGCCCCAAGTATTCTTTTAAAAAATATTCAATGTACAGTTTTGACTTTCCTACGATTTATTATATGTATATAGATATAGGGTACATAATTTGATATTGTTTAAAAATGTTTAGCTCCTTAATCCTATTTTGCCATTAATCAATAATCTCCCGAGCATCACGATTACCAATTGTCTCGCTCTCATTATGATCGATGTGAGCACCGCATCACTAGGGTAGATTGGGCAATAAACTCGACACGCGATACGTTATCCGTACATCCGCAGCCCACGCCGAGGCACGGCTTAAGCTATAATCATTTATGTACCATTTTAATTATTACTTTTTAATATACAGTAGACCGTAAATTTACTGAACGGAAATAAATAATAGATCTCCTGGTGTAGGAGTTAGCCAATTCGGCTCAGATCCTGATTTCGATCTCGGGTCGGGCAAAAGTGTTATTGTAGTTTTTTCGAGGTTTTTCTCAAAAATACATAATCCCAGTAACAGCTCGGAATCTGGCGGTTGGTGTGTTATCATCCTCATGACTCGAATGAGCATATCCTGGTTGTCGGTAGAAATAAGTGATAATTATTATCAAGTCCGTAAAATGCAGCGATGGGGTCACTACTTATCCCGTCAACCGCCATCCGGTTATTCGTGACGAACTGGAAAGTATATGCACATTCGGTTTACTCTGCCTGCCCTGTAAGGGAACCGGCGTGATGACACTTTTTTAGATTATAAATGAGCATAATATTAATTATATAATTATAAAATGAATTTCAATCCCGCCATCATGAAT
Organism: Apodemia mormo; assembly: GCA_036924255.1. Classification (NCBI taxonomy): domain Eukaryota; kingdom Metazoa; phylum Arthropoda; class Insecta; order Lepidoptera; family Riodinidae; genus Apodemia; species Apodemia mormo. Next base: position 11,627,629 of record JAUPFN010000025.1, on the reverse strand, counting down.
AACAACGCACCATTAACATCTTTGGTGTCTTAAGGCGATGGTTGTGTCTGAAAAGTTATTTCCTTTTTTGAAATTTGCGAACCTATAACATAAAAATATATATGTGAAAAACATCGCTGTCACACAAGCGGCAGTATTTATCATCCATCCATATGTTTGGTTTCAATAAGCGACATCTAGGCTGAATATTGTAGTTTTCATTTTTTAGAGACATGGTATCTCTTTTCTTCAGGATAACCATTTTATTTATTTATCACTAGCTATTGCCAGCGACTTCGTCCGCGCGGTCTTCGTTTACTTCGCACAGCCACTCCCCCGTAGGTGCTAGCGTGATAATATGTAGCCTATATGTTGACCCGACCTATTAGTAATATTCATGCAAAATTTGAAATAATCCATGCAGCACTTTGAGTTTACCCCGGACATACAGTACCCGGCGATAAATATTGCACATCGACCTTTGGAAAGAGACAATCGGCTAATTTCGGCTTCGTAGAGCGTTATCTCTGTCGCACAAAATACAAACAGTCCGGTACCTATTAGGAGCTGTTAAAACAAGTATGATTTGCTTCTTTTGATATTTTTATTCTTTGTATAAAATACACTAATTTTTCTATAAGTGATGGCTTTAGGTTGGGGTAAAATAAAATAAAAAAACATTTTTACATTATGTTTACGTATTTAATTATTTTGGAACATTACAGCTTTAGTGTACATAATAAACACCATTATACCTATTGCTAAAATGAGACATTGCAATAAAAATAATAATAATTCTAATTCTCAATTACTTCCATTTCACTATCTGTGCTCTCAAAGAGGTCAATATCACTGTCACTATCAGCCGTATTTATTACTAATCTATCAGTGTAATTGTCTAAACTGTGTTGAATGCTTCTATATTCATTCTCACATTTGATTGCATGATCGCAAACTTTTTTCCACTCTTCAGCGCCGATCATGTTTACTTTTTCAGTCAATAATGTTTTTACTGTAGTTAAGTTCATACCCACATTTCTAGAGGCTACATAGCCTTTCAGTTGAGACCATATATTTTCAATTGGATTAAAATCCGGATGATATGGTGGCAATCGCAACACAGTGTGCCCATGTTCGGCAAGTATTTTGTCCACAGAAAACTCTGTATACCTCTCCTTGTGCTGACATATAATAGCGTAAATCTGGGTTTTTGTTAATTTTGGATCAACTGGAATTTCATGTCTGTTTAACCAGTTGATCATTTCCCGTTTAATGGTGATTGAGTTGGGGGGTCTCTCAACATACTTGTTGTGATAGGGTGCGTTGTCGATAACTAGAACAGAATCACTGGGTATATTTGGGATTAATTGGTTAACCAGCCATTTCTCATAGTTATCGTTATTCATTTCATTGTGATAGTCACCTGTAGTGTCCGTGGATTTATACTTGCCGAACATGGGCACACTGTGTTGCGATTGCCACCATATCATCCGGATTTTAATCCAATTGAAAATATATGGTCTCAACTGAAAGGCTCTAGAAATGTGGGTATGAACTTAACTACAGTAAAAACATTATTGACTGAAAAAGTAAACATGATCGGCGCTGAAGAGTGGAAAAAGGTTTGCGATCATGCAATCAAATGTGAGAATGAATATAGAAGCATTCAACACAGTTTAGACAATTACACTGATAGATTAGTAATAAATACGGCTGATAGTGACAGTGATATTGACCTCTTTGAGAGCACAGATAGTGAAATGGAAGTAATTGAGAATTAGAATTATTATTATTTTTATTGCAATGTCTCATTTTAGCAATAGGTATAATGGTGTTTATTATGTACACTAAAGCTGTAATGTTCCAAAATAATTAAATACGTAAACATAATGTAAAAATGTTTTTTTATTTTATTTTACCCCAACCTAAAGCCATCACTTATAGAAAAATTAGTGTATTTTATACAAAGAATAAAAATATCAAAAGAAGCAAATCATACTTGTTTTAACAGCTCCTAATAGGTACCGGACTGTTTGTATTTTGTGCGACAGAGATAACGCTCTACGAAGCCGAAATTAGCCGATTGTCTCTTTCCAAAAGTCGATGTGCAATATTTATCGCCGGGTACTGTACATTGACTTTCCTACGATTTTATTATATGTAATCATGGAACATAGAACAAGCGGAATTGGCAAGTACAAACATTTGTATCAGGACCGCGATCGCCATATTCACACATAAAATAAGCATTATTGCGTATAAACTACTAATGCAAACATTGTTTCATTGGTCGTTTTCATTTTAAACAACAATAATCCGAAACACACAAACAGAACATTTGAAAATATACCAAACTGCGTCACAATAAATTTTATTTTGCTACAAAAAAAAAAGAGTATTTACGTCCTTTTGTAGTCTATTCAAAACAGACTCATCTATTTGTACAATAGTGGAACTTAAGATCTTAATAGTTTCGCTTTTCTACAATAGATGGCAGTATTGATTTTTCCGTAGTTTTCAGTTGATCATATTTGAGTAGAGAACTTTCTAGAACGATATACGTAATGACTGTCATTACTTATATCTTTCTAGAAAAATTAGGTCAACCTAAAATGAACTTTATATGTAAGGTATACGGCTGATTTTAGCTTGACTTTCTATTATATCATTAGAGATTATATTAAATCAGGAATTTAATTAAAATAAAATGAAAATTGTACTTGCGAATGATATGAAATATCTCCATTTTTAATGATCTGTATTCTATCATTTCTGCATTCAAGGATGGCACAATACGGCATAATTCAGTGTATAATAGATTTTCGCACGACGACTATCTCCTAAAGATATGGTAAGTATCACTAAGGCAATTTAGAGTAACAGCGCATAATAGTGATGCACGCGGCACGCCCACTCTTCACTTCCACTTGTTCTATGTTCCATGTATGTAATAGATATTTTTTCATCCTGTATTATTTTGATTCGTTAGGATCTTACATAAATACCGTTACTGTCGTATTTGTTAACATAACATCAATAATTTTTGTTCAATATAAAAACTATTACTGAAAACAAAGAAAATGTTAATCGTTTTTTAGGTTAAAAATTAAATTCACATAAAAATGAATTATTAACATAAAAACTCCCACATTTTCTTTTATCTTTCTAGGAATGCTGAAAATGCACGAATGAAAAGTAGTTTCCGTAGAAGCAGTTAAATTATGTATTTGTTTAGTGCTGTTTCGGTACAACAGATGTTAACACTGCCTATACCGGGTTTTTCGTGAAATGGCCCGTTTGGCGATGTGCCAGTCGACCTTTGAATATTACCACTATAAAACTGACGCTTTGGAACTAGCATCTGTGCTTAATAAATGTCCTGGTTACGGAAACACTAGATAAGTGTTGATATTGTCTCTTTAAAACGATACATGTATTTGTATACATACAAGTGCCTTTGACACAATAAATTTAATGCACAGCTGGGTCTTACTTGGGTCCGCTTGTACCAAACTATTCATATGATAAACCAAACTTTATCTCAATGACCACACGCAACTGAGGTTTGTCAATTTAATATGGCTTTGCGAAACCTTTATGGATACAAAAACATTTTGCTCCCTTAATCAAATTTCCTTGTGATACACAGTAGGGGAGCCCAAGAGGGGATTTTGGTATTTACTCGAGCGCGTCAGATTAAAGTTGGAGGGGATACCTCGAATACTGTTAAAGCTCTCCACCAAATATAAGCCCTTTCTATAGAGGGGGTAACTATGGCAGAAAAAAAAACAAAATTAAGATAACTTCGGCTTGTGCAAATTGTCAGATTATACTTTTAACGTATTTCTTACATAATTTCCTCCATAATAAAAGAAAATACAGTCGCGCTCGAGACTGTCAAGACAACATTTTCCTTGCAAGTTTGTGACCCTTCCACTCCCTTACGCTACACTTGAATCGTCAGATTTTCTAAATTTTAGCTGGCAATTAACCCATCATATCCTAATCTAACGCGCTTCATTGTTTCCATGTCACTGATTTTTTTAAACATTTTTTATCTATAGATTTTTCCCCCAACATTAAAATGAAAAACATTATATAACCTATAATAATTTTTCCTATAATTTAATCTACAAAATCCAATAGGTCCCTACGACGTTCGATTGGGCTACCCTACTAATTAATACCTTAGTTCTCTGCTCGTTATACCGATATATGTTTCATATTTTTGAGTCAAGCTTTTTTTAGATAGATACGAATACATCCTCAACAATTGTGTACGCTTGGTTTTTGGTCTGTAAGTACGATCGCTCTAAACTGAAATGATTTTCAATATGTCAATGAAAACAGTTGTTTCTGTTGTCTGTTCTGTACATTATTTACTATTCTTTATAACCGTAGTCCCAAATACACCTCGATATCTTAATATAACGATATTACACATTCATGTCAACTTTGTTCGAAAATATTTCTCTTCAAGTACTTTTTGTTGTTCTTAAATCTTTACTTCTGAAGTTGTGAGACTCTGGATGGCCTGCTGTGCAATCAAATCCTCGTGTTCATATTTATTTTAAATTAATTATTACTCTTCCTTTGAGTCTAGTAATGATTCCTGAAATTCCTAAGCGTTCGATTGCTTTTTTTTTCGAAACGAACTTAATAAGCAGTTGGTTCAAATTACTTTATTTAAATTTTTTTTTTTTTAAACTAACACTTTATTTAAACTTTTGCTGAGCAGAGTGCTCCTAAGGGTGTCTCCCGTGAGACCAAACCTCGTCAAAGGTCAGGGTTCGTTTGTGTGTCAAACGCATATTTATCTCACGATTCTAATACCATTTATGCTATCTGTCAAGGTCCTAATAACAGAAACAAAATAATATTTGAGTGCGACTTATATCCGCAGCTATAGTAATCCTATTTAACCATATAAGGCTTTTAAGATCTAGCCTAAGTGTATAGTTGGGAAGTAACTTGCCATACTTGGTATAAGAATTTGCTATTGACTTTTTGTTTTTAATTAACTCCAATCAATAAAACTCAAGTGTAAACGCATTTTCCTGCAATTCCACATAGCGCGGTATCATTCCGATGTTTAAAATTATTACACCTATAGAGTAACTTTTCACACTAACGTTCGTCAGTGTAAACAATTTAAACGCAGTAAAATTATAAAAACCGATTTCTAATCTCTTATATGTATCTCTGAAACCCTGGATCAAACTTATATGGAACTAGATGGCCAATTATGGTTATTTAGCCCAATTTAGTCCCATATAAGTTAAACGAAAACCCCAAGCGAAAAAAATATTTTTTCAAATCGGTTCATAAATGATCAAGTTTTGGGTAACTAACATAAAGAAAATACAGCCGAATCAAGAACCTTCTCCTTATTTGTAAGACTGTTTAAGCCAGTGGTCTCGAACCTACCGATTTTTTGGTATTTCTACTTATTTGTCGCCTGTCCTACCGAAGTACCGAAATGAAACAATTCTACGATTTAAGGTATGCAAGAAAATTCTCCCAGTTTTACCGATATTCAACAATTGCAAATTAAGCACCCTTATTTGTTTATCTTTCACGACAAAAACCTCTGTTATTGTACGAAAATCGTACAACAAACAATATATTTTGGAAAAAATCCCTACTGCCGATTTAGGAATTCCCCAAACAACTTATATAAATAAGAAGTGGGATTTCTTTTTTTCATTTATTTTCTTATATTTGAAGTTAAAGGTTACCTTCAATATCTTCAGACGATTAACCGAGTACAAAATCAAGTACAAAACGAAAAATATTTGCAATTCTATACAAAAGAACTTCCTATTCTTTTGTGTAGAATTGCAAATATTTTTCAGGCTAACAACAAGAAACTATGCATATTATGAAAGTTGTAATATTACACCAGAAAAATACTTTTCTTAAAAAACACGATTCTTCACAAGCTCACTTGGTATCATTGGATATATAAAATCACTACCAAAATTACTATTGTTTACTGAAACAAAAACTCAAAAACTTTTTTTTACAAGATGGCAAACTAGCAGATGGCTCTCCTGACATAAAGGGATAACCATCGCCTATACACACCAAAGATGTCAATGGTGCATTGCTATCCATGTGGCGAGGTGTTAATACCACATATATAAGTTTACTACTGTCTACTTTACTGTCCAAACCGGAACACAACATTGACAATCATTGATGCCATTGCGGCAGGAAGTCCAATGCCGGGTGAGACGATACGGAAATCTACGTAGTAGTAGATTAAAGTTATAAATAAAATAATTTAATTGAATATTCTTTTTATTTTCAATCTAGCGATATAATACTGGCCGTTAGCCACTTGTAAAAATATTTTGGATGACTAACAGAGGAAAAAAGTTTTGACTATTTTGTCTTTGCTTTTTAATATGTACAGAATTTAAAAATGGCTTTGTGTAGTTCTTCAACTCTGTAGCTCTGCAAAACTATTCATTATGTGAAAAGCTAGCTGTGCCGACTTCTAAATGACCATGGTTTGGAGTTTAAGTCGTATAATTAGTTCTGAATAAGATTTTCCTGGAAATCGTTACTTTCCCGAGATTTGATATTTCTTCTATTTATCCATAAATGGAGCCTCCTGTCACCATAGGTTTTAGTACTGTTACCTAAATGCGTTGCACCTCTGCCTTATAAGACACAGGCGAATAAGTATTTAATTACTTACCAACTGACCCAGCTTAATTTCGTATGCTTTTTATCTACAATTTACATGTCATCAATATAATCTTTCATCTCCTGTTTCAGACTCTCAGGGCTTGTTTTATTTTAAAGTAGCCTATATTTGATCCCGGATCTTCAACAATCTTCTTGCAAAGTTTCGTTAAAATCGGTTTAGCAGTTACGCTGTGAAAGCGTAGCAGACAGAGAATCGCATTTATGATACATTTTTTTTTAAATAAGATAGCAAACAAGCAGATGGGTCTCCTGATGAAGTCAACCATCGCCTATAGACACCAAAGATGTTAATGGTGTGTTGCTATCTTGTGACGAGGTCTAATGCCACATGTATAAATTTAGCAACTACCTTACAATCCAAACCAGAACACGACAATGACAAGCACTGACGCTATTGCGGCAGGAATACGTAATGTAGTGGTACCAGACCCGGGCGAGGCAATGCAGAACTCTACCACCTATTAACCACGATGGCGGTGACTCGCTTATTCACTCCATTGGGTTATTCTTCAAAGGAGCCCAGACCAACATATATATTGTACACAATAGTTATAAAATAGTATTTCCTAATTTCTGGGATTCATTAGAATTTTATTAAGTAAAAAGAAGCCTTCTAACATCATTGTCGATTATTAAATTAAAAAGGATCAAATTGATCAATAATTACTTCGGAACCCTAAAAAGGGGTTAATTTTACAAAAACCAAAAATCGCAACGACTGAAATGAACGCTAGTGTGCTAGCGGCTTAGGTTATGTCTATAATTTGTGGTGGCTTATCCAGACAAGAAATCTCTTGTACAGAATTAATATAAATCACACGTAATGCTGATTTAAGGTAAGCCTAGTAGAACATTTTAAACACAGTAATTGAAAATGGCGGTAGCGAAAATATTTATCTAAATTTGTTTATTAGGTCTCGATGTTGTAAATTATACGTCGGCCAGCCATTGGACGCTTGGTTAACAACGAAAGGTTTGGATGTTTATTAAATATATTACAGTATTCTATGAATTATTATCGTCGACCGATGTCACAAGGAAATACATTGCTTTGGGTTTAAATCAATTCATGTAATTTGTCCCCGATATTATTATTATTATATGCCTCTTCTGCAAGTAAATATCTTTTTCTAATTGATCAAAAAAGTCACTGTCGTGTTCCGGTTTGGGGAGTAAGGTAGCCGGTATATTTATGCATGTGGCATTAGACCTCGCCACAGTATGGCGACAAACCATTAACATCTTTGGTGTCTATAGGCGATGGTTGACTATTTCAATCCTATCCATCTGCTTGTTGCTATCTTATGATATAAAAAATTGTATTATAAATGCGAGTCTTTCTGTCTGCTACGCTTTCTCAGCGAAACTTTGCATATGTTATTAACACTCCGTCACAAGGATAGCAACGAACGAAGACCATGTCCATAGACACCAAAGATGTGTAATTCCCCGTGTTGTTCCGGGCCTCCTTTGAAGAATAGACCATGTGCCATTCTGCCAGGCAATACGTAAAAGGCGAAAGATTGGCTGTGCATATGACACTACCTCGTGGCTACTAGATCGCAGAGTTCTGCGTCTCATCCGAATTTTGATACCACCGCATTACCTATTCTTATCGCAATAGCTGTAATGCCTGTCTCGACCGTATTCCGATTTGGAGGGTAACGTAGCCGGTAAACTTATGTATATCGCATTAACACTCCGTCACAAGGATAACAACGCACGATTAACAGCTTTGGTTTGTATAAGCGAAGATTGTCTCTTTCCATCAGGAGAGTCATCAGCTTGTTTGCTGTCTTATGATATAAAGAAAGTGAATCTTACATCAAAATAATTTTTACAGCCTTTTCCAATAGTTATGTAGAAGACTGTACATGTAATACTTAATTTCTTATTTGTTAAATTAAATAATGTAAATTATGAATTTATTTGTAACGTCAATATGCCATTAAGCGCTGTCTCGTTTCCAATTAATCATTTTGATAAGCGAAGTACATATATGGCGCGGGTTCAAATGAATTGCGAAGTTCTCGCACCATAATGACACGGCTCTTCCTTAAACACTGACGTATCATATAAATAATAAATTGTTATTGGAAAACAACAGGTTTTAATCACTTCAGTTTTATTGTTTTAAGACAAGTTTACAATGTTACTTTATTGTGGCTCGTTTAATTTGGGTTCGACTGATGACTGGGGTAGCCATCTTTGAAATAAATTCCGGATTAGGTTAAATACATTCGTGTGTGGTACTGTCTTTGCTACTGATGTGGAAGAAAGTGTGGTGGACATGGGTGGACTATTGTGCCGCTGAGGTCTCTAATTTGCAGACCTTGGATAAGTTTGCCCCATTCCTTACATTACCATTTGTTTCAGTTGCATCACAGCTGTTCCATGAAAGATTTTGAGGAAATTTTGAAAATTAAATTCCTCAGTTTGGTTATTGAATTATGTATTTCCACAAACTAACGCCTGAGTCAATAAAATATTTTTATTTAAAATTCTGTTTTATCTATAATTACAAAAAAATGGGCATTACTATGATTTTTAGCTTCGTGTTGTGATTTATAAGGGAGAACAATACTATTTAATATTACTAGCGATCGCCCTGTGGTCGAAATTCTACAATGGACTAATCAATAAAATCTTTTTTAAGTTTGATGATAGACTTCAGCCGAAAAAAGTATACATATGTATGTGTATATTACATTATATATGTCACATGAATTCAGTGTATGTAATGTTTATTTTTTTTAATTTAATGTATTTATAATGCATAATATTATTTATATTTTATTTTATTTATATTTATATGCATATTATTTGACCGCGCCGTTGTTCGAGTGGTTAGCGAACCTAACTACGAATCGATGGGGTTCGGATTCGATTCCCGATAGGGACAAACGTTTGTGCAACGAGCATGGATATTTGTATTTCTGGGTTTGGGTGTTTATTACGTATGTATTTATATATGTAATTCTATGTATTAATAACGTTGACTAGCACCCATAGCAGAAACAAATAAATTACTTTGGAGTTTAATCAATTCGCGTAATTTATCCAGTGATATTTTTTTATTTATATCATTGAAAAAATATTAGGTTTCTGCAGTTCCCTGCAATATAAACCTTAATTGTGCCAAGTTTCATACTCCATCGTTCGAGTAGTATTCTTAAAAATGGGTACAACATTTTTCCTTCACATATAGACTCCAATTATATTTACTTGTACTGTTAGTTCACGCTTTTATATCTCAGCAAAAAATTCTATCAAATCTTTATCGTAGTTTCGAAACATTACTCCTGAGCAGCAACCATATTACAGACTAAATCGATTCCATTTTAATGATAATAACCATCGAATCATGATGTGACACGGATGTACCATAACGTATTGACGAAAAATTCTTTATCCTGTACAACGTTATGCCTTTAAATATACTGATATAAATATACTGATAAAAGATATAAACCTTTTATCGAAGGAACAGAAGGGAAGCATTTTTTTATTTAGGACAGCTATGTAGACAAGCGGGAATTGAGAGGCCAATACTTAACAAAGTTGTGCTTAAGAATGCCACTTGATGTGAATTGAATTTATCGCAGTGGGGATAATGAAAGTGAGTCAGCCATTTTGAAGACATATCTGTGTTTGTACACCTAATCGTTGGTTAAAGATAAGTATACAGAAGCTAAACGTGACGGACTGAAGGTCTGACCACTTACGGTCATACATAATAATTACATTGGAAGATAGCTAATTTGTAACGATTACAGTCCTTGATGCTCGAATCGATTAATTCGAAAACGTAAGTTCACAACCTCTAAGCTCATAAGATACATCTTCGTCGTAAACAACAACGAACTCTTAGCGTTTTTTTATATCATAATATAGCAAGCAAGCCACCAAAGATGTTAAAGGGTAATTAAGTGTTGCATGCCGTTTGTCTGGTGAAATAGGAGAAACTATACTCTGTATAATTTTAAGAACAATGTATCAAACCAAATTTTACCAATAAATAATTTGATTGATTTGAAGGGTGCGTTGTTATCCATGAGAAAGGGTGTTAATACAACATGAATAAGTTTACCGGCAACCTCATCCTGCAAACTGGAATACGGCAATGACAAGTATTGGCGCTATTACGGCAGGAATAGGTAAAGCGGTGGTACCATATATCCGGTCGAGACGTTACAGAACTCTACCATCTAAAGTATCTTCACGCCCGTATCCCCGAAGGAGTAGGCGGAGATACCGCAAGTGCACCCACGATTAGCCGAAGATACTTGGTCCCACAAATGTGATAGGTGGCAAGCCTATCGCCAACCGGGCACTTTCTAATCCCGGGCAACTTTGTGTACTTATCAGAAAACTGAAAAAACACTTTTTTAATATGTGCCCGACCCGGGAATCGAACCCGGGACCTCATGTGGTCAAGGCCAACGCTGGACCACTAGACCACAGAGGCTACTATCTAGTAGACATGATGGTGGTCACATTTACAGCCAATCGTTCGTCTTTTATGAACTACCTGGCAGAATGCCCTAATGGTTTGTTCTTCTAAGAGGTGCAAGCCAACACGAGGACAGTCTATGTTTTTTTATTCGGTATATATCATAAGATAGCAAACAAGCAGATGAGTCTCCTGATGGAAAGAGTCAACCATCGCCTATAGACACCAAAGGTGTTAATGGTGCGTTGCTATCTTGTGGCGAGGTCTAATGCCACATGAATAAGTTTACAGGCTACCTTACCCTCCAAACCGGAACACAACAGTGACAAGGACTGACGCTATTGCGGCAGGAATAGGTAAGGCGGTGGTACCAGACCTGGGCGAGACAATGCAGAACTCTACCACCTAGTAGCCACGATGAAAGTGACTCGTATAGCCAATCGGTCGCCTTTTACGACCTGCCTGCTAGAACGGCAGTTGGCCTATTCTTCAAATGAGCCCGGGACCAACACTGGAGAAAACTTACATACATATTTGCAGTTGTGGCGTTACGTCCCTGCATTCAGGTAGCAATGCACTGTTATACTCTGTAAGGGATATCGTTGACCACCAGCCTTCATTATTTGTCTGGCCCTCTGTCAGGCTAGAGGGCCAAACTGTCAGCATACTGGCACTCTCGTTAGTCTAAATTGACTTTAGTGAACATTTAGAAATGATGAGCTCTTGAATGGCTGCCTCTCGGTCTTCGTGATTAAGTAAGTGTAGTTGAAATGTTCATGTGTCTAGTGTTCAATTCAATTTAATTTAAAGAATTAATGTGTAAAAAAGTTGTTCAAAACAGGGAAGTGGCCCATAACAGCAATGCTTGACATGTCTGAAAAAATGGCAAATTATTTTTTTTCCATAGGAGCCCGGACCAACATGTTTAACCTTCGCAAGCTTTGTCTTTAAAATCTTAACACAAGGGGGAATTGTTATAATTCATTAAATTTATTGTAGAAATAGTCGCGTCCCACCAAAACTTAAACTGTTGGCCACCTTGTTGATGATGCCGGAAGTAGGGATAGTATGCAAATAATTGATTGCAGTGAAGCCAAGTGGTATTCATATTTACACTTAATTAAGTAGGATGTAAGTTATCAATATTGTATGGGACCTCACATAGTTAAGCGACGTAGGCCCTCGATAATAACAGCTTTAGTGCTCATTTGAGATAAGTGTACGATAAATGTACTATAAATATACTCTTGGATTCGAAAATGTACGATAATTACAATCTTTTTAATGTAGGACGGTCATTTTGTCAGGGTCATAAAAATATTTTTTTTTACAGAACAGGCTGGTAGCTTACCTGATCGTGATTAAAACCGTCTATTTTTAGGGTTCCGAAGTAAAATAGGAACCCTTATAGTTTCGCTGTCTGTCCGTCTGTCCGTCCGCACGATAGATCTGAGATCCTTAGTACTAGAAAGCTCTTATTTAGCACGAATATACAAATTTGTCACGTCATCAAAGTGGTGACATAAGATCTTGAAAAATATTTTTTTTCAAGGTAGCTCCCCCCCACATGTAAATCGGATTTTTTTTTCTCACGTACCCCATTGTGTGGGGTACGTGAGAAAAAAGTACGTCATTTCATAGGCTTTTAAAGAATATAGTAGGCTTGTGCAAACAAGTTTTCGATTAAGGGGCTCGTTTGTAAAATATTAAGCTTTTAAATGCCTCCTCCTATGTAGGCTAAACGATTGGTTTTGGGGATAGAAAATCATGTTAGTATTAAATATAATGAAGTTAAAAAGAAAACTATCACGGCTTAGAAGGCTTAACAAGTTTTTGAGTAATAGTCAACCAACTTGTAAAATGTACTTAGAGAAGTTTTTATAGACGGTGAACCTGTGGTGCGGATATATATTTGTCATTGACGTTGAATAGCTTAAATGTTTATAGTATGAAACTATGAAAGCCCCCTTCTTAATCCGCATTATTGTGATGGGTAACTTCGGAACCCTGAATTGCGCGTGACCTGACACGCTCTTCACTAATTTTCTGTTTATAGAATAGCGGGCAAGTGGTCAGTGACCATCGTGACTGGTAATAAGCGACTATCGTCCTTATAAACAGTTTAAATAGCAGAGGTTTTGTGTTGGTCCGGGCGCTCTTTGTAGAAATGAAAAACTGCCATTCTACTCGTCAGTTCTTGAAAGGCAACTTTCGACAAAATAGGCTACGTTTTTTTATATCATAAGATAGCGAACAACCAGAATTCTCTCTGGAAAGCGGCAACCATCATCTATAGACACCAAAAATTTTAAAGGTGCGTTGCTATCGTAGTAGCGGGATCTTAGTGCCACATACATAAGTTTACCGGTTACTTTGCTCTTCAAACAGAAACACTTAGATGATCTTAGGTTATTGACAAATAGTCGGTTCGAGCAGCAACGGTAAACTTACGCAAATTACATTAAAGAATCGAGCACACTGAGACGGGCCGCGGCGGGCCGTGGCGGACCGCATCGCAACGAAAAATGCAGCATAGGATAGGCTGCAGGGGGTCGGAGTGGCCGCATCCTAATGCAGCTCATTTCCGTATTTCTTTCCAAATGTTATTCTCATGTGTTAATCATCATAATGTGGATCTATCAAACCATATTGCTCTTTTTAGCCTTAAACTAAAACTATTAATAGTTTTCTTTCATAATTACGTGATTTTATAAATTAATTCTCAAAACGCCGGGGAAGACGTGCGCGCAGTTCCGTTTATCATTGCACACTGGAACGGGGCGGAGCTGAGTGCGTCGCATCCACCGACATCGCCGCCAATTAAAAATATGCCGCGTTCTGGCCCGCTGTAGCCCGTCGTAGTGTGCGATACTTCATAAAAAATGTATGAAAGAGATCTTTTTGCGATGCGGTTGGTTGAGATCCGCCTCAGTGTGCTCGGTTTTTAGCACCTTGCCATACGGATAGCCATGTACCACTAATATCTTTAGTGTATGTATGTAGTGTAGAGAGCCGTCTGTTTGTTTGCTATCTTATGGTATTAAAAAAAATCATTTTATAATATTTTCCCGTAACGTACCTATAACAATGTTTGCTGTAGGTCAAGGACCAACGCTAGCTCAAAGTTGATAATAGACGATCAAAACACCGGTTATACCGCAACGGATGCAATTGTTACGCGTGTTGTGAGATCGTTTTGTGTAAAGAGAAATTGGGCGCGAGGCTTTTAACTACGTAACATAGTATAACCTTCATACTTGTTAAGTATGACTTTGGTCGCGATTGTCGTCGATATAGTTTTAAACAAAAACTTTCATCCCCTATTTCAGTCTCTTAGGGGTTTATTTTTGAAAAAAAATTTAGCCAGTGTTTGACTTCGGATCTTCGACTATCTTCATGACAAATTTCATCAAAATCGGTTTGCGATTTAGCCGTGAAAGCGTAACAGATAGACAGACTTTTGTATTTATAATGTTACTAGCTTTAGCCCGCGGCTTCGCTCGCGTTAAATTCCAGACCCCATTTTAAGGAAGTGGGGGATTAGAAAGAGACAAAAAAAGCCTATGACACTCTTCATCCCTTCAACTATCTCCACTTAAATCACGTCAATTCGTTGCTCCGTTTTGCCGTGAAAGACAAACAAACACATACGTACACTTTTCCTATTTATAATATAAGTATGGATAACAGTTTAAATATTTGTAACATGACCGTGTTGTTCCGGGCCCCCTTTGAAGAATAGACCAACTGCCATACTCCCAGGTAAGTCCTAAAAGGCGACCAATTAGCTATACATGTCACTAACGTTGTGACAACTAGGAAGTAGAGTTTCGCAATGTCTCGCCCGGGTATATGGTACCACCGCCTTACCTGTTCCCCTACCGCAGTAGCGTCGTTTCTCGGTTTGGCTATCTACCGGCTAACATACTCTTAGTTAGTCGGTAAAGTAAATCATCGCATATAGACACATGCATCAAGCATGCGATGATTTCTCTTTCGATATAAAAAATATTACTCAAAAAATGCGTTGAATGCGTTTAAAGAAAAAAAAATTTAAGTTCAGAAGTTACAGTTTTTCAAATATTAAATGCGTGTTTGCATGAACGTGGAGAATGAATGAATTTACGAATGTGGAGTAAAAAAGGTAAGTCTGTCTGTTTCTGAACTTAATTCTCTCTGACTACATTTCAAGGCATTTGGCTTAAATATATGTGTTGTAAAAAGCTTCATATTTTTAAAATAATTTTCAGACTCGCGTACCGATTGATTCCAATCACCTCTATTCCTTGAAAAACAGTATCAATGCCGTAAATTGTATCAATATGGGTTGACTCGTTGGAGAGATTATGCTAATAAAACACATTAAAACAGTGTTTTATGACATAATTATGAAATTTTTTAAGCTCTATTTTGGGAGCAAACGACATTTTTAGGGCTTAAAAATTACATCGACTTCCGTTCAAAAGATCGAAAGCGACCATCGCGTTCGAAAATCGCTTTTTAGAAACTAAAGTAGTGTCCTTTCAACACACAAAGTACTAAAGTTTTTGAATATTTCACCAAAAATATAAGCTTGGTGTATTACTGCGTCGTGGTTTAGGGGATAGCCTGTTTGGCTCAAAACATGTGGTAGCAGATTGATCCCCATGTCGGGCAAGAGTGTTATTGAGGTTTTTCTCGAAAATCCACGATCTCAGTAGCAGCTCGAAGTCTGGCGGATGGTATGTTACCACTCCCGTGGCTCGGATGAACACGTTAAGCTGTCAGTCTTGATTGTCGCTAGAAATAGTCGATAATCGTTCTCAGATAGGTAAAATACAGCGATGTGGATCACCACTCATCTCGCCAACCGACATATCGGTGAATCGTGGTGAATTGGAAAGTCCGGAAACTGGAAAACCGGGTATGATGATACTTTTTTAAGTGTATTACCGCTTTTTTACTTTGAGCCTAAATTTTAGCAGTAGAACTAATTTTTTTTTTTTATATTCACGGGACAAATTACACTTACTGATTTAACCCCAAGTAAAGAAATTATTTGCTTGAGTTATGGGTGTTAGTCAACGATACTATTACATAGAAATATATATACTGGAATATATTTAATAAACACCTAAACCCGGAAATACAAATATTTCTAACCCGGAAGAACAAATGCTTGTTCTCGTCGGGGATTGAACCCGAGCCCCGTCGATTGCGTAGTCAGGATCGCTATCCACTCGACGAACGGGGCGGTCAAAGTAAAACTAAAAATAATTGATAAAAAATATTTAATGATTTTCGCTTGATGCGTGCACTGTAGACTTTTATTTATAAAGATAAAAGATATTTAAATATTTATAGATTCTGTAGATAATTAAATATACCTGAAACCGCCACATTATATCAGTAAATATTTAATGTGAATGCGTTTATTGCGAACCGCAGAATGTTAATATTTAACTCAAAAGCCGTAATCATGTGGTTTTATTTGTTAGTAAATTTGCTCGTAGCCGCGTTTGGACTTGGGCTGTATAACACTAAAAAATAACAAGCAAGTAGATGCCTTTAATCATGGAAAGACAAAACCATCAACTGTAGTCACCGAAGATGTTCATGGTGAGTTGTTATCCGGGTGGCGGAATGGTAATACCACATGCACATTTTTTACTGTCTACCTTTGCGCTATTACAATGACAAGCAATTACTCTTTCGCGGCAAGAATTGTTGTTTAAGACTCTACCAACTTATAGTCATGAAGGTAATGACACGTTTGAGAAATATTTAAATTTTACGAACTGCCGTGCCAGGCGAAAAGCAAATAGTTTATTTTTAAAGTAGGATTGGACCAAATCAATTACCCCCCCCCCCTCCCCCCCTTCTAATAGTCCGAGAGGTTATAAGAGGTAAATTCTCCGTGATGATACGAAAGACGAACTTAAGCGATTTGTTTGGAAAGCGCCCGGTTGGCGATAGGCTTGCCACCTATCACATTTGTGGTACCAAGTATTTTCGACTGATCGTGGGTACACTTGTGGTACCTCTGCCTACCCCTTCGGGGATACGGGCGTAAACGAGACTTTTAACATTTGCATGTCAGTTGTAAGACAAAATAGGCAGAACTAAATTAGCACGTAAGTCGAGCAACATGTGACCTTACCTAAAAACTGTGTAACCCTATTTTAGCAAATAAAGATATTGATTGATTGATTGATTGAAGATAGTTTTTTTAGACTATATAATGATTTATTAGTTCAACAAACTACATACATATCTTCACGCCAGATCCCTTACGGGGTAGGCAGAAAGAACCGAGTGCCATACGTCACGATCCTTGCAGGCTTGTCTCGCTTCCTCCACATTCATCACTCTCTTCATACACACACGCCGGTCGCGTAGATTCTTGGCACCACCTTCGGACAGTACTCGATCAATCTGATCATGGTATGTCAGTATTGGTCGTTCCCGGTACCTTCATCCTTCCACATTCGCATTGTATATCAGTTTTGTTAACCTTTCATCTACCATTCTGCAACAAAATGACTTCCCTGATTAAAAAAACAAGATGAAGTCATCTTGTTTTCCAACCTGTATGGTTAAAGTGTAAAGCGTTCTTTTTAAATTTATTCTTTTGCTACTGTGAAGCCGCTCTCTTTTTATGCTCTGAACTCTACTACCTAGTAAATATTATTTTGAAAAAAGGAATTGTTTTTAACATAGATGGCAATCAAGCAGATTACTTTCCTGGTGGGAAGAGACAACCATCGCCTAAAGACACCAAAGATGATAATAGTGCGTTACTATGCTTTTGGACGGGTCTTAATGTAACATGCCTAAGTTTACCGGCTACCTTATCCTCCAAACCAGATCACGATAGTGACAAGCATTAATTATTACGGCAGGAATGGGTAAGGTGGTGGTTCTGGTACTATGGTAGAGTTCTGCATTGTGTTGTTCAGGTCTGCCTGGGCAAGACAGTGCAGAACTCTACCACCTCAATACTATGATGGTAATGACACGCATAGTCAATTGTTCGCTTCTTACGAACTGCCTGGCAGAGCGGCAGATGGTCTATTTTTCAAAGGGAGTCCGGAATGATACGGGGGAGAATTACTATATTATATAATAGCTGTTGCCAGCGACTTCGTCCGCGTGGAGTTCGTTTACTCCGCACTGCCGCTCCCCCGTAGGTGATAGCGTGATAATATGTAGCCTATATGTTGACCCGACCTGTTAGTAATATTCATGCAAAATTTGAAGTAAATCCCTGCAGTACTTTTTGAGTTTACCCCGGACATACAGACAAACAGATAAACAGACAAACAGACAGAAATTCTAAAAACTATATTTTTGGCTTCGATATCGATTGTAGATCACGCCCCAAGTATTCTTTTAAAAAAATATTCAATGTACAGTTTTGACTTTCCTACGATTTTATTATATGTATATAGATAGATACTGCAAACAGTTTCCTTAATTTTTAGCTGAAAATATAACCTAAAAAGTAAAAGTACAGCGGAAAGGGTTGCCAACAATACTAAAATAAATCATTCTACAATTTTAAAAGCACAAAAGGAACAATAATAATACTCGCCCACATAACTCGTTGTGTAATAGCCATATCAATTTCTAACGGTTTTTTCATATCCTTACTCTGCATAATGTAGGAGCTGTTTTTAAAAAGGACTAGTCAATGACATTATAGTCTAAACAGCCTTGAATGCATGTTTATTGCGATTCTATCGCTACGATCGTTAATCTAAAAGTCGTTGACTCGTCAAATTGTTTGTTCTGCTATTTATAAAAATACATCAACGTTTTTATCAAACGGTGCCTATTTTCTAATATATGCAAAACGATGCCTATTTCTATTTCATGGAAAAAGATAAACATTTCGTAGAAAAACCAAACATGATTATGGTGTCTGCTATCCCTGTGGCAGGCACGTTATGCCTCATTGCGTAAATGTCTTAAAAAAAAGAAGTACACAGTTTTCCCTTCACGTTTTAATATACATATTATTACTAGCTGATCCGGCAAACGTTTGTTTTGCCATACAAATTACTTGTATTGAATATTGGGGGGGGGGGGGGGGGGTGTAACTGAGACAAAAACTATTTTATCTTTTAAGTTGGGCCAAACAGTAGATGTTTTGCAGCTGTTATTAGAAAAAATCTAAAGCCATTGACATTGTAGCCTATAACAGCCTTGACTATGTTTACAGCAATTCCAGTCCACGATCGTAATTTCCAATCAGAATGTCGTTGACTCGTCAAATAGTCCGTTGACGACTTAAATCAAACCAACTCACGATCTACACTCACGACCTGATACCAAATATGTATTAAAATAAATTGCTGTTATAGCCTCGAGGTTTAGTGGTCATAGACGGTGAATAAATTTATATAATTGACCGTTTTACAGGATGATTTCTACCATTTTCAATCGACTAGCCGAAAATGAGGAGGTTGTCAATTCAGATATTTTTTTAAATATATCATAAGATAGCAAACAGGCAAATGAGGCATCTGCTTGTTCTGATGAAAATCGAACAAAACGGTGACAACCCTTTTTTGGTTCAAGTACTGCCTGCGTATATTTTTTCTGACAAATATAGTCCTGGAACCTTTAAGAGTAGAGTGAATAGGTTTCTTTTGGATGGGCGTGTACCACCTTCGTCTTCATTTCGTGACACTTTCCCCCAGGTACGATGGAAGACAAAAGTTATCTTAAAAAAAAGATAACATAGATTATCTTTATACATAACATAGGTTAGCAACGCATCTTTAACATCTTTGATGTCTATAGAGACATCAAAGATGTTAAAGATGCGTTGCTGTTCGGGTGGCGCGGTCTTAATGCCACATGCACAATTTTGTCGATTACCTTACTCTCCACACCGGAACACAATAGTGACAAGCACTGACACTATTGCGACAGGAGTAGGTAAGGGTGTTATCAGACCCGGGCGAGACAATGCGGAACTCTACCTCTTTGTAAATAAATGTTTATATTTTCAATTAGGATAAGTTGTGAATTTAGATGTTTAATATCACTAGCGATTGCCCTTTGTTCGAAACATGAAGGCATAGGTGCAGCTAGCACTCGTATTAATCACTTGAAACACATATTTACGTTATATCTCTGTCTATGAGGTCTCTCCATCTCTTTTTGTACAGCTGTGTTAGAAAGAGAGGGTAAGACCTCAGAAGATGACAGCAGTATTTAAAATTGTGTTTCAAGTAGGGATTAGAAGTGCTGCCTCCAGATATAATACAGTTTCATGGTTCGAAATCCGACCATAATTATATAGCTCCGTTTCACCACAGACTAAATAATAAAATTTAATCTAAGTTTGACAACAGACTTTAGTCATAAACCTAATAGTATACACGTACTTATGTATATTATGATATAATGAATTTGTAGTGTTTAATGTGTATTTTTATTCATGTACTGAATTTCTAATGCATATTATATTAAACCAGCAATCGCCTGTGGCCGAAATTCGACCATAGACTATACGGTAAATTCTTTTAGTTTGACGACTGACATGACAGTCATGAAAACTGTAATTGTTGCCTATCCTGTAAACTAGAAGTAGTCTTAATAGTGAATAGTTATTTTCTTGAATTATTCCTTCTGCAATAGCGACAAATAGTTCGAGCATTCTTGTTTTGAGGGTAAATATTAGACTAGACTTATGCATGTTTTTTTACTTTATTTCATAGGATAACAAACAAAGAGATAGCTGTCGTGATGTAAAAATAAACCATCGTTTGTAGACAGCAAAGATGTTATTGATGCGTTGCTATCCGTGTGGCGAGTTGGTAATGGCAACATATATATATATATATATATATATATATATATATATATATATATATATATATATATATATATATATATATATATATATATATATATATATATATATATATATATATATATACAGTGTGGCGCTGACCATACAACAATAAGTGGGAATTAAGGTAGTACTAGTTAGTACTAGTATTTTTAGTCTATCAAATCAGTCCTGACATCGAAATTAAAAAAACAAAAATTTCGAACAAAATTAATGACACGAAAATATAATAAAGATAAAACATCCTTTGACTTACCTATCACCAGGACGGCAACGCCGCACGCGCGGCTTGGCGGCTGGCGCCTCATGTTATTATTATTATTTTTACGTGTGACATAATATTTAGGAGCCTTTTTAAACCACACTCATCCTCAATAATTATTTTGATAAATTATTATTATTAATCACAATCATTTTGTACAATAAGTAATTACGTAGCTATAGAATTATTTTTGCGTATATTGTAAGAATAAAGACCGTATCAATCTAGGTTTCGTGCCACATATTGACTAAAAGTAAAGAAGAAAAAACAAAAATGTTGTTCACTTCACACTAATAATAATAGGTACCTAACGTGTCTTATCACAAAATAGCACTAATTAGCACAAACATCATGGCCATGGCCGGCCATCACAATAAAAATTAAGCGTCTACTTTCGCACAATTTAACTCGTATTTTACCACAATAAAAATTAAAATGAAGCGTCTACTTTCGCATAATTTATAAGTCTGGAATAATAAAAGAAAAAATAAAAACTCAGTACATTACAAGTAATAACGTAATATCAATTACCACGGCAAAATCTTTGATCGTACTAAACAATAACATTAAACAATAATGACCGTGACCTACGTATCGTAGGTACTACGTGACACGTGTTATCAACGGCTTTCATCAAGAAAGCGCAAAATGAGCTTTTTTGTATCACTACACACTGTGTATGCACTCAAGATAAAGCGACTTTTCGCTCTCTTTTCAAATTCTCCTAATGACAAGATTGGGTTGTTATTGGTCAGTTGTAAAGGATAAAAAATTAAAATAACCAATGAATGCAAGGATTTTCTGCTAGTATTGCGAGTTGGCAACTTACTTATAAGAGTTCTTTCAAACCATAAAGGGTGAACGGGTCACGTACAGCCATTGATCTCTATATATTTCTATGCGTACAGCTGATAATCTACATCATGTTCGCAAAATTAGAAATGAAAACTAATGTCCTGTGGCTAAACCAGTGGATGTATTTGTCTGATTTTTTGTATTCAGGCTGAGAACATTATTACATATACTAAGTTTAATTAATTGTTGTATAGTCAACGCCACACTGTATATATATATATATATGTGTGTGTGTGTGTGTGTTGTACCTAGTAGTCGCGATGATGGTGACAAGTTTGGTCAATCATTTGGCTTTTACGAATTGCATACCTGAATAGCAGATGGTGTGTTCTTCAGAGGGGGTTCGAAACAACATGGGACAATGCCAATCGCCATCCCGCCACAAGGGTAGCAATGCGCATTTGACATTTTTTGTGTTTATAGGGAATGGTTTCCCTTCCATTAGGAGACCCATCTTCAGACCCAACTTATTTGCTATCTAATGATATAAAAACCAACTGGCAACCCTATTACCATGTTTATATGACTCACGGCTGTAACTCGCAGTGTCTGTGTGTCTTGTACAACGACCTCCGATCCTGAGGTTATGACGCGTAATAATTCCGCATTGCTTTCATAAAAATATGAATGTTATATGTTTCACTGTTCTTGTTTACGACTTCCCACTTAGTTAATTAATTTGATACATATCTATGAGTTTGATAACAGTCCCTTAATTTTGAAGATTAAAACGCTGTTATTAAACATTTAACAAAAAAGGTATCTTCACACTCGTTTCCCCGAACCGATAACCGATAACCAATTTGATCCAGGAGATTTAGAGAAAATTTAAATAACCTAAAAAAAAACAGTATTTTTCCAAATTAATTTACCAATTAAGTACCTAATCAAATAAAATACGATCCGACCATTGACTTCGCGATGAATTGAATTTGGTGGCGGGCCACAAATAAACCCGTGTGAGCGACTGTTAGATATAAATAAAAAAATATTGTCTTATTTTTTGTAATTTATTTTTAACATTACTATAGAAACAATATTTGTACTTCATGGTAATAAGTTAAGAAATCAGGAAGGCCCCTGCGTAGAATTAGCCCAGTGTCCTACAATTTCGCGATCCGCCCCTGATTTAGTGGAAAGTTTCAGGGATTGTCTTCAGGGTCAACCGTTTCACAGATTTTTTAAACGTCCTTTATCTACTAGAACACTTGGGTTATCAAGACGTATCTAACTATATTATAATTATATAAATCCGTTCAGTGGCTTTGAAGATATGAGGCAATAAAGAATTACGTGTATACATACAAGATACCTGTAAAAAATGTAACCCTTCTCTGCAGTCGGATAAAAAGCACTAAATGATACATATTAGTTAGAGAAATCGTCTTTATTGCTAATTGATAAACAGTTATGGGCTTCAAAGGAAGTTTGTTAAAAAGCTCTCGTATTCTTTACTGCTTTACTAATGCATGTGCTACTACTTCGAACTATAAATAACCCTACAGATCGTATACAGCTGTTACAGGCGCCATTAAACACTGTGTAGGCACTAGGCACAGCTGACATTTCATAAATATTCGTATTTTGTTCGATTTTGTAAGTCGGCCTTGAATAAACCGAAATTTGCGAAAGGTTCTACACCTGAGGATCATCTCTAATCTATCTCTTTTTTACATATACTTATTAACATTAAAGTGAAAGGAATGGATGTTTGTGGTATGATGTAAACTAGTTGAATGTTCCGTCTCCAGCCAGTCTCGTAGCGCGTGCGGCGTCGTTCGCGCGGTTTGCGCATTCGAAATATGAACTAACGTTTTCAATTTTGAAAATCGAAGTTTATCGTTGTTTTCGTTTATTTTGTGACATATGCATAGTGGAATCTGTCAGATTCTAAGTTGCCAGTGTTGGTGTTATTTTTTTCTACAAAATAGCGGTAATATATTAGTTATTTACGAGCACAATAATTAAGACACCATAAAATATAAAGCCTGATTGCGTATTTTATAAATATTATATTACTGATTGAGAATCATAAATAGCTTGGTATTGGTACGCGGTTAGATTGATATTATATTCAAATAACGACCCACGGTTTTATAGAATTGAAAATTATTAGCAACATTAAACATGAATGCTTTATTGATTTCATAAACTTTAGATAGTATAATTTTACTGTCTTTAATATCAACTGTGTTTTAGCTTATTTATAAGTGTAGTTAGTTTATCTTTTATTGCTGTCATATTTTATAACCTTACATATACCTACTTGAAATAAATAATAAAAAAATGTGTGCGCCATAACAATGTATAATTATTAATAACAGATAATGTAAAACCTCTGCAATTTAAACAGTTAAACTTTAAATTAAGGTGTGAAATGGTTTTTTTTTGTTTTAAAATGATCCGATTGTTATACACAAATTAAGTTTAAATTATCTAAATAAAGTAAATAACTGAATTTAAATTTGTCCGCCAAAACATTAAAAAAAATATTTTTATTAAATATGTATCCATAAGTATCATCATACCAAATAGCTAAAAGAATAAGCATAGAGACCTGACTGGCAAACTTTTTCATCACGTTCATATTTCTCTTATATTCGGTTTATCAAATCTTTTTTTTTACTCATAATATATTCTAGTCTTAAATTTTATAATGTAATAGATATTTTCTCCCGTGTTAGTCCGGGGGCCCCCTTGGAAGAGAAGAGGATCTCTCGTTCTGCCAAGCAGTTCGTTACAGGCAAAAAATTGGCTATGCGGGTCACTACCATTGTGACTACTATGAGGTAGAGTAAGCGTCAGTGCTTGTCACTGTCGAGTTACGGTTTGGACGGTAATGTAACCGGTAAACTTATACATGTGACATTAAGACCCCGTTACACAGATATCAACGCGCTATTAATATTTTTGGTGTCTTTCTTATCAGGAGAGCTATCCGCTAGTTATGATTGTATGATATGAAAAAAAAAAGTTTTATATTTAGTGTAATATGTAGGGTAATATAAAAAATATGTGTAAAAGTGAAATTTATGTACAAGTGGAATAGAAAAAGTGTCTAATAATATATAGGGCATTCTTGAGTTTAAGCTAAGTGTTTGTTGTCTATAGGCGCTGGTTGTCTTACCATGAAGAGAGCTATCAGGTTGTTTCCTACCCTTATAGGTATACTAGCTTATAGGTAGTAGAGCATGGAAAGTGAACAATCCATGTTATAAAATTAAATCATTAATATAAATAATTTACATGACGAATAATGGGAAAATACGATCGACTTATTTCATTATTTGCTCAATGTCTTATTTACGCAGGATTGTAATATATGTTTACAAAGATTGACATATTTTATAAATGTTCATGTCGATTTTGATTAATGCGTGGATTGTTAGTGTCTATTTACTGTTTGAATAAATAAATTTATTCATTGAATACTAGCTTTTGTCTATGGTTTTGCTCAGGATTAAAGCGATTTCTCTGTCGCTCGTTAACAGATTTTAGAGTTCCGTACCTAAAAGATAAAAACGGGACCATATTAATAAGCCACCGCTGTTTGTTTGTCTGTCACCAGGCTGTATCTCGTAAACCGTGATAGCTAGAAAGCTGAAATTTTCACAAATTATGAATTTTCGTTGCCGCTATAACAACAAATATTAAAAATTAAAAAAATTAAGAGTCCATACAATAAACGTGGTTTTTTTTCGTATTTTTTGCTTGACATTAATATATTTCGCTCGTATAATAACTAGCCACATGAAAAACAAAAACAGCAGGAGCCGTTTATAACTCTAGGTTCTCTTGCAGTGTAAACAAAGCCAACAAATGCTCAAATTCAACACGATTCTCCAATTTGACTGGCAAAATGGGCGATGATTCCCATCCCCCATTTGTCAACCGTTCACTAGTCAGTAAAAAAATATTCGCTTCTTATTTGCGATAGTCAGGTCAATAGCTTCGAGTGCTTCTCAGGCAGGACGGTGCTAATACCAGTATGGGCTGCTTTTGAAATTTTTTTCGATTTTTTGATAGAAAAAAGTTAAGAAAGTGGAATTTTTGGTTGAAAAAAGGTAAGAACTTGCTTAATTCGAGACATAAGGCGTTATAGTCTGTTGACACTACTTAAAACTAATTCTGTTATTTAAAATTAAATAGTTGTGAATAAATGTGAGACATATAGTACATTTTATAACAAGCTTATATTGACATGAGCTGACATAACCTTCAATTTTATTTTTAAATATCTATTAAAAAATGTATCTTCACGCCCGTATCCCCGAAGAAGTAGACAGAGGTACAAGTGCACCCACGATTAGCCGAAGATACTTGATCCCACAATGTGATAGGTGGCCAGCCTGTCGCCAACCGGGCACTTATCCCGTCCTGGGGCACATTTTTAACAGAAATCTGAAAAAACATTTTTGAATTGCTCGACCCAGGAATCGAACCCGGGTCATCATGTGGTCAACAGTGCACCACAATCTATTTAATCGTTTCAAAACCAGCTAATAAAACCAAAGAGATTATATTGTTATTTCTTACTTACGAAACGCGAAAAACCTTTTTATCGACCTATTTACAATTGTTGGTCCCGGGCTCCTTTGAAGAATAGGCCAACTGCCGTTCTGCCAGGCATGTCGTAAAACGCGACCGATTGGCTATACGAGTCACTAACATCGTGGCACTAGGTGATAGAGTTTTGTATTGTCTCTCCCGGATCTGATACCACCGCCTTACCTATTCTTGCCGCAATAGCGTCAATGCTTGTCATTGTCGTGTTCTGGATTGGAGGGTAAGGTAGCCGGTACACTTATGCATGTGACATTGGACCTCGCCACTAGATAGCAACGCACCATTAACACCTTTGGTATCTACAGGCGATAGTTGACTCTTTCCATCAGGAGACCCATCTGCTTGTTTGCTAACTTATAAAAAAAAATTATAAAATCAGTGAAAATTATTGAAATTCATAATAATATTAACGAAATGATAAGAAAAGTTATACTTCTATCGTTTGTTAAGATTACACGCACATACTTTTTTATTTTTTAAATATATTGGTAAAGGTTAGTGTTTTGAAAGTTTATCTAGACTTTGTGCAAAGCTTTGCCTTTGTAATACCAAGTGTGAACTGTGAAGACTTCAAAAAGCGAAGAAGCTTCGTTGAGACAATTGAACGGTTAGTCGACTCAAGACTTGGACGCGATCCAAAATTCTAAATTGGCGTGATAGTTTCATTGTGCCCCGAATAAAACAATGAACCTATTTACTCTGTAGAGCCTATTCCTAAAATATTGTTTTAACCTATAAACGTATTACTGTTAGAAACTATTAAAGTAAAGGAGATGTTTTTATATCATAAGATAGCAAACAAGCAGATGGGTCTCCTGATGGAAAGAGTCAACCATCGCCTATAGACACCAAAGGTGTTAATGGTGCGTTGCTATCTTGTGGCGAGGTCTAAATGCCACATGCATAAGTTTACCGGCTACCTTACCCCCCAGACCGGAACACGACAGCGACAAGCACTTACGCTATTGCGGCGCTATTGCTGGTACCAGACCCGGGCGAGACAGATGTATCATTTTAGTTTTTGAACGTCTTATTTATAGTCTTAAATAATCTATACTAATATTATAAATGCGAAAGTAACTCTGTCTGTATGTCTGTCTCTTCTACACGCCTAAACCACTGAACCGATTTGGATGAAATTTGGTACAAAGATAGTTTGAGACTTGAGAAAGGCCATAGGATAGTTTTTATCCCGGAAATCCCACGGGAACGGGATCTATGTGGGTTATTTTAGAAAATTTTCCACACGGAAGACGTCGCGGGTACAACTAGTTAAAGATATGTTCTGAAACAAAATGATATAAATAATGAATATAACTATGTAAGCAACGCTCGAGGAATCGCGTTTATGTTTTAATAACTATACTAAAAAAAAGTAACTTCACGCCCGTATCCCCAAAGGGGTAGGCAGAGGTACAACAAGTGCACCCACGATTAGCCGAAGAAATTGGAAAGTGCCCTCCAATCCCGGGTAACTTTTTGTTTTTCAGAAAACTGAAAAAAACACTTTTTTTATGTGTCCGACCCGGGAATCGAACCCGGGATCTCATGTGGTCAACGCCAACGCTGGACCACTAGACCACAGAGGCGACAACTAATAACTATACTAAAGAAACGCGAATATCAATTTCCTACAGATGAGGGCCCTAAACGATGATGGTGCCGAGGACTTTAAATGGTGTTATTACGCCAGTGTCGTAAGTATTACAAGAGAAAAATAACATGGTTTCTCAGTCTTGAATAGAAGAATAGACATATTTCTTTGGTAAAGTCGGTATAAAATAAAACGAGGCGGTAAAAGGTTATTCGGGTGGCCTCTATGATCTAACGGACCCATCTGGGATATAGACACAGGAGGTCCTGGGTTCGCATTCCGGTCCAGGCATGAGTTTTAAATAGATTGTTTAGTTTTTCTGGAAATACTTTACTGAAGACGATACGTTATATGTACTTGATTGTTTGACCACTTGGTTACCGTGGGTGTATTAATTGCATCTCTTCATATCTCTCTCTATGTATATATAGGGATATGCGCGTGAAGGTATTTGTTTACTAGCTGTGTGTGTGTGTGACTGTGTCCGCGTTAAAACATTTGTAATATATAATAATTTATATTCAACAAATAAAACAGCCTACATTACTCCTTATTACATTAGATATCTGTTAGTTAAAGTCCCGTCAAAATCGGTCTAGCCGTTTCATAGATTAGCCGGAACAAACATAGAGACAGACAAAATTGTAAAAAAAATATTTTGGTATATGTACAGTGTATACATTCATATGCATTTAGCAAAAAGCGATTATTTTACTTTTAATCCCAAGAAGACACAGCTTTGCGTGTTCACCGCAAAAAAGTCACCCTTTGTCGTATTACCTCGATTTGGGGATACCCTCCTGACAGCCTCAGCTAGTGTCGGAATCCTGGGAGTCGACATATCGAATTACGTTCAGTTTCGCGGTCATTTGGAAGGCAAGGCTAAATTAGCCTCTAAAAAGCTCGGTGTGCTCAGCAGAGCGAGACAGTACTTTTTGCCGGCCCATCGCCTTTAACTTTATAAGGCACAGATTCGGCCTCACATGGAGTACTGTTCTCTTCTTTGGGCCGGAGCTCCTCAATACCAGCTTCTTCCTCTTGATCGCATACAGCGTAGAGCGGTTCGAATCGTTGACGACCAGGCTATTTCGGAACAGCTCGACTCTTTGGCATTACGCAGAGATGTAGGTTCACTCTGCGTCTTCTATCGTCTTTACCATGGGGAGTGTTCCGACGACTTGTTTGGAATAATACCTGCCGCCGAATTCCACCATCGGACATCGCGTCAAAATTTAAAGCTCCATCCTCACCATCTCGATGTCTGGAAATCCACAACTGTGCGTTTCTCCCGACACTTTTTGCCTCGCACTTCTCTGTTGTGGAATCAATTACCGGCAGGGGTATTTCCGAACGGATACGACATAGGGACCTTCAAGAAAAGAGCTTACTCATTCTTAAAAGGCCGGCAACGCAGTTGCAAGACCTCTGGTATTGCAGATGTTCATGGGCGGCGGTGATCACTTACCATCAGGTGCACCTCTTGCTCGTTTGCCCCCTCTTCTATAAAAAAAAAAATATTAGAAACAGACACTTCAATTTTATTTATTTGTGTAGATTCCACAGGTAGTCTATGCTCTGCATAACACTTATGGTACCTTTTGTTTCGGAAAAAAGCATTATTACCAAACGGATAAGACTTAGGGACCTACAAGAAAAGAGTTTACTCATTCTTAAAAGGAAGGCAACGCAAATGCAAGACCTCTGGTATTGCGGATGTTAACGTTACCTTTCCTAAATCCATATTGATTATTTTTTAGTAGGCCAAAATCAAGTAAATAATTATAGAGCTTTTCATACATAATTTTTTCAAAGATTTTTGAAATAACTGGAATTAAAGTAATAGGTCTATATTTGTTCATATCTCCTTTTTTAAACAACGGTTTGACAATACACTTTTTTAATCGTTCTGGAAATTTACCTTCCAAAAATGACAAATTAATTATATGGCTAAGAGGTCTTGATATTACACTAGCAACATTTTTCAATAATGACCATGATGATTATTTCATATGACCAGCCAGGCCAAACATAATCTCAAACATTCTGTCCTAAATAAAACAATGGACTTGTTTATTTTGTAAAGCCTGAAGCTAAAACGCAGTGGTTAAATGTTTATAGTTGCCCTGACAGACGGACGTAAAAATAGCTTTAATTGCTCTCGTCCGCATCCTAGTTATGTTTGAAAGGTTTTTATTGGTTTGGCTTACTATTTTTAATTACAGCCAAAGGATGACAAGCAATTAGACTGTATTTGTATATTTAATCGCCTCTAAGGTCTAATGGTCCGGTGTTGGTGTTGACCACAAGAGGTCCCGAGTTCGATTCCCAGGTTGGGTAACTAAAAAATGTGTTTTTTTTTCAGTTTTCTGCTAAAAACAACGTTGCCCGGGGTTGGATAAGTGCCCGATTGGTGAAAGGCTTGCCATTTATAATATTATGGAACCATTATTAACATTATTATCTTAGGCTAATCGTGGGTGCATTGGTTGTAACTCTGCCTTCCTCTTCGGGAATACGGACTCTCAAATAAAAGACTTTTAATAAAAAGTTTTCCAAAGTGGTTCGTAAAATAAAGACCTGTAAGAAAGTTAACCCTGCAGGCTATCTCTGACAGTTCCCGATAAATTGTGGTATTTTTAGCTTAAAGAAGAAAAAACTGTACCTAATTTTGAGCTCAAGGGTTATAAATCTAAAGTTTGTAAAAATTACAGTATCTTAATTAGAGAAAATATGTTTATTTTCAAAAAATGACCGATTTTGACTGATTTTGATATTTAAAAAAAATTTTTGAGTTTAAAATTTTTTGATCAGCTATAAAATCGGTAGGTAAATAAATGTCGAAGAAATGTCAAAAAACCCTTTTTTCAAAAACTGTCGTCATTGATAAATCCCGAAAGAATCAGAATTTTTAATCTTCTTAATCTAAAACTTGAATAGATTTTAAATAAATCGGTGTATTAGCCTAAAAGTTATTTTAAAAATATGAAGTAAATTTGCTGTAAAAATATAATTTGAATATTTGAAAAGTTTTACTTTTAAAAATGTTATTCGATTTTAATTTGTAAAACGGCATTTGACGTTATTTTTAACTACTAAATTATTGTAGAATATCAAAAATTGATTGAAAAACTTTCGAAGTTATGACGTAAAAACACTTTTTTCAAAATTTTTCGTCAACGATAACTCCCGGCCGGATAAACCGATTTTGACGTTATTTATGTTTTGGACGCAGTTTTTTGAGGAAAAGATCTGATGAGATTTTTTACTTAATAGGTACAGTTCCAGATTAGGATTATATAAAAAATACTGTGCCGCTGAAATTATTTAAGGTTTTTTTTAAATTTCACAAAATCTCTTGGACTAAATATAAATAAAGTTGAGCGGAATCCAATCGAATGCCACCGCGTTTCAATCGGTCTAACGGTTCAAAAGTACTGAGATGTTTTTATACACACATACACCCACCCACAAGCACACAGACACACATACACACATACATACTGATGTCATCGTGAAAATAATCGGATAAGGTTCCTAGGACCTCAAAACGTGGAGGTCTGGTGAAAACACGATTTTTGAAAATCGGGGCAGTCGGTAACTTCCTTATCCACATACACACTTAGCGGAAAGTTAAAAAAATACATGAGTTCTGGTAACATAAAAATACAGTTGAATTAAGAACCTCCTTTGTGGGAATTTGGTTGAAAAACAAGACCGTTGGGTTTCTTCCGCAGGATCTTAGTGTGTGGTCGTGTTTCTAATTCGGTGGCCCATCAAAAGTGCCTGTAGTGTTTCACTAATATACAAAATGATACACAATTATACTAGCTGACTCGACAAAACGTTGTTTTGCCATATAAAGGATTGATTACTAATATCGCTGTTAAAAATATGGATTGAGGGTAAATGGCTGAAAATTTGGGGTTATATATGTAGTTTTCAATACCGCAAAATAAATATTTTGGAAAAATGATCAAAAAATTTGGGGTGGACCACCCTTATCACTTAGGTGTATAAAAATAGTTAGCAACGTATTCTCAGATCTACTGAATAGACGTATAAAATTTCATCAAAATCGCTCAAGTCGTTTAAGAGGAGTATGGTAACTAGAACCCGTAACACGAGAATTATATGTTTGATGAAAATACTGTTTGATTTGTAGAGAATGCCGTTAAGGCATAAGTTTAACCTATGTACAATTTTAAGTGCATAAAAGTATATAACAAAATTAGAAAAAAAATTAAGTCATTCAGATTTTTTTTTATATCGTAAGGTAGCGAACAAGCAGATGGGTCTCCTGGTGGAAAGAGTCGACCATCGCCTATAGACACCAATGATGTTAATGGTGCGTTGCTATCTTGTGTTGAGATCTAATGCCACGTGCATACGTTTACCGGCTAACTTACCCTCCAAACCGGAACATGACAGTGCCTAGTACTAACGCTATTGCGGCAGGAATAAGTAAGGCGGTGGTACTAAACCCGGGCGAGACGAAATTACTACTGAGTTATCTATTGGACACCGAGTAAAGCTTGATCAATGATCACACCGATGCTAATGTCAACAAATCACCATAACCATGTCATCGTCAAAGAGGACAACAAATTTATATTTCCCGTTTACTAAGTTAATTAATATTTATTCTTGACGGAAAGTATAAATTGCATTTCTAATATAGTAAGTTTGTATGACTTTATAAATTGTTGTTTTATTTTAATTAAATGGTTTCGACCTCATTTCTAATAGCGATATTTTATCGGATAATGTATATATTTTTCGCTTTCTTGCAGAATACTTATTAATTTTATTTATATTTTATTATACACAATACGGAAACGTAAAATAATACAGTGAAACATAGTTTTGAAGAAACCGTAGATTTAATATCACAGTTAAATAATGAATTTATTGAATAAAATAAAAGGGTACAGTAAGGTATGAAATAATTTCTTTAAAATAAAATATTTAAATGATGAAAGACTCCTCCGTGTGTGAAATTTTCCAAAAAAAAATAATTTAAAAGATTCCAAATGTAAATAAAATATTATATTATTTATTACTTTAAACAAATAAAATGTATGTACTTACTGAATAAAATTTAAATAAATTTCGGAAAATTTAGCAATAAAAAGAAATAAATTTTGCTGGCCAAATTACACGGATTGATACAACCCAAAACTAAGCAAATTATTTGCTTATGGTATGTATACACGCATGGTTCCCTTGCGTGTTAGGCAGAGTAAACCGAACATCCATAGTCTTTCCGGTTTACGATGATTCACCGGTTTGTCGGTTGATGAGATAAGTGAACTGGTAATACACTACTCCGCCAGACTCCGATCTGCTACTGAGATTTTAGATTTTCGAGAAAAACCTCTAAAAAACCTCAATAACACCTTGGCCGAACCGGGGATTGAACCTGGGACCTCATGATCTGACTCGAATAGGCTACCCCTAGCCCACGAGCGCTTATGATATGAGTGTTCGGTAATGAAATTAATCAATATAAGTGAGGTAAAAAAATTGTATTCCATTTTCTGACACGCGAACGGTGGAATACGAAATTTGGCACAGTTAAAGCTTACGGAGGACTGCAGAAACCTAATATCTTTTAAATATTATGCGTTAGAAGTACTATATTAAATTAATAAAAATAAACATTACACACGCAATATTTATTAGTTCTAGGAATTAAGTGTCAAGAGTCTTCCCAACTGACGGCACATGTGTATGAAGAGAGTAATGAATGTGGAGAAGCGAGACAAGCCTGCAAGGATTGTGATGTATGGCACTCAGTTCCTCTGCCTACCCCGTAAGTGATCTGGCGTGAAGATATGTATATACATTTATCTGATGTAGATACTCGTATCAACATATGTTTACTATTTTCTGTACGGTTAAAGTCTGTCGTCAAACTTAAAAATAATTAGATTGTTTAGTTTAGTCTATGGTCGAATTCGGCCACAGGAGATCGCTAGTCTATCTAAATATATAAAACTAGCTGCGGCGTGCAGCCCGCTGCATTATAAAAGTTTTTGGTGAATACCGCGGGATTACCTAAATTTTCCGGGATAAAAATTAACCTATGTGCTATTCCAGGTTATTATCTACCTGTGTGCCAAATTTCATTCAAATCCGTTCAGTAGTTTTTGCCTGATTGAGAAACAAACATCCATCCAAACATCCAAACTTTCGCATTTACAATATTAAATAAATAAATTAAATATATAACATACTGTAATATCTTTAACACGCAAATTCAGACCCAGAGAGACAAACATCTGTGATCCTCAAATCGAGGGCGGATCCAGAGGAGGTCATGGGGGTCATGACCCCTCTAGGCAGGGGTCTAATTATAGATTATTATTGCAAACAAATAAGGATTAGAGCCTATCTTGACTAAATCTCAAATATGTGATCCTCCCCTGACCCGAAGGCTGGATCCGCCCTTGCATCAAACAAAAGATCCCTTTATCTGGAATTGAACCTGAGTCTCGTTGATAGCGTCGTCAGGGTCGCTTATTACTCTACTAACTGTGGCGGTTAGAATAAGTATATTAATATAATTCTTTAATCATGTTATCGTAACCAAAAATTTTAAAACTTCAATTTCGTTGAGTAATGTTTAAACCCGTTGTAACATTATTTAAGGCAACAAAAAACTTAAATCTTTTATCTAAATCATTCGCGGTTAGTTTTAATACAATGTGTAATAAATAATTAAATAATAATACTTGTTTTTATTACTAATAGCAGTCTGCAGTTTACTTGTGATTCACCGAAATCACCGAAGTTGAACTCTACCTTCCTCAACTTTTTGTAACTTAGTTTTTATTCATAAACTTTGTAAAAAAAAGAAAAAATATACCAAAACGCTAAAATTTTAACATCGTAATCAATTCAACGGTTTATTGTACTATTTTTTTTTCTCTTTTTTTCAATACATCCTAGCATTGAAGCGAACAAGACAAATATATGTATGTAAATAAATCGATAACACCATTTTTAGAATTTTGAGATAAAATTAAGTAAATTCGCTACTTCGCTACTAACCACTAGCGGTCCTTTAATATAAGTATATGACTTGAAATAGACGATATCTGTTGACCGATAAGTTGCGTGTATATGTACAAATATGAATTAGGTTTATTAGGTTGCCTTTAGGTTCCACACCTAGAAATAGAAGCCACGCGGAGCGGCCCAGCCCTTACCTAAAATTGAGTTAGTGACATTGTAATAACATTAATGTTAGTGAGTCATGAAACATATATTTCGAAATCTATAAGGCATCCACTGAGGAAGGACTTTTAAAAATTCAACCCCGAAGGGGTGATAAAAGTTTGTATGAAACATTTTATTCCTTGGACATAATATTTGCATCAAATTTCGTACGAATTGAGTGTTTAAGCGTTTTTCAAAATTCGATCCCTATAGGGGGTAAAATAAGGGAAGTAGCTTATAAAGAGAGGCTAAATAAGTTGTAAAGGAAAAATGCGCGAGCGAAGCCGCGGGTAACAGCTAGTTTTTAAATAAAATGCGTTAGCAATACATTAAATTAATAAAAATAAATATTACACACACTACATTCATGTGACATACATGATAATATACACACATGTATACTTACTGTTTTCTATGCTATTGATATATCAAACTTTAGATTTTATTATTAACTCTGTAGTCGAATTTCAGCCACAGACGATCGCTAGTATAGGTCACTGCTTTTCTATCTTTTTCAAGACGTGACCATCTTAGCTTGTATACAAAATATTGCGACCCTCTATCCATTGGCGCCTTACTTACATTGAAAAAAAATTAAATCGCCTTTTTCTTTATTATTGGGTATATATTTTGTCTTTGTTTTTTTGGTTACACTATACTACCTTCCACGACCCTCTTGCAAAGGCCTCGCCCCCTAGGGGGCTGCAACCCACACTTTGAAAACCACTGGTATAGGTAAATTCGTGTAATTTGTCCAGATTGTAGCTGTATGTGTTTTATTCTTCCAAAAGGGTTTTAAGGTAACGTTAATGAAATCAAATGGAATACAATTATTTATTGACAACGTTCTTTATTGTTGTTATATTTTTCCAATAACCTCCATATTATTTTAGATTTACGTTTCAAAATTCCGGTTTTAAAATGTAGTATTTGTAAACTTGAGAACAGGTCTAAGTTGCATGTTTCCGTCAATCTTCAAGGCCTTTATAAATATAACGGATTTTTTGAACAATTTCTGGCGTGACCCGCTTACCTAAAGTCGTATTTATGCGATGGAATAATTTACCTCACTTTTTCTGACACTATTCAAAGTACACATAGAAACTCTTTTTTGGTGTTAACTGAACTAGGGTTACCTACCTAGAGTGTCTTCTTGTAATATTAAAATAACCGCTTTTTACTAAATGAATATGGATGAATACACAGTAGATATTCTAAAATAATGTTTTCTACAATTTACTGTCTATTTGTTCCGACTAATCTCTGAAACGGCTGGACCGATTTTGACAGGACTTTCACTGGCATATAGTTGATGTCATAGGGAGATACTTAGGCTACTTTTATTATAGATTTTTTTACACGCAGAGGAAGTCGCGGACACATCTGATCTAAGCTAATATTATAAAGAGGAAGGATTTGATTTTTTGTTTGTTACGAATTACGATTTAATTAAAGAAGAATGAAACTGATTTTAAAAATTCTTTTACATTATCCAAGAGTGACATAGCTACTTTTACGCAACTGGATAACTACGTTATCCAAGAGTGACATAGCTACTTTTACCCAAATGGACAACTACGTTATCCAAGAGTGACATAGCTACTTTTACCCAACTGGATAACTACGTTATCTAAGAGTGACATAGCTAATTTTACCCAACTGTGAAAAGGGAAGTAGAGATTTTGATCACGCGAACATAGTCGCGAGTAATTGTTAGTTGGTGAATGTACCTATATTGTATTTTACTCTCTGCGTATTGGTCAAGAGCCCACTTTAGGAGGAACATCGCGTGACATGTTCATCTTTATGTGATGATAGTAACACGTATAGCCAATCGGTCGCCGTTTACGACCTGCCTGGCAGAATAGCAGTAGGTCTGTTCTTCATAGGAGCCCGGCCCAACACGGGGATATTTATTTTATTATATATTTTGTGAATACAATAAAATGCTAAATAAATAAATAAATATAAAATAAAATTGGTAACTTTCGTAAAATGTGTTTAAAGGTGTCTGGGAGTACTTTAAAACCGACAAAAATGTCTGGCTTATTTTTTTCGAATTCTAAAAAACCTAATTAAAAGATGAAATAAAAATCAAGTTGCCAAAAATACATTTTTTGGGATTTTTTGTGCAAATGTGTACTGCGCAATATTGAAATAACCGCAAACGCTCTGCCAGACAGGCAGGCTCGGTATCGCCATTTGACGAAATTATATGTAATGATTTAACTTGTTTGTAATGGTTTTATTCATCAAAAGAATATGTTTCAATTGTGTTATATTAGAATAAGTGACAAAATATGGCAACACTAGGCGTCATCTTCCTATTCGTTAAAGTTGTAAAAGCTAAACGGCGGGTCAGAACGCGGCAAGATGGCGCGTAGTGGGGCTTACGATATGAGAGACCTCATTTTCAGCGACAGACGGTTCTGAGCCATGAGCTCGACAACTTGTGAACACCCAAGTCTATAATTGTAATGTTAAAATAGTCTGCAAGAAGTACATTAAAGAAATATCAAGCTTGTATTATATTTTATTCACGAAATATATATTTATTATTCCAATCTGCCAAAAGGACCATCCTAAAATTCGTCGCTAGCTCCCAGTCTATTATTGCACGAAACTTTGTGACGACAGACGCTATTGCGGCCGAGCCATAAGCAAATATCGGTAGCCCTAATCTGAGCTAGCCACATACAAAATGCACGTGGTTCACTGAGCTATTATGCTTCCAAGCGAACAGACATGTAATTAATTACCCATTAGAGGACATTCAAGTCTTAACAAAACCTAGACGTGATCAGGAGACTTGAGATAATGTTTTTGGTTCTTTCCTGATTTTAGGTAGACGTGTTTTATGTTACAGTTCTGATGAATTTAAAAATACGTAATATGTAAGATTACATTCCCAAAAAAAAATTAATGAATAGGTAAATAAGGAATGTAAGGGCATGATAATATTATTTTTGGCTAGGGGAGGCTCGGCGAAATATAGGTTGGGAAAGCCTGCCTTACGGTATGTGTCATATTATGATGTTGCAGGTGGCCAATATTTATTTTTCAATCTATTTATTCTAAATTGCCCGACCTGAAATTCGACTCCTGAATACTTCATGCGTCTCTTTTAAAGCCTGCACCGCTAGAACATTTAGACGACTTGTAAGTGATGCATTGTTAACTCTGTAACTGAAACTTGATAGTGACTAGCACTGACGCTAAAACAGCGACACGTTGCTGAACGGTTTTGCTTGTCACCGTCGTGTTCTGTTTATGAGGGTAAGGTAGCCGGTAAACCTATGCATATGGCATTTCAACCTCGCCACACGGGTAGCAACGCATCATTAACATCTCATTATGGTGCGTTGTTATCCGTGCATAATGTGTAACAGTTACCACTTTGCATTAGAAATATCTGCTCATTTGCTATCTTATAAAATAATAAAGTGATTGGTGTTTTCTTGCCGTAGAGAAGTTGGACAAGCAGTATGGTGCGCATGCGCAAACAAGGGGAAGTTCCTCTACTCGTAATTCGTAAAACAACGCATGCTAAGTAGCGGGTTTCATCTAGTTTTGTCAATATAAAACTTTTTTCGTCGTCTGTGAGCGTTGACTCAAATAACTAACTTCCAAAATAGTATATCCAATATTTTGTAAGTTAGTATTTGAGTCAACGTTAGTCTCAAGGAAATCGACTGCATATCCAGACGATTGGTCATCTTTTACCGACTTTGCTGTCTTTTTGTCGCAATCTAATG
This sequence comes from Apodemia mormo, assembly GCA_036924255.1. NCBI lineage: Eukaryota > Metazoa > Arthropoda > Insecta > Lepidoptera > Riodinidae > Apodemia > Apodemia mormo. The sequence goes on along the minus strand of JAUPFN010000025.1, from coordinate 11,588,383 downwards.
GGTTTCAAACACCGATAACTTCAGAATTTTACGAGCCGTGGATAAATTTGAGCTCTTTTTACCTTGTGATGCCTTTATGTATTCAAATTGCCTGCTCATTTTTATTACTATTATGTATTTCCGTTTTCCTTTCCCCTTTAAATAGTAAAATACTAGAGGCCGATACGGTAGAAGCTATAAAATTGACAATCCGTCAAAGTGCATGTTAAGGTTAATTTGCAGGCTACGGAACTAATTTTCCCCGTGTTGATCCGGGCTCCTTCGATGAATAGACTGGCTGCCGTTCTGCCAGGCATGTCGTAAAAGGCGACCAATTGGCTACACATGTTATTACCATTGTGATTACTTGGAAGTAGAGTTCCGCAACGACTCGCCTAAGTATTTGGTACCACCGATTTATATAGTCCTGCCGCAATAGCGTCAATGCTTATCAATGTCGTGTTCCGATTTGGAGTGTAAGGTAGCCGGTGATCTTATGCATGTGGCATTGCCATCCCGCCACTCAGACAGCATCGCACGATTAACACCTTTGATATCTATTGGCGATGGTTTATCTTTCCATCAGGAGAGCCATCTGCTTGTTTGTTAATTATAAAAAATAACGTTTTAAAGGGATATCAACTCCCAGGAAGTACAATATAATTTTTGGGATTAATTAATATTTTAACGTTTGCTATAAACCTAACCTAGGTTAGGGAGTTCATTTCAAATTATTGAAGGAACTGCCTTGGTCTATATTTCCTTAATAGCATTGGATGTTTTAAGAGGAGGATAAATAAATTTCTTAAGAGTCGGTAGCACATCTCATGTTGCAGATGTCCATAGGCATCCGTGACCACTTCCCATCCCGGAGCCCGTTTACTCGTCTTCTAGCTCATATAAAAAAACACGAAATATAATATATTCTATTTATAGATACCAAATTTCACCGATCTATCAATTAATCGTTTATTGCAACAAATATTCTACAGTTGTATAGTTAGTTAGCCGCACCATGCAGCCCGCTGCACTATGAAAGTTTTTGGTGAATTTCGCGGGAACAACTCATTTTTCCGGGATAAAAAGCAGCCTATGTGCTATTCCAGGTTATCATCTACCTGTGTGCCAAATTTTATTCAAATCTGTTCAGTAGTTTTTGTGTGATTGAGTAATAAAAGTTTCATAAATCCAAATCTTTGCATTACAAATATTTATCGTGATAATAATCGTTGATAGTCTCAAATATTTGGCCATAGCTGGCATGCACAGTTATTTATAAAACATTGATGAAAAATATCAATAAAAAATAATGAAATGAATATATTAAATCATAATTTATTTTTTTATGATTACAATCGTCCTACCTACCTACCTTGAAAAATATATTTCTGGTAGTTATTTCTGAGTACTTTTCTAAAAAATTTTAAGCAAATTTTGTTTATTACTTGGTAAATTGTTAAATATCTTTACAGCCATTGAATGGCAATTCCTATCTAATGCTGTACGTGAAATAGGCATAACCAATCTGTCAGGAAACCAAGGATAAACAGGTAATTATCGTTAAACTTATTAAATAAAATTTAGTGATTTTCAAATCTATTCCTTAAGTTGCGTGATTTGACCATAAACATACGAATATGCTCCCAACTGTAAATTGTCGGTATCTAGTGAAACTGCATCTTAATTAAGATTAAATACGCACTTGTACTAATTTCGCTATTTTAATTATTTAACTAGTGTTTCCGCGTATTATCAGTTCTTGCATCCACTGGTTTACTCATCTAGTCATTTAAGAGCTTTTTTTATGTTATAAGATAGCAAACAAGCAGATGGGTCTCCTGATGGAAAGAGTCAACCATCGCCTATAGACACCAAATGTGTTAATGGTACGTTGCTATCTTGTGGCGAGGTCTAATGCCATATGCATAAGTTTACCGGCTACCTTACCCTCCAAACCGGAACACGACAGCGACAAGCACTGACGCTATTGCGACAGGATTAGGTAAGGCGGTGGTACCAGACCCGGGCGAGACAATGCAGAACTCTACCACCTAGTAGCCACGGTAGTAGTGACTCGTATAGCCAATCGGTCGCCTTTTACGACCTGCCTGGCAGAACGGCAGTTGGTCTATTCTTCAAAGGACCCCGGAACCAACACGGGGAATTGGTTTAGACATTCATAGTCATTTACGGGCTGCTATTGACGTGTTTGACCATTCATAGTATTTATAGGGCTATTTTTTATTTTATTACGTTACGTTATATCCGGGTGAGTTAAAGGCACAGTTAAAGTTTAGACGGTTAAGTTAACCGTGTAAACTTTAACTGTGCCTTTCGTACTCATGCGCTTGCGTAGTTGAAGTGAAAAGGATTTAAAAGTTTTTGCTTCACGTGTTAGAATATATATATCAACGTGTTTAATCATTCATAGCAATTTTAGGGTTCAACTGGTTTATTCATTTATAGTCATTCAGACTTTAACTTGCTTTGGTACCTCCACATTCATACACAGCAACTTCAGTAAACAACAGGGCAATGTGATCATATTAAGTAGTGGAGCATGGAAGCATGCCCTTCCTCCCCATTCTTCACTTTTTAACCATTATTTTTAAGTTCTCAAAGACACTCGGTCGTGTTTTACGATTTTCCTGGCAAAACGGCAGTTGATCTATTCTTCAAAGGAGCCCGGATCAACGCTTTCTTTAATTTCATATTTCCACGATGTACTCGGCAAATTTTTTACTCTCTTTCATTTTGTAGTCTTCGTGAAAATACACCCAGGCAATTTTTACCGATTTTGCTTTATTTCGTACTCTTCTAGATAAAAACATACTTGGCTACATTTTGTTATTTTTACTCGTACACAGACTATTATTTCATTTCGTACTCTTCCGCTCTAAAATAATCTTGTTTAGATGATGCGGTGGTACCATATATCCAGGCGAGACGTGGTGGAACTCTACTACACGACACGTATCAATCGGTCGCGTTTTACGATCTGCCTGACAAAACGGCAGTTTTTGTATTCTTCAAAGTAGCCCGGATCAACACTTTCTTTAATGTCGTATTTTCACGGTGTACAATACACTCGGCAAATTTCACTTCCTTTCATGTTGTAGTCTTCGTGAAAATACACCCAGGTAATTTCTACCGAAGTAGTAGTACGAAGTAGAAGTACCGAAGTAGTTTTGTAGTGAAATTAAAGTACAAGTGATTATAACCTAGTTTGGACTGATAACAATGGAATTTAATCGCCTCTGTGGTCTAGTGGTCCAGCGTTGGCGTCGACCACATGAGGTCCCGGGTTCGATTCCCGGGTCGGGCACTTTAAAAAAAATATTTTTTCAGTTTTCTGATAAACACAAAGTTGCCCGGGATTGGAAAAGTGCCCGGTTGGCGATAGGCTTGCCACCTATCACATTTGTGGGACCAAGTATCTTCGGCTAATCGTGCGTGCACTTGTTGTACCTCTGCCTACCCCTTCGGGGATACGGGCGTAAAGATACTTTTTTTAACAATGGAATTTCACCAAGTGCCGACGATTGAAAGTGTAAAATAATTTCTATCGGTTTTTCTATATTTGTACTCTTCTAGATAAAAACATATTTGTCTACATTTTGTTATTTTTACTCGTACACAGACTAATATTTCATTTCGTACTCTTCCACTCTAAAATAATCTTTTAAATTTTGTAATTTTTACACTGACTGTTTCATATAGTAGTCTCTGATATACACTCGACTAATTTATCAATCGAGCGTTCTGGTTTGCGCAAGGAACATATAAACTAACCTAAATCTTCCAATTTGCAGTGCGTAGATCTCGTAATGTTGGCTAACACTAAATTTAGCATGCACAGGTCATTATATTCTGTGAGATGTAAGCTAACCGACATCCTCCAGGGTTCAGAGTAAATTCATTGTATTGTTTTATATCAGCGATTCAGCTAGTTTAAATATGTGATAGAATTTATGACCTGACACCGACGAAGACCAATTTTTAATACGCTAATGATTATTCTTCTTGACAGATTCGGTTGAAATTTAGAGACCCTAGGTTCGATCTCAAGGTCAGACAGAAGTGTTTTTCAGTTTGTGGATGAAATTCGATTAAAATTACAATAGCAATTTTGAGTCTAGTAATTATGTATTAGCGACTCCCATGCCTCAGATGAACACAAAAACTATCGAACTTAGATATCGCAAGAAACAGTGATAAGTTCGCCCTTTGTATGCGTTTTATATTACCTTTTTTTAGTATTATTTTCTGGGGAAATATTTTTTATGATTTTAAATATTGTTTTTTAGGGTTCCGTACCTAAAAGGTAAAACGGGACCCTATTATAAGCCTCCGCTGACTGCCTGTCCGTGTCTCTGTCACCAGGCTGTATCTCATAAACTGTGATAGCTAGAAAGCTAAATTTTTCACAAATTATGTATTTCCGTTGCCGGTATAACAACAAATAAAAATGAAAATATTAACGGGAAGTCCCCATACAATAAAAGTTTTTTTTTGCTATAATGGTACGGAACCCTTCGTGCGCGAGATCGACTCGCACTTGGCTGTTTTTTATGAATTCATTTATCCTAAATGTGGGCGAAACTATGTTGTTCTTGGATAATTTTTTGATTAAATATTTGTAAATTTAAATATTTTAATCCCTATCACTTTGATTAAGTTTATTTTTTCTTTTTGTTTATTAAAAAAATGTATAACATAATATGTTAAAAATGGTTTCAATGGATTCAGTAGTCAACTAAAAAAATTTCGCTTTTCTTACATATGATTCTGTGACAGGTTGTATACAGAAAGACCATTAGATACATAATAGTTTTAGAAGCTCTGACCAATGCGTGTACGAATGTCTACTGACAGACAGGTGACAGCTGTTTGTCTAGTAGTGCCACTTCTGTGATGATTCACTGAATCAGATTTAGAGATCTATTCAAACATAGTATCGCATTACTGCTTTTATAATTTTTCTACAAAGTTTTATTTCAAAATATTTATCCGCGTTAGTCGTCTATCAGAACCGGCTGCGACATAGATGCACGAGTTTTTTAATGTATTCGAATCCCAGGCTGGGCAATTCGAAATAAATATTCAGTTCTTATATTTAAAAAGTAATCTTGTCCGAAACTAAATAATATGTGCGCGATATGTAGGTAGATAAGTTTGTCACTTGTCTCATTTTGGAAAATTACATACATATTTGTGGTGTAGTGGTCCGGTGTCGGAGTTGACCACATGAGGTCTCGGGTTTGACTCCTGTGTCGGGCAATTTAAAAATATGTTTTTCAGTTTTCTGATAAAAACAAAAAGTTTGGAAAGTGCCCGGTTCGCGATAGGCTTGCCACCTATCACATTGTGGGACCAAGTATCTTCGGGATAACCGTGGGTGCATTTGTACCTCTGCCTACTTAGGAAGAGAAAGGAAGAAGACAAATCCTTGCCGATTTGTCTTCTTCCTTTCTCTTCCTCCACATTCATTACTCTCTTCATATCAACACACCGTTCGCGTTGCGAAGATTCTAAGATTCTTGACACCACCTTCATATCCGAAGGAGGTGTCAAGAATCTTCGCAACACGCACTATTCTCGATCATGGTATGTCAGTCTTGGTCTTCCCCGGTAGCTACATACTTCTACATTCGCATTATATATCTGTTTTGTTAACCTTTCATTTACCATTCTTTCTACATGTCAACCAACGGAGCACGTCCTTTCTTATTTTTACACCCACACTTTCTTTCAGACCTAACCTTTCTCTCACTTCAATATTAGTTTTTCATGGAGAATATTTTTGTGCTATGCCTATTGTTGTAACTTGCCACCAGATTGTGCTGTCATTGTTTAATATACACTGACAGGACAACTTCTTAACTAGTACGAGTACTGTAATACAAGTATAAAAAAGCTGAAGAGTTTTTTGTTTGTTTGAACGTGCAAATCTCTGGATAAATCACTCCAATTTAAAAAATTCTCGCCGTCTGATAGCCACATAAGGAAGACTATAGACTATATTTTTTTCCGGTTGATAAAGTAATGTTTTTAAGTTAACCAAACAAAGTTGCGAGTAAGAACTACTTATAATAAGGAGTCATTATTCTCGGTCAGTTTCAAGACTTAATAAGTTCTGCGAATCGCTCGTATATCTAACAATATTAACAAAAACTAAAAGTAGGTCAGATTAAAAAGCTTGTTACACGTAAGTCTTTAAAAATGAAATGTAGTTCTGAGAATATCAAACAAAGAATAAAAAGTGCGATTTGTATGTAAATTGACTCTTTTAATTATTAAATTTGTGGGAGACGTGCAATATGTTGTGAATTAGTGCTGTTTTCATTAATTATTGTTAAGTTCGTCTACTTATTTGATTTTTTTACCTATTTTTTTCGAAATGAACTCAAGCAGTTGGTCCAAATGACCGTTGCTGTGAAACCGGGCTTTTGGGCGAGCAGTGCCAGTTTAAATTAAGTAGACTTAGAGACGGCATTAGGGTGTCTTCTGTGAGATCAAATCTAGGCTTAAGATAGTGTCTTGACGATGAGTGGAAGAATAAGTGGCATCAGGATTTCGACTTGTTAGTGGTCTTGACTGGTGTCTCGAATGTTGACGGACCGAAACAGAGGGCCGTGTCGCCGCCAGGATGGCGGCGGCTTTGGCGTGTGCGTGTAATTAGTGAGAAAGTATCAGGATCTAATAAGGATTAATTTATATATCTACTAGCTGTTGCCTGCGACTTCGTCCGCGCGGACATCGTTTACTCCGCACTGCTCCTCCCCTGTAGGTGATAGCACGATAATATGTAGCCTATATGTTGATCCGACCTATTAGTAATATTTATGCAAAATTTGAAGTAAATCCATGCAGTACTTTTTGAGTTTACCCCGGACATACATACAGACAAACTGACAAACAGCAGACAAACAGACAAACATTCTAAAAACTATATTTTTGGCTTCGATATCGATTGTAGATCACGTCCCAAGTATTCTTTTAAAAAAATATTCAATGTACAGTTTTGACCTTCCTACGATTTTATTATATGTATAGATATCACTACCATTAATACGTGAAACGAATACTTTTAGGTTTTTACGAAATATTGCGGACTGAGTTGAAGTTTAAATGGAGAAGTGCAAAAAGCTAATATTTTTATTTTTCTAATTCATTATTACATTAGAAATAAATTAAATTTATAAAAAATCATAAACACACGGTAATATACTATACGGATTAAAGTCTGTTTTTTTATATCATAAGATAGGAAACTAAGAGATGGCTCTCCTTATGGAGAGACAACCGTCGTCTATCCTTGTCGCTAAAAGAGTCTTAATGCCACATGCAAAATAAAAAAAATATTTCCCCGGTTTGTTCCCGGGCTCCTTTGAAGAATAGACCAACTGCCGTTCTTCCAGGCAGGTCGTTAAAGACGACCGAACGACTATGCGAGTCACTACCATCATGCTAGGTAGTAGAGTTCTGTATTGTGTCGCCCGGGCTTACCTATTTCTGCTGCAATAGTGTCAGTGCTTGTTACTGTCGTGTTCTGGTTTGGAGGGTAAGGTAGCCGGTAAACTTATATGTGTGGCATTAAACCTCGCCACAAGATAGCAACGCACCATTAACATCTTTGGTGTCTAATGTCTATAGGCGATGGTTGATTCTTTCCATCAGGGGGTCATCTTATAATATAAAAAAATATACAATTTTGAAATGGATCGCGATGCGCAGCTAGATTAAAATTAAAGTATGATTCACTGGATAAGTCCCGAAGTCAGATTAAATGTAAAAGCAATCAGTAAAAGTGACTAAGTTACAAACAAGTTATTCGTAGCCTTGGAGTGAACACGCGGATATAACAGCTCTGAGAGCCTGGAGATCGAAAGTAAAGTGAAAGACATATGGACAGGTTGGCTTGATTAATCGGTCAATTGCTTCCTATCAATCATCATTAAGATAATTGACAATTAATTAAATTTCTCGTAATTGGCCAATCATTTTACTTAGTTTAAGTACGTTTTGGCTGCGGCAGTGCTTGGTATAAATTTAATTCAAAAAATTCAATTTTGAAATAAAATTTGTCACCACTATTTTAACCCTAATAAGCGTTGAATCTTTATAAACTTTGCGGCTTTCCTTGGTATAACTTCAATTTTCAAATAAAAATTGTAACCTCCATTTTACCCTAATAGGGGTTGAATTTTTATAAATTTTGCAGCTTTCCTTGGTATAACTTCAATATTCAAATAAAAATTGCAACCTCCATTTTACCCTAATAGGGGTTGAATTTTTATAAATTTTGCAGCTTTGCTTCAAATTCAATTTTCAAATAAAATATCTAATCTCCATTTTGCCCTAATGCGCTAAAAATACGCCTTCTATTGTTTAAAAGCGACTCTCCTACTATGAAATAATTTTTGGATAATTCGCTAGTAGGTACAAATAATCTACATATATTAGAGCTTTCCCTCGTACGGCCCGCGGGCCGCATGCAGCCCACAGCTTGTGATTGTGCAGCCCGCGAAGTTTTTTTAATCTACCACAACATACACGAAAATATCTAAAATGTCTTCTTCGTGCGGGTAAGCTGTAAGAAATTTCACTACAAGCTCGCCTTTTCTACTATATATTTTATTTTATAAATCCCTTATCTGTGTTTGTGTATTTTCCTTACGTGTATACTTATGTATAAAACCTTGTTTTTTATTTTATTTTTGTAGTTTTTTATAGAAGAGGGGGCAAACGATCAAGAGGTGCACCTGATGGTAAGTGAAAAACGCCGCCCATGGACATCTGCAATACCAGAGGTCTTGTAGTTGCGTTGCCGGCCTTTTAAGAATATTTTTTATTTTGAAATTTCTGAGTTGTCTTTGCGGCCCTCCAATTTCTTTAGTAATTCATATTAGCAGAGGAAGGTGTCTGGCTTGAACAGCCCTGATCTATACTACTCTATACTAATATAAAAAGGTAAAGTTTTTAAATGGGTGAGCATTTTTGTAGGAAGTCACCTTTGAAACTACTGAACAATTTTGAAACACTTATTATTTAGGAGTGACATGGGTTAAATTTTATCCCAATTTTCCCGCGGGATCGCGTTCTACGTGGACTATACCGCGGGAAAAAGCTAGGTAACGGGTACCTTTATATTATTAATATTATTTGATACTAATATTTATTGACCGCCGAAGGGGCTCAGATTCGATTCTTCGTACATTCGATTTCTGTATATACTAGTCGGATTTGAAAATGTTTTTTTGTGTATAATAGCCACGTTCACGAGGAAGGCTATAGACTACCTTATTACCCAATTGAGGTAAAGTTAGTAATGTTTTTGAGTCACACGGACGAAGTCGCGGAAAACAGTAAATAATAAAATAATAGATATGATTGTGCGTGCATCACTCGAAACGTTTTCTTTTAGTATTTCTTAGATATGTGTCTGTTGTCTTAAAAATAGCCCGAAATCTATCTATACGTCTATACAAATACATAAAATTGGAGTGTCTGTTTGTAATATTAAAATAAACGGTTTTAACTAAATGCATATAGATGTATACACGGTACATATGTCGCAGTGAAATTTTCAATACCGTTAGATTATAATCTACCTAAGTGATATTATAATTTAACTGCTAACCTAACCTAACCAAATTATTAAATCCCTAGGTAGATTACAATCTAACGGCTATTGACAATTTCACTGCGACACATATACCAAAATAATATTTTTTACGATTTTTGTCTGTCTGTCTGTCTGTCTGTCTGTATTTCTGTCTGTCTGTTTGTTCCCGCTAATCTCCGGAACGGCTGGACCGATTTTGACGGGACTTTCACTGGTAGATAGCTGATGTGATAAGAAGTAACTTAGGCTACTTTTTTAAAAAAAATCCCAGGGGGCCGAAGTCGCGGGCACAGCTAGTACACAATAAAATGTAACTGGTCGATTTCTGTAGATTGTAGATATTGAAAAAAAAACTAATATGTTATTTATTAGACCAACATAAGCCATAACTACAATTTTCAGAATTTCCTTTGTCTGAATGTTTGTAGTTTGTACACACATCAAGCAAAAACTGCTGCATTGAATCGAATGCAATTATCTTCGCTAAAAGTCTTAATCTATATATCTATATACATATAATAAAATCGTAGGAAAGTCAATGTATGTCCGGGGTAAACTCAAAAAGTACTGCATGGATTTACTTCAAATTTTGCATGAATATTACTTACAGGTCGGGTCAACATATAGGCTACATATTATCACGCTGTCACCTACGAGGGAGGAGCTGTGCGGAGTAAACGAAGTCCGCGCGAACGAAGTCGCGGGCAATAGCTAGTTTTAAATATAGGCTGCATTTTACCGCTGTGATGTAAAAAAAAACACAAAATTATTAGTAGTTCCGTATTCTACGCGACGAAGTCGCAGGCAAAAATTAAAGTTTTATGAGACTACGAGTTTAATAAGCACTTAGCGTTCAGCGATGTTCGGTAACGCCGTTGAAGTTGCAAATGTCAGTAAATAAATATCAATTAATCCTTTATTATTGAGGAACGAGTATTTAATTCCCGCAACATTTACATTACATTCATTCATTCATACAACAATTTTTGGCTACAAAGTTATTCGCCAATAGTCAAAGATTTTATCTAAAAAGTTATTCTTCAACAATCAAACATTTTTGTCTAAAAAGTTATTCGCCAATAGTCAAAGATTTTTGTCTATAAGGTGCTCCGCTAATAGTCAAAAGATTTTTATTTAAAAAGTTATGTGCCAATGGTCAAAGATTTTTGTCTATATTGTACTCCGCTAATAGTCAAAAGACTTTTATCTAAAAAGTAATTCTCTAATAGTCAAAGATTTTTGTCTATAAGGTGCTCTGGTAATAGTCAAAAGATTTTTATCTAAAAAGTTATTCGCCAATGGTCAAAGATTTTTGTCTATATTGTACTCCGCTAATAGTCAAAATATTTTTATCTAAAAAGTTATTCCCTAATAGTCAAAGATTTTTGTCTGTAGAATTCTTCACTAATAGTAATCTTCTGTACAATAAAATAGATGAACTAGTTACTAGTTTCCAACATCGAATCCACAAAGTACTGGTGTATTTCCTATCGCGTGACCAATTTATCTAATAAGTGCGTGTCTCCGGCAATATTAAATTAACTAATAGTCTGTGGGTCAGTGTAAATGGACGATTTCCAACGTCATAGTTTATAATAGTTTTATGACCTCGACAAACACATGCGTAAGGCTCAATTCTCACCATAGATTGCAGCGACTGCCGACGAATGTGACGCGACGGCAACACACGAGACTTATGGCTGTCACAAATGCGGCGCGGACGCTCGCTGCGCCTGCAAAAATACTCGCGTGTTTATTTTCAAGTAGGTATTTTATGTAGGTATGTCAATATACAAAAAAAAATCTACGAAAACGGCTGACATGTATTTGAACAAAGCCGCTTTAATACTGCGCAATTACCATGACACCCACGCTATCTTTTTGGCCCGTTCAAGCGATTGTGTGCGGTTTAACGTTGAGCAAAAAATTTCAAATGCTTATTTATTTATTTACATTTTACTACTACTACTACCATTACAGGTATACACCTAATACGGTAGTAAATATAACACAACAAATAAAGCGAAATTTTTGCGAACTCACTCAATTTACGTGAAAATATATCCAACTAAGCAATTAGCATGAATTTCATTTAGTGTAAGAATACCTAAGGAGTTTTAGCCAGCAGGTTGGTTCCGGTTTTCGGCACAACCAACAGTAGCGAGCCCCGGCGCCTCAAAAAATAGCGCTCCGGTAAGAATAGGTTTGAAAAGATATGAAAACTTAGACATTACAAGTAATGTGTTCACTGTTGGTCACTGTTAACGCCGGTATGAATTGACCCTAATAGTTAAGTCAATCAAAAAATAATGTTCATCAAAACGCCGAAACCTATTTTTTGACATGCCGCGTAGTATTAGTCATTGGATATAGCAACAAATTCAAAATATCATCCTCACTGCGTAATTTTCAAAATCCACAACTATGCGATTCTTTTGGCAGTTTTTGCCTCGGTTATTGCTTTTTGGAGCGGATGTCTTTCCGAACGCCTACGACTTAGGGACCGTTACGAAAAAGCTTACTTACTCCTAAAAAACCGATGAGACGACTGCAAGGCCGCCGGTACGGAGACTGTCCATGGGTGGGGTGATCACGTACCCTCAGTTGAGCCTCCTGCTCGTATGCCCGCTTTTTTCTATAAAAAATATAACCAGGAGTTTGGTAGTAGTATGATGCATTAATCAACCAATCTCGGAGAGCATTTTAAAGCTGTTAGCCCCAGACATTGCTGAAACCCATCATAAAGTACGATTTATGGGTCCGGTAAATATGTTACTGAGGTGTTTTGAGAAAAATTTTACTAGCAGCCTAAAGCCTGGTGATAAACACGCTACAGAAAGACCCGAGACAAAATTTCTCCGTGTTGATCCCGGGCTCCTTTGAAGAATAGAATTTGGTATTGAGTGCAATCCTAACCCACAAGGAACGTCACAATATTTATTTAGTCGTTGTGTTTGGTCCATGTGTGAATGAGACTACCACCTATCTTGCCAATAGAAAAAAAAAACATTTATATTAAAAAAAAGTTGTGTAGGTCTATGCCACTTTTGACAAAAAGGCAACTAACTGACTTCCCTCCCCCCCAGGCAACTCGCAAAATAGTTAATAAAGGATAAACATTAAACATGTCGCGACCATCGTGATTACCAAATCGTAGAAACCTGGTATCACTTGAGGTTATTACCATCGCCTTACTTATTTCAGCCGCAATAGCGATAGTCTTCATCAATGTTGTGTTCCCGTTGCGAAGGTAAGGTAGCCGGTAAACGTACATCCCTGTCGTGCAAACGGCAACGCGTCAAATCTTTGGAGTCTATAGTTATATTTTTTTATCGGAAGAGCCGTCTGCTTGTTTGCTATCCTATGATGTTAAAAAAACTGTATCCATCCTTATATTGTTAATGAGAATTTCATGTTTCACAAATAGCTATAATTAATCTTACCGTATTGTTATGCGTTTGTGTCAATTTGTAAAACATCTCGTAAAGTCCGCACCTTATTTGGAACTGGTTCAATTTTAGTTATTTGTCCCAGTATTTATCGCTTTAAAGATAACTTTTATATGGTAAAACCTTAGAGCATATATTAATATAGAGTTTTCGACTTTAAACTATTGTAGAAGCTCGACCGCCCCATTGACTGAATCCAGCTTGTGTAGGATAAGGTATATTTTTAACTGTCAAAAATATCTCATTTATCCTATTTCCCAAGGTATGTGAGCGTTATTATTATCTCAACTTTTGACGTAGTAAAACGAATCTTATGTGCAGTCACATTGGCTATAGTAGTCAAACAACGATAGTATCTGAAATGGCGGAAAAGTGTCGACATTTTTTCACATTGCTCTTAAGCAAGCTGACAATCGTTGAGGTTCGGTTTGCGACAGCAAAACAGGCATTTGTGTGATAAGCAATAGCTCTTTACATTTCTAGGTATAGGTGTATGTTCTAGGGCTCTGACCTTTATAAGATACTGCGACGTCTAGTCCGGGCTTGCCTTACCTTGTCCTGTCACAAAAACATCAGTACTAGTCTGTGTCATATTTTTATTAGGACGGTATAACATAATCTTGTGTATGTGACTTTACACCCCCGTCATGTCGATGCCAACATTAACATACTTCGTGTCTATGGGCCATAGTTGTCTCTTTCCAACAGAAGAACCGTTTATTCATTTGTTACGCTACATCTTAGAAAATACATAAAATGAAGTGAAATGAAACACCTCCTATTTTAAAGCCGGTAAATATATTCTGACTCTATCATAATATACACTCTAAGGGGGAGTTAAATGTCGGTTTCAGAAATGGATCAAGTTTTTCTCCTTACGAGGCACATCTGGTTACTTGAGACAAAAACTGAATTGTACAAATGTCGACTAGTGTTATTGTACGGTAGTTAGTGGGAATCGATATTCTGGTGTAACTAGTTTAAGATTATTTTAGTAAATTGAACAATTTTTGAGTTTTTTATGCATTTTTAGGGCTCCGTGTTCTGTAAGGAACCCTTGTAGTTTCCCTATTTTGTGAGCATTGTAGGTTAGCAAGCAAATGGCTCTTCTGATTGAGATAAGCAATGCCATGGACATCAAAGATATTAATGGTGCGTTGTTATCCGTATAGCGCGATGGTAATGCTTCGTTCATAAGTTTACCGGCTACCTTACTCTCCCAATCCGAAACACAACAATGACAAGCACTGACGCTATTACGACAGGAAAAGGTAAGTTGGTTGGTGGTTGGTGATTCCTATTGAAAATTAAACACGTTAAGGGCGATTTTTGTGTTCGACTCATACTTAGCAAATATCTGTCCAATTAAATAGGATTTGCGACCAATTGGTATGCAATTTAAAACTTCTTGTGCCTTTATTGTGTATATTTTTCGGAAAACGGGACATTTTCACGTCCCTGAAATATACTTGGGAACAATGGGACAGAGTACTTGAAATCGGGACAGTCCTATTCAAAACGGGACGTATGGTCACGTTATGTATAACGTATACACGAATAAGTGTCATAAAGCTAAAGAGATTGTTGTTTGCTTGTGAATCTCTGAATGTACGTAAATGTATACGCTTGCGGGATAGTCAGAGTAGTTCGAACGTCTATAGACTTTCCGGTTCACCACGATTCACCGGTTCTTCGGTTGGCGAGATGAGTGGTGATCCCCATCGCCGCATTTCACCGATCTGAAAACGGTTATCGACTATTTCTAGTGATAATCGGTATCAACGGTTTTACATGCTCATCCGAGGCACGGGAGTAGCAACACACCATCCGTCCGACTTTGAGCTGCTACTGAGATTTTTTGATTTTCGAGAAAATCCCCAAAAAAAACCTCAATAAATTTTTTCCCCGACATGTCCCGGACATTTGAATCAGTACCTCATGATCTGAGGCGGAAAGGCTATATCCCTTAGTCCACGAGGTATTACTGAATGAACACGCTGGATTTATTTTTTCGTTTTGTGTATGATAACTGTTCATGTGGCTATAAGATATTTTTTTGGGCGACTGGTATAATACGACATATATAAACGCTCTGAAAAACCAGCGAGACTTTAAAAATTTTTCCCCCGACATGTCCCGGACATTAGAATCAGTACTTCATGATCTGAAGCGAAAAGGCTATATCCCTTAGTCTACGAGGCATTCCTAAATAAACACGCTGGATTTATTTTTTCGTTTTATGATAACTGTTCATGTGGCTATAGGATACTTTTTTGCCGACTGGTATAATACGACATATATAAACACTCTAAAAAACCAACGAGACCTTAAAAATTTTACATTTTGCTCGAATTATTAAAAAAAGTCAAAAAAGGGTTCCTTAATCATGGGTGCACTTGTTGTACCTCTGCCTAGCCCTTCGGGGTTACGGGTGTGAAGATACTTTTTTTAATTAAGGGTTCCTTAATTCAACCACATGCCCCTAAATCTTGCCTTTCATACGCGTCGGGCGAAAATCTTTTAGAATATATTTTTCCATAAAACCACTCTTAACGATGTTATGCTCCCGTCTGTGCAAGACGTTAGACGACCCTTCAAATGTATTTATAAAGTCGTTTTCGGGGTGGAGCTGCGACCCCATTAGCCAAATTACCGCAACTGAATATTTGGTTTCATGTAATGGTATGTTTACCCAATTGTGTAAGAATGGGGGTAACGTTTTAATTTTTTTGTCATCATCATTAGATAGCAATCAATCAGATAGCTCTCCTAATGGAAAGAAACAAACCATCGTCTATAGTCACCAAAGCAGTTAATGGTGCGTTGATATCCTTCTGGCGAGGTCTTAATGTTACATGCATAAGTTAACCGGCTACCTTACCCTCAAAACTGGAAAACGGCAGTGGTACCATATACCTGAGCGAGACGTTGCGGGATTCTACCACCTAGTAGTCCCAATTGTAGTGACACATATAGCCAAGTAGTGACACAAAAAAAAACGCGTAGCCAATCGGTCGCCTTTTACGACCTGCCTGGCAAACGGCAGTTGGTCTATTCTTCAAAGGAGCCCGGAATAACATATGGGACATTGCAAATGTCTCCTCTGTTATTCCGGGCTTCAAATGAAGTGACCCTGTGCAGTCACCCTGGCCTTGCTCCTTGCCTCGGCTCAAGTGACTTTATTCAAGGCAATTTCTTTAGTTGTCGGTGTAGCTTGCATTTACACCTAGAAATACAAAGTTTTAGTACTTGCCGGTGAAATAAAGTCATTTCAGGAGTATTTTTAGGCCTTGATATCTTATTCGGTACTATAAAATAGCACAACATGGCATATTTCTATTTTTTCATGATATATCTACAAGCGTTTGACACTTACAAGCATATTTTGCTCTTATGAGCAGCCACACGTTCCCAGCCCAACAAAGTGTCTATTAGTATTTGTGTGGGCTGTGTTTTTCCCTATGTGTCAAAATACTTATAATTTGGTACAAGCAGGCCTATGCCCGGCACCAAATAAGACTATTGGTAATCGATGATTATTGTAAGGAACGTTTAATTTAGGAGCAATGTGCTGTCGGGGTGAAAAGAATGTACCTACTTGCGTAAGTTTACTGTCTATCTTATCATTTTTACTAAGCACTGATTCGGGTTTCATGTTTCTTTGACATATATTATTCAGTATTCATTCTTGTATACTTTTTCTGCAGACGCTAAAATATGAATGAATATGGCTGGTAAACAAAAACCACAATTCATATAATAATGACGTGTAACGCAGATAAATACCATCAAGTCATTGCCAATAACCAGGTCATCGACTTATAAATATAAGCAGGTCAAATGGTGGCGAGATTGACCGCGAAACGTGACATTCGTGCGTAAAATGGTTTCTACTCCACCCATGAAAAATACTGCGCCAAAAACCACTAACCTGCGGCAATAATTATCAACTTGATACCAACGCACTCACACAATGCATATTAATTTGCGTCCCCTATGAAAATACGTCAATTATTGTGAATGAATTGTCTTTAATTCCGTGGTTACCAGTGAATAATATGTCTGAGATCATTCATCTACACCAAATATTACACACAAACAGTAACTCAACTTGATACATATACTCGAAATCGACGCACTCACACAAATATCATATGTTTATTTGTATTGGTTATGAAATATGAAAATACATCATTCATAAAGTTGGTTTTATTTCACGAATGCCAATGAATAGTACCACGTGAGAGGTCAACAAGCAGTTATTCAACTTAATATAGATATTCGAAATCATTGTACTTATTACACAAAGAAAGTGTTAGTAGTGTATGGGCGGCGGTAATCCGTTACCATCAGGTGAACCTCCCGTCCTTTTTCTCCCTATTCTATAAAGAAAACAAAAACCGTAATGTAAAATTATAATTGTCGATATATACTTTATAATGTTTTTGAACAAAATAGTTGACAAGAGATATTTTAATATTACAAGTTAGCGGATAAGCACATAGATCTTCTGATGGAAAAAGACAAACATAGATGTATTTTTATTTATTTATATAAAAAAATATGTTAGTAGTGCTTTTCCATCCGTGGGTCTTAGATATAACATCACATGTATAAGTTTTATTTCCCTTTTACGAACTGTCTATATACACGAACGAAAAAGCTAATACCTAAAACAGCAGATCCGATTTTGATAAAGGATATCTGAGAACCACTGCTAGAAAACCAGCTTTTTAATGTCAACACAGAGACACCTATACTAGGGTTGCCTTTCGTCCCGATACATCAGGACATGTCACCGTTATTAGCAATGGTGTCTCGACGTCCCGACGAGCTATAAAACGTCCCGACAAACATAGTCGGCGCAGAGCTACAATTTTTTAAAACACCATGGAAGTTACACTTCAATGAAAATTAATTTTCACATGAGTTGTGAAAAATTTTATAAATTCGTAAAAGGTAACCGACAATTACTGTCCCAGGTAAGAACATCTGAAAAATATAAAAGGGACGATGTCATTTAATTGTTATGTTACACTTGATAATTAATAAATGAATATAAATAATCCCAAATATTTTTGTTTTAAAGATTCCTTTTTTAATTTGTGATGCGATGGCTTTGCTATTGCCTTGTTTATATGAAACTCCCGCACACCGACGAACACAATAAATGTGAAAAAATAGACCCCAAATTGTAAATGTCCTGACAGGGCATTGGGGATTTATGGCAACCCTAATCTAGATACACACATATACATATAGTCGTTAAACTTATAACACCCATTTTTACGTCGGAGGTTAAAATTAACTAAAATTACCTCGTGTTGGTCCGGGTACCTTTGAAAAAAAAATTATCTTCCATTCTGACAAGAAATTTGTAAAAGGCGAACGATTGGATAAACATGTCTCGACCATAGTGACCACTAGGTGGTAGAGTCTGCAATATCTCATTCAGGTACCGTACCACCACCTTACCTATTTCTCCTGCAATAGCGTCATCGCTTGTCAATATCTTGTGCCGGTTTGTGGAGTAAGGTAGCCGGTAAACATATGCACGTGGCATTACCATCTCACAACACGTATAGCAAAGCACCATTAACATCTTTGGTGCTATAGGTGACGGTCGTCTCGTTTCGTCAGGAGATTCTTCTGCTTGTTTGCTCCACTGCGTTATAAAAAAATGATAACTTTATGACAGGTCCGAAGCCACGAATAAATGTTAGTTTTCGACAAATAAAACACAACATAAGCCTAACAAGAATTCAAACCATTAAGTGCCATCAGTGTCGCAGTATCGTCGGCTATATTTTGGGTACAGGAATTCCCTGTATCGCTGACTCACTCGATCCTTTGGCTCGTGTCCAATCGCGAGGCTATCCGCGAATAATAAACACTGCAACGCTGACGATGCTTTAATGATCTCCTCAATTTTTGCTGAAGCCTTTGTTAAAATCCGTTTTATTTCGAATAGCGATAACAGCAACATAATTGTGCCAGTTAAAGATGCAGGCTAGGTAGATTGAACCTAATATCAATAAACAAATAATAAGTTTCTTCACGCCCGTATTCCCGAAGACGTAGGCAGAGGTACATCAAATGTACCCACGATTAGCCTACGATACTTTGTCCCATAATGTGATAGATTATTTTACCTAGTTAATAGTCACGGTGTTAGTAACACGTATTCATTCGCCTTTTCTCGCCTTTTACGAGATGCCTGCCAATAACAAATCAGTTGACAGGGTCTTCGAAAGGAACCCGGTTCAACACGTTGGAAATCGAGCTCTATTGATTGCGTAGTCAGGGCCGTTAACCACTCGACAAACAGAGCGGTCAATACATAGTCATATACACCTATTTATTTTCATATACACCTATCATATTTTCCGCCGTGTTGGTCCCGGCCTCCTTTGAAGAATAGGCCAACTGCCGTTCTGCCAGGCAGGTCGTAAAAGGCGACCGATTGGCTATCGAGTCACTACCATCGTGGCTGCTAGGTGGTAGAGTTCTGCATTGTCTCGCCCGGGTCTGGTACCACCGCCTTACCTATTCTTGCCGCAATAGCGTCAGTGCTTGTCGCTGTCGTGTTCCGGTTTGGAGGGTAAGGTAGCCGGTAAACTTATGCATGTTGCATTAGACCTCGCTACAAGATAGCAACGCACCATTAATATCTTTGTTGTCTATAGGCGATGGTTGACTCTTTCCATCAGGATATCCATCTGCTTGTTTGTTGTCTTATGTTATAAAAAAAAACCTATGGTTGCCTCCTGCCACCTCTTGATGTAAGGGTTACTAGCATCAAGTATACGGGTTATATTTTGTACGGAAGATACAACTGAAACGGCGTTGTTCATTATAAAAATTTCTTCAAAATTAAACAGCCTCGGCCGGTCAGACAGAATGCTCTTATTTTTCAGCCATTCCGGAGTTTTTTTTTTATATCATAAGATAGCAAACAAGCAGATGTGTCTCCTGGTGGAAAGAGTCAACCATCGCCTATAGACACCAAAGATGTTAATGGTGCGTTGCTATCTTGTCGCGAGATCTAATGCCACGTGCATCTTGGAAAAATACGATTTTTTCCAAGCTCCGGCATGGCTTATTTTACCCCGAATTCAATTTAGTTGATTAGCAAAATTGAAAAGTAAAATTAAACTAACGCTCTAACATTAGAAACTTGTTGCGCTTTATATATATATATATATATATATATATATATATATATATATATATATATATATATATATATATATATATATATATACAGTGTGGCGGTGACCATATAACAATAAGTGAGAATTAAGGTAGTACTAGTTAGTACTAGTATTTTTAGTCTATCAAATCAGTCCTGATATCGAAATTAAAAAAACAAAAATTTCGAACAAAATTAATGACACGAAAATATAATAAAGATAAAACATCCTTTGACTTACCTATCACCAGGACGGCAACGCCGCACGCGCGGCTTGGCGGCTGGCGCCTCATGTTATTATTATTATTTTTACGTGTGACATAATATTTAGGCGCCTTTTTAAACCACACTCATCCTCAATAATTATTTTGATAAATTATTATTATTAATCACAATCATTTTGTACAATAAGTAAATACGTAGCTATAGAATTATTTTTGCGTATATTGTAAGAATAAAGACCGTATCAATCTAGGATTCGTGCCACATATTGGCTAAAAGTAAAGAAGAAAAAACAAAAATGTTGTTCACTTCACACTAATAATAATAGTTACCTAACGTGTCTTATCACAAAATAGCACTAATTAGCACAAACATCATGGCCATGGCCGGCCATCACAATAAAAATTAAGCGTCTACTTTCGCACAATTTAACTCGTATTTTACCACAATAAAAATTGAAATGAAGCGT
Organism: Apodemia mormo; assembly: GCA_036924255.1. Taxonomy (NCBI): domain Eukaryota; kingdom Metazoa; phylum Arthropoda; class Insecta; order Lepidoptera; family Riodinidae; genus Apodemia; species Apodemia mormo. The sequence goes on along the minus strand of JAUPFN010000025.1, from coordinate 11,567,444 downwards.
CTACTTTCGCATAATTTATAAGTCTAGAATAATAAAAGAAAAAAATAAAAACTCAGTACATGACAAGTAATAACGTAATATCAATTACCACGGCAAAATCTTTGATCGTACTAAACAATAACATTAAACAATAATGACCGTGACCTACGTATCGTAGGTACGTGACACGTGTAATCAACGGCTTTCATCAAGAAGGCGCAAAATGCGCTTTTTTGTATCAGTACACACTGTGTATGCACTCAAGATAAAGCGACTTTTCGCTTTCTTTTCAAATTCTCCTAATGACAAGATTGGGTTGTTATTGGTCAGTTGTAAAGGATAAAAAATTAAAATAACCAATGAATGCAAGGATTTTCTGCTAGTATTGCGAGTTGGCAACTTACTTATAAGAGTTCTTTCAAACCATATAGGGTGAACGGGTCACGTACAGCCATTGACCTCTATATATTTCTATGCGTACAGCTGATAATCTACATCATGTTCGCAAAATTAGAAATGAAAACTAAAAAATTGTCCTGTGGCTAAACCAGTGGATGTATTTATCAGATTTTTTGTATTCAGGCTGAGAACATTATTACATATACTAAGTTTAATTAATTGGTGTATCGTCACCGCCACACTGTATATATATATATATATATATATATATATATATATATATATATATATATATATATATATATATATATATAATTCTTAAATTTTTGTAAAGAGATATTTTGATGATAAATTTTTGTAAGGAGAAAAACAGGGTACAGTACCCGGCGATAAATATTGCACATCGAACTTTGGAAAGAGACAGTCGGATAATTTCGGCTGCGTAGAGCGTTATCTCAGTCCCACACTACCTATGTGACGTTTAGTCAGTCGTTGTTCAAGTACGATAGAGTGCGGTCGCGTCCCGATCAAAAATATATATTTAGAGTTGATAACACCCACAAATTTAAATAATTTAAAGTTGTAATATGGCATCTTTCGGAAAAAGAGGGAAACCTTTACGAGATCAGTCACGTGAAATTATCTACAATGTTTATAAATATTTTGTAACCGAAGCTGATAGATTTAAAAAAAAAAGTAGATGAAAATGTAAGTTGTTATTTTAAGAAGATTCAAGAGCGAGTTGCAAATGCCACTGGAATTTCAAGAAGAACTTTGAACAATATATTAAACGAAGTCAGTACTGAAACACATTCGACTGGAATTAAGTTCAGCACTCCAAAAAAAGGGAGACCAAAAAAGCAATTTCGTTTGGATATGGACGATTTTGATTACGATGTTGTTCGAAGAATGGTGTATAATTTTCACTTACGATTTAATGAACTGCCAACAATAAAATCATTAAAAGCTAAATTATCTGAAGCTATTAATTACAATGGGTCTGAAAAAACGTTGAGAAAAATACTTCATGACATGGGATTTCAGTTCACTAAAATGGAAGATAATCGAAAAATTCTAATGGAAAAGCACGACGTTAGTCTCAAACGAATGGAATACCTTGATAAATACGCAAATTTCGCGAAACAGGAAAAAATATCGTCTACATGGATGAGTCATATATACATGCATCCCACACTAAAGGGAAATCTTGGAGTGATGATAAGAAAAAAGGAGTAAAAAAGCCAATTTCAAAAGGTCAACGTTTGATAATAGTTCATGCGGGAAATGAAAAAGCTTTGTACCCGGTGCTTTTTTAACGTATAAATCCACGGACACTACAGGTGACTATCACAATGAAATGAATGACGATAACTATGAGAAATGGCTGGTTAACCAATTAATCCCAAATATACCCAGTGATTCCGTTCTAGTTATCGACAACGCACCCTATCACAACAAATATATTGAGAGAACCCCCAACTCAAACATCATTAAACGGGAAATGATCAACTGGTTAAACAGACACGAAATTCCAGTTGATCCAAAATTAACAAAAACCCAGATTTACGCTATTATATGTCAGCACAAGGAGAGGTATACAGAGTTTTCTGTGGACAAAGTACTTGCCGAACATGGGCACACTGTGTTGCGATTGCCACCATATCATCCGGATTTTAATCCAATTGAAAATATATGGTCTCAACTGAAAGGCTATGTAGCCTCTAGAAATGTGGGTATGAACTTAACTACAGTAAAAACATTATTGACTGAAAAAGTAAACATGATCGGCGCTAAAGAGTGGAAAAAGGTTTGCGATCATGCAATCAAATGTGAGAATGAATATAGAAGCATTCAACACAGTTTAGACAATTACACTGATAGATTAGTGATAAATACGGCTGATAGTGGCAGTGATATTGACCTCTTTGAGAACACAGATAGTGAAATGGAAGTAATTGAGAATTAGAATTATTATTATTTTTATTGCAATGTCTCATTTTAGCAATAGGTATAATGGTGTTTATTATGTACACTAAAGCTGTAATGTTCCAAAATAATTAAATACGTAAATATAATGTGAACATGTTTTTTTAATTTATTCTACCCCAACCTAAAGCCATCACTTATAGAAAAATTAGTGTATTTTATACAAAGAATAAAAATATTAAAGAAGCAAATCATACTTGTTTTAACTGCTCCTAATAGGTACCGGACTGTTTGTATTTTGTGCGACAGAGATAACGCTCTACGAAGCTGAAATTAGCCGATTGTCTCTTCCCAAAGGTCGATGTGCAATATTTATCGCCGGGTACTGTAACTCGTAAAATACGATTCATTTGGCCATCCTAGATATACTACTAGACGTGTATTTTCGATTAATTTATTAGTCAGTAAAGGATATTTATTGGGTTGGATGTGAAATACGCTACTTAGATAAACTTTCACCTGAATGAAATTTCAGGATACTTCTTATCCCGGAAGAGCTTGTTTATTTATACTTACTAGTAAAAATTCACGTCATGCGATTTCTATAGAGGTTTATCCGTGGTACTGACCAATTGTAATTACAGGAAAAAACTTAAAAGTAATTTTCAGGTATTACCATGACTAAAATGTAATTAGTATTTATATATAAAGATTGGAATAATAACGTATTAAACAATAGGCTGAAGTTGACCAACTATTGTTTTATATTCAAGTAATTATAGTTTTTTGTTTATATTTATAAAAATCACTTAATTGTTAATATCATAAATACGTAAACTAAATTAGCGCTAAGCGGGTAAGAATTTGTTTATTTGTACTCGCAAAATGCACGGCATAGGGTAACCATAAAGGTTTATCCATGGTCATGGTACAAACTAATTGTAATTACAGGAAAAAACTTAAAGAGGTAATTTTCAGATATTACCATGACCAACATGCAATTATTTATATACAAAGGTTGTAAAGATAACATAATATACAATAGGCGGAAGTTGACCAATTATTTGTGTATATTCAAGTAATTATAGTTTTTTTGTTTATATTTATAATAAGCACTTAATTGTTAATATCACGTTAATGACTCCATAATTGTTTTAATATTTAAATTTTATGAAAAATTCCATGAAATTTTATGATGATTATATATTTTTTTTAAATCTTACACCCCAGATTTCGTACATGAAATAAATTGGTATTATTAACAATAATTTAAAATGAGGTAAAAATAATAAAATGGTATTATTAATTATAATTAAAATGTAGGTAAAATTTAGTTCTTTTAATTTTATTAAAGTTAGTATAATGTAAGTAATGATTAAAGTCCAAAAAAAAAAATGGAACTCTCTTAATCGAGATTAACCAGGTTTACAACCACTTATAGGCGGTCTTTCTTAAGTTTCGCAAACTTTGAACATAAGGGACAAGCAGGCAGCTCTGTCGGTTAGAAAAGATAACCATCGCACATAGACAATAAAGGTGTTAATGGTACGTTGTTATCATTGTTGTAAATGTCACAAGTGTAAGTTCAGTTTACCGGCTGACTTAACTTCCAAACTAATCATTGCGGTAATGAAACCAAAATTTGGCTAATCGTTTGCCTTTTAACCTGATATATGGCCGTCCGATAGTATAGTTGGTAGCGAACCTGGCTACGCATCAATAGGTTCGTGTTCGATTCCCAGCTGGAACAAACATTTGTGTAAAGAGCATACATGTTATTTCTGGATTTGGGTACTTATTAAATATATTTGAGTATTTATATTGTATTTCTATGTATTAGTATCGTTGACTGACAAACGTATTACAAGCAAATAATTTGCTTACTCTGGAGTCAGATCAATTCGTGTAATATGTCCAGCGATGATAATGAATCTGTTGATGTATGAACTATTGTGTGATATAAATCCTTAGTAAATATTAATAATAATAAAAAAAATGCCCCGTGTTGGTCCTATGCGTTGTTATCCATATGGCGGGATAGTAATTTAAATATGTGGTTTGACACGAACGCAGTCGCGGGTGACAGCTAGTACAACCACATGCTAAACTGAAAAGCAAAGCCTTATCTAAATATTCATATTGAATAATTGATATAAATGCTTAGTAACAATGAATATTGAATAATTGATGTAAATCCTTAGTAACAATGAATATTGAATAATTGATATAAATCCTTCGTAACAATGAAAAAATTGCCCCGTAGTGGTCCTATGCGTTGTTATTCATATGGCGGGATAGTAATTCAAATATGTCGTTTGACACAAACGCAGTCGTGGGTGACAACTAGTACAACCACATGCTAAACTCAAAAGCAAAGCTTTATCTAAATAGTTTCGACGATATCTTTAGAGCCGCTTCAGATATACGAGAAATAAAAATATACCTACAAGAATTGCGCATTTGAATATCGCTTTACGTATTTATAAATGGATTAGATAAATATTAATATGTGAAAGTAATTTAAATTCGTGGAATATTCTTTTCATAAGTAGCCAGTTGCAATTGCCATTTCATATCTTAATCCCATTAGCTAAGTGATTGACATCCGTGAGGCTTTGGCGGCTTTCGGTTGCTTTTTATACTCACTAGAATATTTCATATCACGGCCGTATTGCCATATTTTTGGCGTGAAATATGGTTTCAATGATGACAGTTTCCAATTATTCTGCTCCATTTATCATGCATGTATAAGTTTCCAGTTTAAAAAAACATTGTCACAGGATAGCAAACAAGCAGATAGCTCTCCTAATGAAGAGACAACCGTCTTATTTTACTAAAAATGTATGGAACTTAGATATTATCGACTACCATTACTAGCCGCCTCTGTGGTCTAGTGGTCCAGCGTTGGCGTTCACCACATGAGGTCCCGGGTTCGATTCCCGGGTCGGGCACATAAAAAAAAAAGTGTTTTTTCAGTTTTCTGAGAAACACAAAGTTGCCCGGGATTGGAAAGTGCCCGGTTGGCGATAGGCTTGCCACCTATCACATTGTGGGACCAAGTATCTTCGGCTAATCGTGGATGCACTTGTTGTACCTCTGCCTACCCCTTCGGGGATATGGGCGTGAAGATACTTTCTCATTACTAGCCAGTTTTAAAAAACTTCCCGCTACGTAGTACGTAATGTACGTAGATAGGAAATTACTGAATTTGCCCCGATTTTCAAAAATAGAGTTTTCACCGGATCTCCACGTTTTGAGGTCCTAGGAATCTTTTCCGATGACGCGAATTTCGCGATTACGTCAGTGTGTCTGTATGTATGTACGTGTGTGTATGTGTGTGTATGGGTGTGTGTGTATGTAAACAAAGTCAAAGTCAAAGTCAAAACATTTCTATTCAAATTATCCTTTACAGGCACTTTTGACGAGTCAACATTTTTTGAGTTACTACCGGATCGGAAACGCGGCCACACACTGAGAAGATCCGGCGGAAGAAACTCAGCGGGCTTGTCTTTTTTTGTGCATATACATTTTTTTAAACAATGTTTTTACAATTACAATTACAATGTATTTATGAATAATATATTATAATTATTATGAGACTGCTATGAGGAGCAATTAATCCCATGCCTTATTATCATCCAAATATTCAGATATTTTATAGTAACCTTTTTTACAAAGTTTAGATTTGATACATTTTTTAAATTTGTGTATTGGTAGATCTTTAATAGCATTTGGAAGTTTATTGTAAAAGCGTATAGATTGCCCCATAAAAGAGTTACTTATTCTGTGGAGACGTGATACATGCAGAGCAAGATTGTTTTTGTTCCTTGTGTTTACATTATGTACATCACTATTTTTCTTAAATGAAGAAATATTTTTACGAATATACATCAAGTTTTCAAATATAATCTGTGATGGTACGGTTAAAATATTAATTTCTTTAAATTTTTCTTTTAGGGAAACTCGTGGACTGAGATTGTAAATAGCTCTTACAGCTCTTTTTTGTAAAACAAAGATTGTATTTATATCAGTGGAATTTCCCCATAGTAGAATCCCATAAGACATAATACTATGAAAATAATTAAAATACACAATTTTCGCAGTGTCTACGTCACTAATCTGTCTCATTTTTTTAACTGCAAATGCCGCTGAACTCAGTCTACTCGCAAAACGTGGAGATCCGGTGAAAACTCGATTTTCGAAAATCGGGGCAAATTCAGTAACTTCCTATCTACGTACATTACGTACTACGTAGCGGGAAGTTAACAAGTGTTTATTCGACATAACTTCGAAATTTTTTAGTCAATAATTTTTTGGTATTCTACAACATTTTAGTACTAAAAAAAATACGTCAGATGGCATTTCAAGAATCAAAATCGAATCGAATTTTCAAAGTTACAGCTTTTCAAATATTAAAATTACGTAATTTTTAGCATATTAACTTTATATTTTTAAAATAATTTTCAGGCTAATACACCGATGGACTTAAAAATCTTACCGGCTTTTCCCCCTTAAAAACTGCGTCAAATACCGTTTACTGGATCAAAATCAATCATTTTGTTTAGGATTTATTAATGATGAAAATATTTGAAAAAAATGTTTTTTTGACATTGCTACGAAATTTTTCAACCTATCGATTATTTAGCGAAAGCAATATTTCAGATCTCAACAATTGAGTTGGATGTCATTCGAAAGATCAAATTCAGTCAGCGTTTCCAAAATATACGACTTTTCAAAAATCAATATACTTACTGCCATTTTAACAAAATAGATGTTTGAACTGAAAAAATCTATACTTTTTACTCTTTTGAGCTTAAATACCTTAATTTAGCGGTAAGTTTAATGTTGGGTCAACCACCTACACATTTTTTAGAACAGAATAGCAAACAATAAAATGGCTCTCCTGATGGAAAATGACAACCATCTTATTTTAATACTAACTATGCCCGCGACTTCGTCCGCGTAGAAAAATTTCTAAAAACAGCTCCGGGGTTTTACTCGCATAGTTCCCATTCCTGTGGGATTTCCGGGATAAAAACGATCCTATGTCCTTTTCGGGCCTCAAACTATCTTTGCAATAAATTTCATTTAAATCGGTTCTGTGGTTTAGGGGTGAAGAAGAGAAAGACAGACAGACAATTACTTTCGCATTTATCATATTAGTACGGATTAAGGACTAGCTGTGCTCTTTTCGCTTTCTGTAATCACCGATCATTTTCTAAAATAAAAGTAGCCTAAGTTCCTCCTTATTACATGTGCTATCTGCCTGTTAAGTCCCCTCCAAATCGGTCAAGCCGTTTCAAAGATTAGCCAGAACAGACATATAGACAAAAATTTAAAAAAAAATGTTATTTTGGTATTAGCTGTGCCTGCGACTTTGTCCGCGTGAAAGTATTTCTAAAAAAGTAGGTAGCCTAAATTACCTCTTGTTACATCAGCTATCTGCCCGTGAAAGACCCGTAAAAACGGTCCAGCTGTTTCAGAGATTAACCGGAACAAACAGACGCACAGACAAAAATTAAAAATTAAAAAATAGTATAATGTAATTTTGGTGTATTATATGTACCATGTACCTATGCATCCATATGCATTTAGTAAAAGGCGGTTATTTTAATATTACAAACAGACACTCTTAATTTATTTATTTGTATAGTATAGATATAGATTTGTTACTTAAATATAACTACCATTGCTACTCAGTTGCTTTATTATAACAGCATTCAAACAATTGTTCTACTGATGGAAAGGCAACTATCGCCTATAAACACCAAAGATGGCAATGGTGCGTTGCTATCTTGTGGTGAGGTCTAATGCCACATGAATTGGTAAGGCACAGGAATAGGTAAGGAGGTGGTGGTACCAGACCCGACCGAGACAATACAGAACTCTACCACCTAGCAGTCGCGATGGTAGTGACTCGCATGGCCAATCGGTCGCCTTTTACGACCTGCCTGGCAAAATGGCAGTCGGTCTATTCTTCAAAGGAGCCCGGAACCAACACGGGGTAAATTAATTATTTTAATTTAAATAATGGTAACTTACTCCGTAAGGAATTTGGCGTTAAGATATGTACATATATACATATATATGTATGGAATTTCATTGAAATATCCTAAAAATAAAACCATACATGATATATGGCACTCAATTCTCCCTGCCTAGCCCGTAAGAGTTCTGACTTCTGGCGTTAAGATGTGTGTATTCTAAGACTTCTATGTATAGTATACGACATTAAACACAATACCAGTGCTAACATTCGAGGAAAACCAACACGTCTACCCGTTTTCCGGTTATTGTTTGACGATGTTTCATCAATATTGCAACAACAAAAAATGTTGTTTCCTGATTATCTAGAAACACATTCATCATCAATCATCATACAAAACTTTGGTATCAAAGAAAACGACGATTCAATTTTTTTACAACTTTTATTATTATTATTTATTCTTTTATTGATAAAACAACATGCCAATTGTTAAAATAAAAACAGTGAAAAATAATGCCGTGCTGTGGCTACTTTTGTATTTACTGGGAATTGATTTTCCAATTAGTACAAATCATGAGATCTTCTAATAGAAATATTAATATACCAGTTTTTAATAATATAAAGTAGGCTAAAAATTTAAAGTAAACCTATCTTATTTTAATATCATTGGAAAGTAAACAAGCAGTAGGTTCTCTTCATCAGTGTCCAGGGCGGGACATCGTTCGCTTTTTACAAACTGCCTGGCAGATGGTCTTTTCATCAAAGGGAGCCCGGACAAACGCAGGAAATGTTTTTTTATTATACATGTTGTCATATAACAACAGGCGCCTAAATAGAGTGCCTAAACGGCTAAGGCCGGGTCTGCTGCTCATGGAAAGCCTCATTGCCATTTGCCATTAACCATTGCCTCATAAAGCTTTGGTTTCCGTGTTGTAGGAATGCTATGACACATCCATAAGTTTGTTGGCTATCATACCCTCAAAACCAGAAAACGACAATGTCAAGCACTGACGCTATTATGTCAACAATAGAGAAGACGGTGGTTCCAAACTTGGATATCTCTACCCCTTAGTATTTTTATCTTAATGGCAAATTTGACTAATTGTTCGCTTTATATAAAAATGACTGATCCGCGCAGCATAGTTCATGAGTAAATAGCTGTCGTTAACATAGTTTTTCATAAAAAAATAAGCTCTTATTTTAGCCCCTTTGGGTTTGATTTTTGAAAAAAGTTAACGTAGATTGGCCCCGGATCCTTAACTAGCTGCATCCTAAATTTCATTACAATCGCTTTTGTAGTTTAGCCGTAAAAGCGTAACGGACAGACAGACTTTCGCATTTAGAATACTAGTTGTTTTGGCAAATACCGCGGGAACAACGCATTTTTCAGTAATCTATGTGCTATTCCAGGTCGTCATCTACCTGTGTGCCAAATTTCATCTAAATCCGTTTAATAGTTTTTTTTGTGTGATTAAGTAACAAACATCCATACATCCAAACATCCAACCTTTCGCATTTACAATATTAATGTATGTAGATTAGTAGCAATTAGTATGAGTATCTGGCTGAATGGCACATGATCTAATGTTAGGTAAATAGACCCGGCTTTGTTTTGTTGTATCTAGTTTTGGTATGGAATGGGAATTTTTCCCCAGTTAGTACAAAGTTTAGGAAAGTCCAGAGAGAAGTCTTAGAACAGAGCTGTCCAACGCACGGATGCGGCCCGCGGCTTGTAATTGTGCGGCCTGCGAAGTGTTTTTAATCCACCGGCAACATACTTAAATATTTATTGTTTTCGTGCGCGTAACATGTAAAAAATGTCACTGTCAGATAAGCTCACCTTTAAAGCATTATGTTTTATTAAATAATTTTCCGTATCTGTATTTTTGTGTGATATATTTAAATTTTTATTTGAAAAGTGAGTTGCATTTGCGGGCCTCCAGTCTCTTCGGTAATTCATATTAGCTCAGGATGGTATCTGGCAACGTGGTGAAAACATAGTCAATCGTTATAAAATTAACATATGAATTGACTTTTTCACAATGAGTTAAAATCGGGACACGTAGAATTATAAATCGCAAATTTTAATTCGGCGCATTAAGTCAGGAGAAAATGTTGTATCATGATGATACATAAAATGTTCACCTAATGTGGAATCACAGGAAGTATAGAATCAATCACCGGATATTAGATATTTACTTTTGTATTAAATATTCTTTTGTGGCGGGCTACTGAGTCATATGGCGCTGGAAATTGTAAGTGTTGAATGATAGTGTGCGAAATAAATACGGACCAGTAGGGCTACTCTTGAAAGCCGATTTCAATTTTAAATGAATATTTAATGAATTTTGAAGTATTTCGTACTCTGGACAACTATATTCAATTATTGGATTCGGCGACATTGCCACACGAATTTCGAAATTTCTTGGAACTACTCATTATTGCTTTTATTCGTTATTTTGTTTAAAACGGTACTTAAAATTTCCACTTGTAACACTAGCTTGACGTGTAACGATGACATCTATCTCCAATAATTATGTCGTTACTATACTGAATCAATGTGGGCAATATTGGTTCCAAGAGTACCGTTTTTTGACGACATTCGAAACTTATTGTTGTTATCAATATTGGTTTAAGATTTATATTGTTTTCAAGAGTAGACCTGCAGGAATTTTTTACACAATCCGACTAGAAAATGGGTATGGATATATCTTGAAGATATTAACGCTCATTTTCTTTTGTTTATCCTGTATATTAATAAGTAAAGCGAAAACTTTGTATCCCTTTTTACGATAATTGCGTTGACTGAGGAGTAAAATTTGGCACAGTTAAAGTTTATATGGAGAAAAAATGCATAAAGCTAATATTTTATTTATTTAATCTATGGTCAAACTCGAGTTCAAGTTACAGCACAGTTTATATAATACCTAGTTAATTATGCATGTGGCATTGCCATCCCGCCACACGCAAGGGCGGATCCAGCCTTCGGGTCAGGGGTTCACATATTTGAGCTTCAGTCAAAATCGGCTCTAATCCTGTGCTTGCAATAATAGGATAATGGCAGGATCATGACTCCTAAGACACCCCCTCGATCCGCCTTTGGCCAGACGGATGACAACGCACCATTTACATCTTTGGTGTCTATAGGCGATGGTCTCTTCTTTCATCAAGAGAGCCACCTGCTTGTTTGTTATCTAATGAGAAAACATTGGCTAGTTATTTTTTTATTCAACTGAGTAAAAGTAAATAGTGTGTGGGTCACGCGAACGAATTCGCGGGGAACAGCTAGTAGATCTATGTATTAATACGTGAAGTGAAAACTTTGTACTCCTTTTTTACGGTGCCGAAAATGTATGAAATTTGGCAAAGCTAAAGTTTACGTGGTGAGGTCGTGCAGAATGCTAATATTTTTATATAATATACATTAGTAACATTAACTTTATTAAAATAAACATTATACACACTATAATATCATTAATTTGACACACATCATAATATACACATGGTTAACTTCTGTTGTCAAACTCAGAAGAAACTTTTTTGTTTAGTCTTTGGTGAGACGGAGTCATAGAGTTTTATTTATTTATATAATAATTTCACTACTTGACCTAGTAAACGTCGTTTTGCCATCCAAACATACAAATTACTTGTATTGAATATTTTGGTGCGATACTTGAGAGGGGGGAGGGAGGATAATTGAGATAAAAACTATCCTATTTTTTAAGTTGGACCAAAAAAGAGGTATCTACAAAATTTCATTGAAATCATGAACTGATTTCGTAGTTAGAGTAGTTTCGGAGTCCATCGTAGACAAACAACATGACACATAATTTATATAATATATTAAGATATATTTTATTTTTTAGTTAAACTTATGGTTGAATTTCGACCAGCGGGCGATCGCTAGTATATATAAATGTGCAATTAACCTCTCTATTACTGTAGGATAAAAATGTAGCTAGATAAATGGCGTCTCCTTGACGACATATGGAAAGCCATACCTATTATGCTAACGACGTGGTCAGTGTAAGCATAATCCGCGCTTACAGTCGCTACATAAACAGCTGTGCTAATTGATCTCATTGACTTGCATATGAGCTGATTCTGCATATAAAAACAAACCGACATATTTATTCGTAGGGTATTTTTTTTAAATGAAGCTTCTTTAGAATCGTTGTTATTTCAAACTCGATGAAACAGAAATGCGCCACGATAAACAGACACATTAATGTATATGTATTATCCGACCTTATAGATCGTATTGTGTAATAATTTGTAATAAAATACCACTTATATTGAAACCGTGTATTTACAGTACACCACAATACAATACGTACTAACAAACACTAATACACTGTCACGCTATTCACACTAGAACTAACCGACTAAACCGTATCACTTAATCAAATCACTTTCCGTGTGCAGACTAAATCTGCACACGGAAAGTGTGCAGAGAAGAAGTGAGAAGAAATCACTATAACTTTTCACTATCTCATCCTTATCCGTCCACATCAAATCGAATCGCATTATAAAACTAACTTGCTTCTGGCCGCCACGTCCTTATTTATGCACAAGGTAAGATTTGACAATATTCTCCAAAGTTCTAAAAACGACTCGTAAACAACTTAGATGTAAACAGGTCATGACTCATAGTATAGTACACGCTAATTTCGTTGTTATTTATACACCATACGAGAAGGTTCATTATGGCATAGCTGTTTGGGTAACTGAACTATTGTTTATTGATAGCAGCTGTCTCTTTCTTTTATTTCTCAAAGTGGTAACATAATATCTTGCAAAATTTTTTTTCAGGGTAGCTCCTTAACATGTAAAGTGGGGATGTTAATTTGATGTTAATTTTTTTCTTACGTACCCCATTGTGTGTGTTATCGTTGGACAGGTTTTTAAAAATATTGTAGGTTTATGATAACGAGTTTTCGACTAAGGTACTGTAAAATATTAAACTTTTAATTGCTATTTTTTGTTAGAATTACACGCTAAACGGCGTATGAAACTATAAAAGCCCTCTTCTTAGTCCGCCTTATTGTGATGGGCAACTTCGGAATCCTTCATTGCGCGTGGCCCGACACGCACTTAACCAATTTATTTTAACTACGTATAAATTGATTTATTTCAATACTCTACAGAGCTTATTGTAAAAAATTAGTAAAATTCAAGGATACTACATAAAAGGATAAACACTAAATAAGCAATGTTTTACGTACCATATACCGCGCAACATAAACTGCTTATTCGAGAGTTGCGCGGGCGTGACGAGTTCGAGCAAATTATGACTAAAACGTAAAAATTGCATAGTTTTTTAATTCTTCGATACACCGTCCCTTGCACGCTGTGTACAGATTTGAATTTGATAATTCATTCAGTTTATAACTTATAATATATGCATGTATAAAATGGCTTGTATCTCATAAAAGCAGTTATTAATAAAATACGTCCTGTCCAGTATCCTGAGTAGACATTTAGTATGCGGAGTCAGGAGATAGCATCCGATACTGCGAAATATTATACATACGTTACACGTAATATAATTATCCGTTTATGTAAATTCCGTTTCTATATTTGAACTAGCTATAATACCCGCTCGCTTCGATGGACGTAAGTTCATCGACGACAAAAACAGTAATACAGACAGATGGATAAAAATAGCATCTATAATTTACGCCGTGTTGGTCCCGGGCTCCATTGAAGAATAGATCAACTGCCGTTCTGCTAGGCAGGTCGTAAAAGGCGACCGATTGGCTATGCGAGTCACTACCATCGCGGCTACTAGGTGGTAGAGTTATGCACTGTCTCGCCTGGGTCTGATACCACCGCCTTATTTATTCCTGCTGCAATAGGGTCAGTGCTTGTCACAGTGTCACACACACACAACCGAAACATGATTTCGGTTTGGGGGGTAAGGTAGCCAGTAAACTTATACATCTGGCAATAGACCTCGCCACAAGATAACAACGTACCATTAACATCTTTGGTGTCTATAAGCGATGGTTGACTCTTTCCATAAGGAGACCCATCTGCTTGTTTGCTATTTTACTTGTTAGTATAGTCATACTCAAATATCATCCAATTCTAACAATATTAAATACATACATGTCAAATTGATAACCTCCGTTTTTTCGTCGGTTTATAATATAAATATTCAATAACATATTTTTTTCGCCAAATACCTAAGGATTTAGACAAAGAGGATTGATTATTTAGGACTTAAACAAAGAATGTTCCTTATACAAACACGACATTGTCGGAGCCGGTTTAAAAGGTGACAGTTTATTCACGGAATACGCCATTTTGTCCACCCTTTGAAGAATAGAGCATCTGCCATTCTGCCTGGCAGTTTGTAAGGCGAACAATTGGCTGAACATGTCACTATCATATTCTGTCTACTAGGTGGTAGAGTTCCGCATGTATCGTGCGATTCGGATTTCACTACATTACCTATTCCTGTAATACCGCCAGTGTTGGTCACTGTCGTGCTCCGGTTTGGAAAAGAATGTAGCAAGTATACGTACTGTAATAATAAATAATTATTTATTTTTTTTATTTAAAAAAATATTACAAAGAATCACGCTACATAGGAATAATATTATGATGTATTCTATAATTACCAGAGGTTCCCAAACTAGACGAAGCCTATGTTACCTAAAGCCTGTGCTACTGTAATTAAAAACAAAATAATTTCAAGCAATAGGGGACGAGTACAATAATCAAATAAAATTATAATAATTGATTAATATTTAAAATAAATAAATTGAATTTCAAATTAAATTTGTAATGTTTTAAATTAATTATAATAAATTATAAATTACTTTAATAAATTTGAAATATTGTCACCCTCGTATGGAATTACACACATGAATGGCAACAATCTTCTTTTTTACCGCTTTGGTGTTTATAGACGAAGATTAACTTCATCCGGAAAGCCTACATTCATTATTTGGCACCATATATCTATAGATACATATAATAAAATCGTAGGAAAGTCAAAACTGTACATTGAATATTTTTTTAAAGAATACTTGGGGCGTGATCTACAATCGATATCGAAGCCAAAAATATAGTTTTTAGAATTTCTGTCTGTTTGTCTGTCTATCTGTTTGTCTGTATGTATGTCCGGGGTAAACTCAAAAAGTACTGCATGGATTTACTTCAAATTTTGTATGAATATTACTAACAGGTCGGGTCAACATATAGGTTACATATTATCACGCTATCACCTATGGCGGAGGGGTAGTGCGGAGTAAACGAACTCCACGCGGACGAAGTCGCTGGCAACAGCTAGTATGATATAGAGAAAAATTGGTAAAGTGCGCGCCAGGCCACGCGCAATGTAGAGTTCCGAAGTTCCCCTTCATAATAATGCGGAATAAAAAGAGGGCATTTATTGTTTCATACTATGAATATTTAACCTATTTAACTTCAATGACGGATATAATCGTATCCGCATCACAGGTTCACCGCCTATAAAGTTGATCGACTATTACTCAAAAACTTGTAAAGCCTTCTAGGTCGTAATGGTTTTCCTTTTAACTTCATTATATTTTACTATCGTTCGTATCGTATTACTACAGTGAACAACTTTTTCCTAACCAACTAATCGTTTAGCTAGCAGAGGGGGGGACACTTGACTAATTCTGAAACTCAATATTTCATAAACGAGTTTCACAAATTTTAGACGTTTCATAAAATCGAAAAATTCTATTCTCACTCAACCCTACAATATTTTTTAAAAACCAACTCAATGACACCCGACGCTATGAGGTACAAAAACATCTTGCTACCCTAAAAATATATTTTCAAGATTTTATGTCACCACTTTGTTGCCGTGACCAATGTATATTCATGTCGAATTACAGCTGTCTAGTACTAAGGATCTTTGGGATAGACGGACGGACGGACATAGCGAAACTATAAGGGTTCCTAGTTTACTTCGAAACTCTACGTTTACTAAGGTTTTTACCTTGTTATTTTCTCATATTTTTTCCTTCTCTCATACAATATTTTATGTGTGTTTATGATTCTCATCTTATTTAATCTACTTTCTAAAGAATTTTAAAATATTATGTGTAATCCATTTATCATTTTTCCGAAGAATATTGCCCGATAAGCTATTTCATTGACGACATCATTACGACACTGAGATTCCAAGCTATCTTGATTCATTCGTGTGTTCGTATCGACATGCGTTCAGTCGTTATCTAGAATTCGTAGGAGCAACGCATGATTGATGACATCAGTTTATTGTTATGCATATTTCGTCCTCCTCTTTTGTGCCGTGAATGAATTGCTTTCGGATGTCGCGGGCGATTTAAATGTCTGTATTAATAAACCTGTCAGTGAAGTGAAGTGTTTTATCGTCGAAATTATTGTGCTCTATTACGAAGATATAATATTTTAATATATTGAATCAGGTGTAATTTTCCGGAAAGACATATTTAAAGGAAGGTAATTCAATATGCAATGTTCCTGGATGTATATTTCTACCATGTTAGCTTGAGCCTCCTTTGAATCAATATGATCGGCCATCCTACCAGAAATTTCGTAAAAGATGAACGATTTGCTAAAAACTGTCATTGTGGAAAATGGATGGTAGAATTCAGCAATGTCTTGCCCGGGTATGGTACTATCGTTTTATCTATTCCTGCTTCAGCATTAGTGCTTGTCGCTGACGTGCTGAGTTTGAAGGGTAAGGTAACTTGGTAAATTTATACATGTGACACTTAATTCACGTCACACGGATATTAACGCACCATTACCATCTTTGGTGTTTATATGCGATTGTTATAACTTTCCGTCAAGAGATGATGTGCTGTTTTAATATATTTTACATTTTATCGTCGGTTAGTTCAACTTTTCAAGTGTAGAATATATTAAAACAGCGAGTGCGGCTGAATTGATTGTCCTTTATAGGAGAGATGATGTGCTTGTTTGCTATTGTTTAATATAAAATTAAAGCCAATATGGTGGGTTTTGACTGGAGTCACTATAACGTCCAAACATCGATATCTTTGTTCTAATGGTTGAGCTGTCATTTCTGTACTTACCTCGATAGTAATAACACGTATATTTGTAGAAAATTGCATATTAAATTATCTTTTCGTTAATTTTAAAATAGTGCTCAAACAACGATATAGTCGAAGTGAAATTAATGTGAAAGGAAAACACAAAAATGGTTATGGAATCCGTGCAACCCACTGGACGGTTCTGGCCACTCTCTCCTCGCTTATGGCGTCGAAGCAACGAATACTCCAAAGTTGTGTTCGAACCGAGACGACCTCCGAAATCGCCGATCGAATTTCGAAAACACGAAAGAATCGACGAGACGCCGGATCTGTTGCGAACGAGAAAATTCGTTAAAGAGAAGCTAGATCATTTAAATTTAGAAGACAATATAGAATATAGAAATCATAGTAATGAGAAGAGATGGAGTGTTGATTCAAAGAAGCCACCAGTCAAAGAGCAGAAGAAGGCTGAAGAAGTTGTAAAGTTGAGGTCTAAGAAACAGAGACAGCCTCGACCAAATAGTCTGCAACTTTTATTGTGCCCTTCTAGTTCTGGACATTACAGCAGTAATACTTGGAGATACACCAGAGTACGTTCAAAAAGGTATGAGTTTTTGTAAATAAATACTATTTTTTATGTATTTTTTTTATTATAGGAAAGCAACAATATGGCGGCTCTCCTGTTGAAAAGAGACAACCATTGCCTATAGATACTTAAAATGTTAATTATGTGTTGCTGCCGGGATGATAATGTCACATGCATAAGTTTACCGATTCTTTACTCTCGAAACCGTGGTACGATATTGATAAGCAATAATTCTATTGCGGCAGGAATAGGTAAGGTGGTGGTACCAACCCTGGTTATAGCGGTAACAGAAATGTATCATCTGTGAATATTTCAATCGTCTAGCTATCACGGTTCATGAGACAGCCCGGTGACGACAGACGGTTGAACAGCGGGGTCTTAGTAATAGAGTTCCGTTTGTACCCTTTGGCTTAGTAGTAGAGTTCCGCTTGTACCCTTTGGCTTAGTAATAGAGTTCCGTTTGTACCCTTTGGCTTAGTAATAGAGTTCCGTTTGTACCCTTTGGCTTACGGCCTTAAAAGTAATGATTTGCTTTAAAAAAATATTTTTCAAACATAAAGCTACATTATTATTGAGTAACATAGGTTACTTTTTTAACTGTCAGAGCAAAAGTAAGTAATGATATTGGATCACGCCAACGAAATCACGAGTAAATGCTAGTCTATGCTAATATTATTTTATATTATAGAGAAAAGATTTAATTGTTTGTTTGTTTGCTACGATTCAACTCAAAAACTATTCAACTGATTTCAAAAATTCTTTCACCTTTAGACAGCTACACTATCCAGGAGTGACATAAGTTATTTTTTACCTGACTGAGCAAAAAAACGTAATGATATTGAGTCACGGGAACAAAGTACGAGAAAGTTAGTATTAATTGTTGTAGTATGGGGTCTACGATACTAATACATAGAAATACATATATAAATATTTTACTATATTTAATAAAAACCCAAACCCAGAAATACAAACATCTGTGCTCATCACACAAATGCCTGTCCCTGCCGGGAATCGAACCCGGACCCCATTGATTGCGTAGTCAGGGTCGCTAACCACTCGACCAACAGGGCGGTTATATTATATATTAATAAAATTATACTTTCCCTGTATTGTAAATGTCTCCACGTTACACAATGTTCGCCCGTGGGCATTCGTGGGCGTTACTTGTATGAAGGTTTTGTTATTGGGATTAAGGTCGCATTTCATTCATCGAAATTTATACGTTCATTATTTCTGACTGCTCTGTGGTTTAGTGGATAGCCGAATAGATTTTTTTATTATGACCAATGGTTCCTCCCAAAGAGGCTATCGGTCTATAGACGTAAGACACATAAGGTGTTAATGGTGCGTGGTTATCCGTGTGGTGGGATAGTAATGCGAAATGCCGCATGCGTAAATCCTTATCTTTTTTTATATCATAAGATAGCAAACAAGCAGATGGATCTCCTGATGGAAAGAGTCAACCATCGCATATAGGCACCAAATGTGTTAATGGTGCGTTGCTATCTTGTGGCGAGGTCTAATGTCACATGTATAAGTTTACCGACTACCTTACCCTCCAAACCGGAACACGACAGCAAAAAGCACTGACGCTATTGCGGTAGGAATAGGTAAGGCGGTGGTACCAGACCCGGGCGAGACAATGCAGAACTCTACTACCTAGTAACCACGATGGTAGTGACTCGCGTAGCCAATCTGTCGCCTTTTACGACCTGTCTGGCAGAACGGCAGTTGGTCTAGTCTTCAAAGGAGCCCGGGACCAACACGGGGAAAAATCTATACTTAATATCATGTATCTTCACGCACACGTAACCGAAGAGGTAGGCATTAGGCATGAGCCGAAGATACTAAGTCTGTCTGAAGTCTGAAAATACTAAGTTTGAACATATATCCAAGTTTAGAACTCAAGTGGCTCCCGATATGTTTGCTTAGGAACACTCATACCCTTTGCTTACTCTGTAACATTTTATTTAATCCTTCTCCCGCTTACTTACGCGATTGGTTTAATTATCTACACCATCCTGATTCTACTTATAGGGCTAATGTCAGCAATCTTCGCCGTTTTTCATCTCATAGTTCTAGTTTTTTCTCTAACTGTTTCACTATTCAGGCGATAAGGCTTTGGAATTCATTACCACTTCAAGTTCCTATATTTTAAGCAACACGTAATCGTCTCGACAGATTAACTATCATTTTCATGTTTCACAGTAGTAATATATTTTTTGTTGTTTTCTTTTTATTTCTAGTAGATATCTAACACTGTAAATTATTTAATAGTACCTTTATTTATGTTACTGAAGTACTTTAGGTTTTATTAATAGATGTGTATAAATATTTTTAGCATATCGTACACTTCGACTTAATATTTATGGTCAAGTATTTCACTTTACCGTGTTGGTTGTGAGAAATCTCTATTTTAGAGATAAGCTCGCATTTTGTACCTATTTAAAAATATCGCTTACTATATTTTTTTGTTGTTGTGTACAATATATTAAATAAATAAATAAATAGTAAATAAGTCTCACAATGTGATAGGTGGCAAACTATCGCCATACAGGCCCTTATTCAATCCCGGGCAACGTTGTTTAATATAAAAAAACTGAAAAAACCAGACCACTAGACCACAGAGGCGAATCTATACATATAATAAAATCGTAGGAAAGTCAAAACTGTACATTGAATATTTTTTTAAAAGAATACTTGGGGCGTGATCTACAATCGATATCGAAGCCAAAAATATAGTTTTTAGAATTTTTGTCTGTTTGTCTGTTTGTATGTCCGGCGTAAACTCAAAAAGTACTGCATGGATTTACTTCAAATTTTGTATGAATATTACTAATAGGTCGGGTCAACATATAAGCTACATATTATCACGCTATTACCTACGGGGGAGGGGCTGTGCGGAGTAAACGAACTCCGCGCGGACGAATTCGCTGGCAACAGCTAGTGTAATAATATAAGAATTTAAGAAAGAATTAATATAAGAATTTAAGAAAGAATAATATAAGAATATTTTAAATGGGAAAGTCTTTCTGTCCGTTAAGCCAGACAGACATTAGTGTAATGAGCATTAACATTTGTATTTCTGGATTTAAGTGTTTATTAAATGTATTTCAAATCATACACATTTTTCATTGTTAAATGCTGAAACAATTTCGATGAAATTCGGTAAAAGATAGTTTAAGGCTCG
This sequence comes from Apodemia mormo, assembly GCA_036924255.1. Lineage (NCBI taxonomy): Eukaryota > Metazoa > Arthropoda > Insecta > Lepidoptera > Riodinidae > Apodemia > Apodemia mormo. The sequence goes on along the minus strand of JAUPFN010000025.1, from coordinate 11,546,358 downwards.
AAGTCCAATATGGCTACGGATTTTTTTTTCAAAACTCAACCCTCAAGGGGATACAATAGGGGATAAAAGTTTGTATGGAAGATTATATTCATGATATGCTACTCTATTCGCGGGCGAAACTGTGCGAATCAGCTTGTTATATGTATGTATGAGCTATAATACCGGTGACCTCGTCCACGTGAAAAAAAATCGTGTTAGTCATTCAGCTAAAAATTCTGACTTATAGCCTTCCTTATCTGACTGACATGTGCAAAAATATTTTATGTTTATGTTAGCAACAAAAAATATTACATACTGGTCAATCCAGAAATTAGCATCCACAGACAAACAGACAAAAAACTTTCAGCTTAATTATATCAACATAGATAATCAATAAGTTGATATTGAGACTAAGGTCGTTTAAATACGCTGGCAATTTTTTTCTCATAAGGTATTTACGCAATTTACGTGAAGGCATCTATCTGTTTATATTATGGTTAATTCCGACGCGAACATTCTAGACAAGCGTTGCCTAAGTATGATGTATGTATATCGACACCACCGGCGCATGGGTCGTAACTAGGGTTGCCAGATGGGAGACTAAAATATTTGGGCAAAATTTCAAAATGTCGGGATTTTGGGATCACAGTCGGGACAAAAAAGTGCTAATAAAAATCCACTTTTTATTAATTAAATTTTATAATTATAGATGAAATCACATAATAATATAACATTTATTGACCGAGAGAGCGAAGTCTCTAAATCGAGTTGGGGCGAAAATACGTTTTTTGTATGTATTTATGTATGTAAGTATATATGTATGATTGTTTCGCGATAACTTTCGTTTGTTAACAATTTTTAAATTCGTTGGGCATGGCATTTTTAATAAATTATTTTTTTTTTTTATTTTGTCATGTATGTATATATATATATATATATATATATATATATATATATATATATATATATATATATATATATATATATATATATATATATATATATATATGTGTTCACATACCCATATCTTGTGAACCGAGCTTTTCTTGGACCTGGAACCTATAAAATCGATTTCTTGACCCGAAAAACCCCTAATTTGTGACTTTCATGAAAATCGTTGGAGCCGATTCCGAGATTCCAATTATATATATATATATATATATATATATATATATACAAGAATTGCTCGTTTAAAGGTATTAGATTATATATATATATATATATATATATATATATACAAAATAGTCATATAGTCGTCGTCGTAGCGCCTTTTTGGCCACTATGGAGGTGACATGTATAGCCAATGGTCAGATGCAGATGGTCTATTCTACAAAGGTAGCCCGGAACAACACAAAGAAAATTGACACAAAAATAACAAAAAACCCGAACTTTTAAATGGTGCATTAAATCATATAACTTAATTTTATATCAGATACACTTTATTCAATTAATTTTTTTTTATTATCGATAGGGAAGCGCTTCACCACGATCTCGCCTGGTGGTAAGCTAAGATGCGGCCTAAGATGGAACACGTTTGCTTGGTTATAAGTTCCCTTTTTATAAGTTATTTAAACGCATCAACAATTTTATAGCTACTATCATATCGGAAACGCGGTCACACAGCGGCCGCGGTCATAACTTATTCCAGGCGCAATAGCGTCAATGCTGGTCACAGTGTTCCAATTAGGAGGGTAAGGTAGTCTGTAAAACTTATGCTATTGGGATTAAATCCCAGCGGAAGAAAAAACACAGTGAAACATTTTTCATCTATTCGATTCAGAATTACAGTACGCAGTTTCCGTTTGCAAATGTCGTTATTTGTGTTGTTTAATTGTAATTTTAAAAAAATGCACAGTTTTTTTTTCTGTTTTTTTGTTCATAAATACTTCATTTTACATAAAATTTCAAAATAAACTTCAATGACAATATATTTTTTTCCACGATACAGACTATGATCGACGACCTTGCTGCCTTGAATTTTTTATTGCTATATTTGACTTTAAGTGTTATTTATGGCAATCTAATTATTTAGTCCATATTATATTTCATTTAAATTGATTTTGAATCTCTCATATAAAGATAATTACGTGTGACTTCTTCAAAGGAGGTTATGTTAAATGTTTGCAGATCAAATTATTGTAGAATATGTCGATGCAATAGGTACGTTAATATGCAATAAATTGTATCAGCTATTATTGCACATAAACATTATTTCTTTCTTCCTTGGGTGAATGTTCCGGAGTTGCATTACTGACACATAAGGAAGGTGTAAAAACTCGGCGAAAGAAAACAACGAAAGCCATCAAAACAAGTGTGAAACGAGGTTATTAATCTCGTTCCCGTCAATCACGGGAGCGTCTTCATCTTATAAAGTAAACATCAGTTTTTGTTAGGAATTTTCGAATGGGGTCAGTATATCTCATGCAAAGCACAAAAGTGACACAACGGTTATTACAGATTTTCTGAGTACCTTTAATATTAAATTGTAGCAATAATTTAAAAAGAACTTGTTAAATGTATCGAAGAATGATCCAAAAGGGGCATACAGGTAGCTCAATGATATTATAAAAAAATAACAAAATAATTCTTTTTATTAAAATAAAAAAGATATTTTGAAATGAAACGCATTTGAAATGCATATTATACACACATGTACCTGTACTATTTTGTTTACGGCTAAAGTCAGTCGTCAAACTTCAAAGAGATTTCATTGTTTAGTCTATGATCGAGTTTCGGCCACAGGCGAGCTCATGAAGCTGTATTATATCTGGAGGCAGCAGTTCTAATACTTACTTGAAACCAAATTTTAAATACTGCTGCCATCTTCTGAGTCCCTCTCTTTTTAACACAGCTGTATAAAAAAAGATGGCGAGACCTCATAGGCTGAGATGTAACGTAAATATTTGTTTCAATTGATTAATACGAGTGCTAGCTCCACCTTTACCTAATACTTCATGGGCGAACCCCTTATATGAATATGTAATCAAAAATAAAAAGAATATTATAAAACGAGTAAAGGAGGTTCAGAATCCATCGATTTTTTTATACATGTTTATTCATGCTAGCGATCGCCTGTGACCGAAATTCAACCATAGACTAAATAATAATATCTAAAAGGTAATATCAGTATAGATGAGCAATTTATACGTATTTGCTTGCTTTCTTGTTGCAAGCTTTAGGTTTTGTTAGAGATTGTAAAACAATTATTTTGAAGGTAGAATACCATAATGATTTACAATAAAAATTATTTAGTATAAATTATAACAAATTTTATTAAAATTGGAAGCATATTTGCTTCGCTGTTTTATAAAAAAGCTAATTTTTCAATTATTTCGTTATGGTAAGAAAGTAAACACTGAAAAGTAATTTTGTAGATCAGATAAACTTGCTGCATATTTGTTACTCAATTCTGTAAAAATATAGCACTTTTGAAGTTACATCATTTTGGTTTATACTGGAAAGTAATTAATTACAAACTTAAATAAAATGAAATATTATCTTTATTTTTTATTATCTTTATTATTAATTTTTATATGAAAATAAAACTTAATTATTAAATTACATAATTTCTGCCTATAAGCCATTATACCTAAAGAAATAAAAAAGTATCATCACGCCCAGTTCCCTTGCGGGGTAAGAAGAAGGTAGTTTGTCAGTTGGCGAGATGAGTGGTGATACCCATCGCCGTACTTTTACCGACTAACGATTATCGACTATTTCTAGTGATAAACGGGACCGACGGCTTTAGATGCTCACCCGAAGTACGGGAGTGGTAACGTATTACCTGCCAAACTCTGAGCTGCTTTTTGATTTGATTGAGATTTTGAATTTTCGAGAAAAGCCTCGATAAAACCGCAATAACATTTTTGCTCGACCCGGGGATCAAACCCGGGAACTCGTGATCTGAGCCAAATAGGATAACCCCAAGACCAAGAGGCAGTTTAACCTTTTGTAGACCACTTTAGTTTATACTGGAAAGAATTACAATTAGACCTAGCCTTATGCCTATAAGTCATTCTGCTTTGTAAAAACATCGCTTTTTTGGAGTTACGACATTTTTATTTTTATAAGAAAGTAATTACAAACAATTAATTCGGCGACTGTCGTGTCCGTTATTATTTACACGCAATGAATCACGACAGTTCGATAGCCATGATTACGTATTCACCATCAGCCGTCTCTGGACTTATTAGCATACCCCATCCGTTTCGTACCGGGACAAATTTGTCACAGTATTATGTATTCATTGTATAGTACACGCCTTTGTCAATGCTTTGCAGCCGTAAATACATTTCTAATAAGTATATGGGCGATTGTAATACGGTGATTTGTTTATTGTGATCTATTATCGGCCCTTGGTGGAATTCAATTTGTTATTGAGTTAAAGTTATTGTAAACTACAACGGAAAATGCTGATGTTTTTTTGAAAATTTAAAAAAAAAAAACTGACTGAGTCGTGTTTGATTAAACGCGACGGAACACGGTCAAACACAACAAAAATATGTAATGTCATCAATCAAGCTCCAAACACGTAAATGTTTCACAAACCATACAAACTAACTATGTAAATGATCAAAAAAATGGTTTGAGTCAAACCAAAATCTACGTGTTTGAATCAAGCCGCTTGACCGTTTCGGGGGCGCTTAAGCGCGTTCGGGCTGCATGGAGGGTCGCTAGCAATGACTCTACCATAGTTTGAAGGCGTGATTATTTTTTTTATGAACATCAAGTAAAATAAGCATTTACCCAGTGAAATAATATGCTATTATTTAACCGGGTAAATAATAGCTTATTATTGTGTTTGTCATTATTGAGATCCGGTTTAGAGGGTAACCTAGGCGGTTTACTTATGCATTTTTTTCATATCATAAGATAGCAAACAAGCAGATGGGTCTCCTGATGAAATGAGTCAACCATCGCCTATAGACACCAAAGATGTTAATGATGCTTTGCTATCTTGTGGCGAGGTCTAATGCCACATGCATAAGTTTCTGTCAATACCAATCCACCACACGGATAGCTATATTTATCTCTTTCCATCAGGAGAACCTGACAATATCATATGGATAGCAATTAGAACCATCTGTTTGTTCGCTATCCTCTAATGTAAAAAATATCAATGTAAACAGTGGAATTAAAAAACATATAAGTATGAAAATTAGAATTGTGTTTAAAAGTAAGTGCCGTGTAAATAAAAGGAGCTTTAGACGTTACGCAATTAGTTCAACATGCCTACCCTAGTATGGAGGCTGCCAATTGTAAATTCAATATATCGTGAACAGATTGCTTTAATGGCCCAACTTCAGTAAGGTTTCATTATTTTAGGTAATATCATTAATAATTTATCTAAAATCAAAACGGTAGCTTGGAAAATAGCTTAACATAAATAACTGATCCTATTTAGAATGAATTGTCTAGTTTGGGATTTGAACACAGGATTTCATATGTCTATATGCAAACATATAATCCAAATAGGCTTGTTTGACGGTTAATTTTCAAACCTAAATTAGCGCAATCACCTTAAAAGAGCGTTTTGTAAAAGTTTAGCTCTACCTTAACTTTAAAAAATACCGGTTCCCTCATGGAGCAAAATTATAAGGGTTTTGAATGAATAAATCGGGTATAATTAAGGTTTTTTTTTAAATTTTGATATTCACCGCTTCCAATTTTGTCTGCACTGTGGGTGACGCACACACCGGTAACAATTGGCTGTTTTGGCATCCGGTTTATTTGGGTTCATCAAACGCTCTCACCTCAGGTACGCTCCGAGTGAAACCTTTTAAAACCGCTAAAAATCACTATTAACCGGTATTATTAATCCGGTTTCAAGCCTTGGTGCTTAACGTACAGTTGTACGGATTTGACTAAAACCGCTTAATAAAGGTTTATGAAGCGCTCTCATCTCAGATACACTCCGATCGAAAATATATCTAAAAACCGCTACAACCTATTTTAACCGATATTTTTTTAATATTAACATCTTTGGTGTCTATAGGTCACGGTTATCTCTTATCTTGTTTGCTATCCTATAAAATAAAGATTGATTTTTATACCTACAATTGTCTTTTATGCCATTCTGTATTTGTGCTTACAATCAAAGGTTTTCTGTGATATTATTTCAATCACGTAAATAACACAACTGTTCAACACAATAAAGGGTGACGAACGTAAATTGGTTCGCAAGCAGCCATGTCATAACTAGCACATCCATGCTATTGTTGAGGTGCAGTGTTGTAATGATTTTAACATCACAATATACTGATAGATAATAATATAATAGAAAGAGATGTTATCATTTAAAGAAATTTGTTTTCCGTCTTAAAAAAAGCGTGCGATCGTATTTTTGGCATGTTTTGAAATATTTTTGTTGAATAAGTCTTTATTTACCCTTGATCCAAGGGAAATTCTTTTATAAATTATAATTATAATTTACATATAAATATTTGGCATGTTATATTTTACATATAAATTTATATATATATATATATATATATATATATATATATATATATATATATATATATATATATATATATATATATATATATATATATATATAATATTTATAGTTATAATTTACATATGAATATAATTATAATTCATGAAAAATATTTGGCAAGCAAAAACTTCAAAAGACATGAATTTTAATTATTATAATTCATAAAAAAAGCTTGCCTTGGGTCAAGGGTAAATAAAGACTTAATTAGACAAAAATATTTTAAACTATGGAAAAAATACGATCGCACTGCTTCTTTTGAGATAGTAAGTTGAGCGGAATCCAATCGAATGCCATCAACCGCGTTTCGATCAGTCCAGCCATTCAAAAGTTATGAAATGTTTTTAAAAATATATAAACGGGTCAAAAAACGCGTACATATAAAGAACTTACTTGCAAACAACTACGGGCCGGATATTGTTATGAGATGTTTACATACACACATACACACACACACTGGTGAAAATTCGATTTTCGAAAATCGGGGCAAAATCAGTAACTCCTTATCTACAGACGTAGCGGTAAATCAAAAATATAAGCTTCTTTGTTTTGTCTGTTTTCAAAACAGTGTATGCATTTCATTTCGAACATACAAGTCCGCAATATTAAGCCTAGCTTTTTCAGTAAAGGCAAAAGTTTTAGGTAACAGATGCTGGTAACTGCACTTGGTGTAGCACACAGAACGTGAATACAAATCGTTTGGCTGTGTGCCTTACGATAATTACAGTTGGACACGATCGATATTTTCCCGTACCGTGATACTGCAGATTTCTTTTTTATCCCCTTTTGAATAAGAGATAATTTTCCTTCCTACTACGTAGTTCGTAACAGCGAATAAAAGGGTAAACGTATCAGTACCGTGACCTTCAGTACCGAGAAGTGATTGGGTGGGTGTAATACTCATTTGACTTATCCATTATCACTTATTTTGAAATCGACACTTTCTTATTCGATATATATATATATATATATATATATATATATATATATATATATATATATATATATATATATATATATATATATATATATATATATATATATATATATATATATATATATATATTTTAAAAGTGAAATTTATGTACAGGTGCAATAATAAAAGTAATAACAATGGAATTTCACCAAGTGCCGACAGTGGAAAATATAGAATAATATAGAGTATTTCGGTATAATGCACCCGTTGTTTCCAAAATAAAAGAATGATTAAAGCACCAATTGCGTTTGTATATGAACCAAAATAATAAACTTTACCCCGTGTTGGTCCGGGGCTTGGGCTTCCTTTGAAGAAAAGAGAATCTGCCGTTTTTTCAGGCAGTTGCGAGTCGCTGCTATCGTGACTACTGGGTGGTAGAGTTCTGCATTGTGTCACCCGGGTTTGGTACCACCGCCTCACCTATTCCTGCCGCAATAGCGTCAGTGCTTATCACTCTCGTGTTCCAGTTTGAAGAGTAAGGTAGCTGGTAAACTTATGAATGTGGTATTAAAAGACCTCGACAGTCGCCAAAAAGATAGCAACGTACCATTTACTTGCATCTTTGTGTCTGTAGGCGATATATCTGCTTATTTGCTATCTTATAAAATGGAAAAATATATAGCAGAAATTTAATTTTTCCCGTGTTGATCCGGGACTCTCTTAAAGTACCTATAGACAAAGAAGAAATATATATAGTTATATTGGCTTTCCGGCAGGAGTTTTTATTAAAAAGTATACGATTAGCCTACAGTGTTTACCTGTTGTTCAGCTGTTAGTCTCATTAGGTACACAGGCTAACATATTATGTGACTGTTTGAAATATGTAAATATTTTGTAACCTGTCCGAACTGGTCGACGAAATACACAACTCCCACGACATGACACATACTTGGACGCCCACGCGTGTTTCGATATGTTTGTCAATGAGTTTATTATTGTTTTAACTATGTTATTTATATACATTATATTTTATGTCTCTTGCTCACGAAATAAATAAAATAAAACCGGTTTACTGTAAGTCAGTTATCACCATGAAATAATAGGTCGGGGACAAAGTTTCGTAATTTATAAGTAAAAAGTTACAGTAAAACCTCTTTGGTTGTACTGTATCTGGCTAGTTTTGATACCATTAAGACATTTTAAAAACGAAAAAAGTGAAAAGGTTTTCCCGCTATTTTCTATTGTTTTTCTGTCCATCAAAATAAAGAATATAACAGAGAAATCTGAAGGTTTATGTTTATTATAATAAAGGTAAAAATGCCGAGCAGCGAAAAACATTTGTTAGGATTATGGACTTAACGTGGTGTTATTGTGGTACCTACAATATTAGTTCACGCGTTTTTTGTCCCAAAATTTTGGTGTCAAAGACGAAGCTCGCGCTTTAGTTGACCTGCTGCCAGCGACTGTTACAGAAAAAATCGATGCCATTTTTAAAAAAGTTGAGTAACTTCTGTTTGATAAAATGTAGCGTTTACCATTCCTCGTGAATGTGGCTATCATAGACAAAAAGATTTTTTCAAATTCCGTAGGTTTTCCTAGAGATTAGCGCGTTCAAACAAACAAACACTTTGTCTTTAATATATTACCAAAAACCGTTATCCAATATGTATTTAACGTATCCAATAACTCACTACAATGGAGGTTTTATACAATTTCATGTGCAGTGCATTTGCATGCGCCGAATGCAGCCAATCGATGATAGGGGGCACACAGGGTTGTCAGTGATATTGTCTACTGTCATGAGATAGCCGGAAACTTATGTGATATTACATCCTCGCAAGATGGATGACAAACTTTTGTTAACATTATTGGTAAACTTATACATCAAATGACTGAAGCAGACTGCTAAATACCTAATGTTCAATGGAAATGTATACAGCGTGTAATAGATGGTCTATCGAAAAATTAAGAAAACATGCCATTTTTACTTTTTAGTTATAATTGAATTTCTTTTTGCGTTTTATGATTTACGCCACGCAGTTTTAAGCTTACATTGATCGAATTTGTCACGACCGCGGAACTTTCGAACCAGCCCTTAGCATCCATGTACGGCATGTGGCGTATAATACATTAATTACTTTGTGTATTTCCTTGAATATTCTGTAGAATATTACAATAAATCAAATTATACAAAATTAAGTTTAAAAAATTGTGCAAAAATAATCAAAAATTTACCATACAATTAAAAAAAATTCAACGGTTTTCGTCTTGGAGCCTGTCTTAGAGTCGAGCTATATCGAGGGTGTAGGGGACAGCTATCTTCGATAGACTATCCCCTACAACCTGTATGTTGACGGGGAGAGAGAGAGAGAGATGACGGTAACATAGAGATATTTTTATCATAATCATAGATTTTTTCTTTTCTTCATTTTTTCTAAGCATTTTTACGTCATTACTTTTTTAACATTACTACGGCACAAAAATAAAGACTTTTATTTTATTCTATTTTATATTATATACTATTGATCGTTAAGTCTTTGCACCAAAAAACCGCATTCTTGTTGATACATAAAAAAGCTTTAGTATAATTTGACAAATTCACATATAAACAAGCGTCACAATGACACATTATGATATAAAAAAAAAAAAAACATGTTTTTCCTATTTAAAATTAATCCTAATGGAAAATGTATGTAACTTAAAAAATATGAAGTATGGTATAAAATATTCGTAAAATGGTTCAAAAGTCAGCATGCTTAGATTAATCTAAAGCGATTCGACTTGTTTCTTATTTCTTGTTTATGTGTGTGTGTGTGTGTGAGGGTATGTATGTATATCTCTATGTTTTTTTTATTTCAACCGGACATACTAACCGAATAATTAAGAAAATTTGAAATAAATTTGGTATACATGTATATATTCCCATATTTAACAGATAGACTCTTTTATCCCAGAAACATTCATTGTTCCCGCTTGATTCACAAAAAAGCTAATTTTATTGACGTGCTAAATAAATATATTTTTAACATGTCAACGCTATATTTAGTACATGTGACAACCCTAGCTGCTTCCCTCACTCCACTGTCCCCCCACCTCCCTACCATGGTCTGTCCGGTACAGAGCCACCGGCCTGTGGTAATTAAAACCAACCCCAATGTCTGTACCATAAGGTATGCTGGTGAATGTCATGTATAATTCAAAATGTACGCCTTAGGTACGAGATACAAGATCAGCATGTATATAGTCTGATGACGAATGTTCTATATCCGATAATGTATTTGCTAGATATTTCTCGCGGTTTTGCTTGCGTTGAAAGTTTAATTTTTCTATAGCTCAATAACTTGCCTTGCCTTAGAATCGCCAATATCAAAACTAAAAATGCATAGTTCCGGACCGAATATAACGCGTATAAGAATATATAATAAACTACCTGATAAAATTAAATCGGAAGAAATTTATCGTATATTTATAAAACTTGTAAAAAGTCTATTGGTAGAAAAATGTTACTACACCATAAATGATTTCTTTAACGACAACCTTATAATCTATACATATAATAAAATCGTAGGAAAGTCAAAACTGTACATTGAATATTTTTTTAAAAGAATACTTGGGGCGTGATCTACAATCGATATCGAAGCCAAAAATATAGTTTTTAGAATTTTTGTCTGTTTGTTTGTTTATCTGTTTGTCTGTTTGTTTGTTTGCCTGTTTGTCTATGTATGTCCGGGGTAAACTCAAAAAGTACTACATGGATTTACTTAAAATTTTGCGCGAATATTACTAACAGGTCGGGTCAACATATAGGCTACACATTATCACGCTATCACCTAGCGGGGAGGTGCTGTGCGGAGTAAACGAAGTCCGTGCGGACAACAGCTGGCAACAGCTAGTTGTATCATAAAATGGATCGGTCCAGTCCTACATTGCAATACCCTTATAGGGTGTATATGTTCACCACTTTTTAATATAATAACACCAAATGTAATAATTGTAACATATTAAGCAATAAATTATTGAGTATTGAGTAACGGTATTCTTTTCTAAATATAAGGTACAAGGTAGTTTGTAGTTTGTACCCTATAAGTTATAACCTTTCTATATCCCTGAAAACGTATTTACAAAATAACAAAACATTTATTTAAGTAGACGAAAATGCGTAAGAAATAAACAAAGTTTCATTATCATATTATTAGTTAAAATAGTCATACGTAAAACAAAAACTTTGTACCCCTTTTTAGGACAATAACGCGATCGGAGGAGTATGAAATTTGGCAAAGTTAAAGTTGTTATAGTGGTGGGAGTCTTTGAAATAAAAAATATGGCACTGGTAATAATAAACAACAATTATATCTTAAGCTTATATCTCTGTGGTCTAGTGGTCTAGCGTTGGTGTTGACCACATGAGGTCCCGGGTTCGATTCCCGGGTCGGGCACATAAAAAAAGTGTTATTTTCAATTTTCTGAGAAACACAAATTTGCCCGGGATTGGAAAGTGCCCGGTTGGCGATAGGCTTGCCACCTATCACATTTGTGGGACCAAGTATCTTCGGCTAATCGTGGGTGCACTTGTTGTACCTCTGCCTACACCTTCGGGGATATGGGCGTGAAGATACTTTACTTATATCGATCTCAGTTTTGTAGGAAGCCCTGACAAAAAAGTACGAATTGCAATAGAGTGTCATGGAGCGGAATCTCTATAGAACAGATTAAACAGACAGCAATATGTGTAACCATTAAGAAGATTAAAAATATATTATTTACCAAATTACCAAATGTATACATTGTAAAGGAATGCAGAAACCTAATATTTTATGTAATACTGCGACTTCGTCCGCGCGGACACTTTACTCCGCACTGCTCCTTCCCTGTAGGTGACAGCGTGATAATATGTAGCCTATATGTTGACCCGACTTGTTAGTAATATTCATGTAAGATTTGAAGTAAATCCATGCAGTACTTTTTGAGTTTACCCCGGACATACAGACAAACAGACAATAATTCTAAAAACTATATTTTTGGCTTCGATATCGATTGTAGATCACGCCCCAAGTATTCTTTTAAAAAAATATTCAATGTACAGTTTTGACTTTTCAACGATTTTATTATATGTATAGTTGCATACAAACACAAACACCCACAGGTGTGATATTAAGGGGTAAAAAATAATGTAGCGCACATTACCGTGGAATATTAAGCAATAAAGCAATGATAAAGAATCCCATGATTGTAATATCCCTGATAAACTGTAAAAGTCGGATGTCCGCAAATGGAATTGTGGTCGCAGTCAGTTTATAACGAGGTGTCATCCGAAAGCTATTATGGAACATCCAATATACACAAATCAAGAAGTTTAAAGTTATGAAATAACAAAAAAATATTTTATTTGACTTTTTTTATATCTTAAGACAGCAAACAAGCAGACGGCTCACCTGATGGAAAGAGATAACCATCGCATATACCTATCGCGATAACACTTAAGTTGTTAAACAGTGCACTGTTATCAGTGTTACGGAATTGAAATGACACATGCATAAGAGTTCATTCTTCAAGTGCATTCTTCCCCGTGTTGATCCCGGGTTCCTTTGAAGAATAGGCCAACTGCTGTTCTGCCAGGCAGGTCGTAGAAGGCGACCGATTTACTTTACGAGTCACTACCATCGTGACTACTAGGTGGTAGAGTTTTGCATTGTCTCGTCCGGGTCTGGTACAACCGCCTTACCTATATCTATTCCTGTTCTTGTCGCAATAGCATCAATGCTTGTCACTGTCATGTTCCGGTTTGGAGGGTAAGGTAGCCGGTAGACTTATGCATGTGGCTTAGACCTCACCACAAAATAGCAACGCACCATTAACATCGTTGCGTTGGTGTCTTTAGGCGATGGTTGGCTCTTTCCATCAGGATACCCATCTACTTGTTTGCTATCTTATGATATATAAAAAAAGTTTATCGACTACCCTTACCCTTCAATCTAAAAAGTACTGACGCGATTGCGGCAGGAATAAGTAAGGCGTTGGCTTCAAAATCCGGTGAAAAGGTTGCAGAACTTTATCTGATAGTAGTCATGATGTTACAGACACATATTATCCGTTTGCAAGATGCGTTGCTATTCTTGTGGCGGGGTCATACGGCCGGTTTCCGAAACGCAAACTAATTTTAACAACCAATTAATCTGTGTTTAACATAATTTTTACAAGCAAATGATCTGTTAAATATAGATTGTTTGTTAAAATTAAATTGCGTTTCGGAAAACAGCCGTTAATGCCACATGCACTGCCTAGCACAAACGAAATACCTGGCAAAATTGCAGATTATCTTATTCTTCAACGAGTCCAGACCAACACGGTGTTGAAAAATCTTAAAACATCATAAAACTTTTGTTTACTAAATAATGATTGTGTAATTGTTATTAATATTGTTACGTACTTCGGGTTCGTAATTGTAAGAAAACACTACTTATATTAAATCCGTGTATTTACGATACAAATACACACAACACAACACAATGTAATACTTAAATACTCTGAATAACACTAGTCACTCACTGTACTATCACTGAACTTAGAACACTACACAATAAAACACTTCTCGCTTCGCACGGGTCGCTTCAAGTATCGCTCTCGATCGCTTGATAAAAACTGCCCTGTATTCGTCAACACATCTCTATTTATACCCAGGGTAAAGTTCTACCTGGATCCAGAAAAATCTAAATGTATCGGGAAACAATGAATCACTTGTTATTCTAAACAACTTACAAGTTATGACTCATATATATTAGTCCACGCTAATTTCAACCTTATGCCCTATACCACAAAGTCCATTATGGCATAGCTTAGGTCAACTAATTGTTTGGCAGTAGTAGTAGTTATCTCTTTCTTTTATTTCTAGATCTCTCCAGCGTTCCAACTCTACACGTTTCTAGATTATTCGTAACAATATATTATACGGACTGACTGGTGAGTTACCTTCGATACTTCTGGAGAGTACTCGGTACTCGATTCTCGTTAAAATGAAGTAAAAAAATTAGGGGCTTAGTTTTTGACCAATATTTCTCTAAAAATAAGTAATAATACTCTCTAAGCGCGCCCTGCTAGTCGACATCAAGGACACGCCGCCGCCACCCCTCGCCCTCAACCACACTACCTGCGCGACACGTGCGTCCGCGCGGTGTCGAAGGATGGCGCAGGTAAATATAGGATTCTCGGTGTACTGTTTACTAAGAAGTATTTTTATATTAATTTTTAATGTTACTTTTTCTCCTAATATATGATCGCCAACTATCACGTCCTTAAATATTGAAGATAACTCACCAGTCAGTCTGTAAATCTGTTCTGTCTGTCACACGAAAACTTATCCGTGATTTGTACATTCCTTTGTTTTATTATTTCATGAGTGATAAACACATCAGTTTGACCATTTTGTTTTTTTTTTGTATTTCCCATTATAATTCAAGCAAAGTATTGATAAAGAGACTTGTTAACGTCCCATGATTGCAATTTCCTCAATAAACTGTGGAACTCGGATGTCCGCAAATGAAATTGTGGTCGCATTCAGAGTGTACCTAGTATAACGTGATATAATCTGGACGCCAATAATGGAATCTATATACATATAATAAAATCGTAGGAACGTCAATGTATGTCCGGGGTAAACTCAAAAAATACTGCATGGATTTACTTCAAATTTTGTATGAATATTACTAACAGGTCGGGTCAACATATAGGCTACGTATTATCACACTATCACCTACGGGGGAGGAGCTGTGGAGAGTAAACGAAGTCCACGCGAACGAAGTCGCGGGCAACAGCTAGTATTCAATATACACGTCATATCACGACTTGAATAATCTTAAAACTTTTTGTTTGTTAGAAAATGATTGTGTAACTTTTACCACTATAGTTTTATTATAAAACTAGCTGTTGCCCGCGACTTCGTCCGCGCGGACTTCGTTTACTCCGCACAGCTCCTCCCCCGTAGGTGATAGCGTGATAATATGCAGCCTATATGTCGACCCGACCTGTTAGTAATATTCATGCAAAATTTGAAGTAATTCCATGCAAAAACATTGACTTTCCTACGATTTTATTATATGTATAAATAAAAGGCGCTTACATCAATTTTACCATTTTGAAATTTTTATATGTCTGTATGTCCCATTATAATTCAAGAACGGCTTTAACTAATATCGATAAAAGTTGGTATACATTTTGAATACATGATTGCGCAAATGATGAAGTGGTTGGGTGTTGGTAAGTATAGGATAAAACGTTTTTTTCTTTCTTTTCTTTTAATGCCTCACTGGACTTATGGGGCGAGCAGAGTGCTTCGTTCTTTATTCTATTTTTAAATAAAACCGTTCCATTTGAAAAAATGTGAAAAATTGCCGCGAAAACAATATATTTTTACTTTCGCCAAGTGAGATCAATAGAAGATGAAAAATATTCTGATGTAAAGGATTATCAAAGGAGTACCACCTCGTCAAGGGCGAATCTAGCCCTAGGATTAGGAGGGGGGGGGGGGTCATATATGTGAGGTTCAATCAAGATGGGTTCGAGTTATTATTTGTTTGCAATATATATATATATATATATATATATATATATATATATATATATATATATATATATATATATAATAGGTCTAGGTATGGATTTATATAATATAATATAAATCCATACCTAGACCCCTGCGTAGAGGGTCATGACCCCCCATGCCCCCCCCCCCCCCAAATCCGCCCCTGTACCTAGTAGTCACGACGGTAGTTACTAGTGACACGTATAGCCAGTCTTTCTTTTACGAACTACCTGGTAGAACGGCAAACTTGTTTTAAGAAGGGCTGATTCATGGTCAGCGTCATCGTCAAGTCGTCTTTTCTAATAATGTATGTTTGTCCTCAGCCATGAGCCGGAAGGTGGCGGCCGCTGCGGCGAGGGCCCGCTAGCCCGCGCGATGCAGCCCGTGCCGCCGGGCGGCTCACCTAAACGCCAGCCCAACCCTACACCTCCACACAGTAAGTTATACACATCAGCTTATCTATAGCTAAGCTATATCATTGGATAGCTAGTGGCTTTCCTGGTGGGAACATACAACGTCGCCTATAGACACCAAAAGTGTTAATGGGGCGTTGCCATCCGTGTGACAGGGATGGAATGCCAAATGCAATGTCTTCTTTTGGTTTGGTACCACCAACTTATCTATTTTAGCCGCAACAGCGCCAATAAATAAATATCATTGGACAAATCACACCAATCGATCTAACCCTAAAGTAAGCAAATTATTCGCTTGTGTTGTAGGTGTTCGTCAACGTTACTGATAAAACTTTAAAAACAACAAAGAAAAATATCGACACGCAGGGATCGAACCTGCGACCACCTCCTTAAAGCCGGGACGCTCTCCCACTGAGCTAGTGTCGACAGGCTCGACGTGGCGAAATTCTTCTTTGCTATATGATCGACTACGTAGTGTTCAATCCCTGCGTGTCGATATTTTTCTTTGTTGTTTTTAAAGTTTTTCCAGTTTTCCCAAGCACGGGGTGAGTGCTACATATAAAAAATGATATAAAAAATCTATGTAAATCTATATATTAATACATGAAGTGAAAACTTTGTGCCCCTGCGCAAACGGGGGAATATAAAATTTAGGACAGTTAAAGTTTATATTGTAGAGGACTGGAGAAACTTAATATTTTTAAATAAAAATCATGAGAAATATATTAAAAAAATAAATATAAACATTACACACACTACATTCATGTGACATATATAATTGGTCTATTATTCAAAGGAGCCCGGACCAACACGGGGGTAAATTTCATAAAGGGGCCATCCATAAATTACGTCACACTTTAAGGGGGAGGGAGGGGGTCGACGAAGTGTGACAAGGGGTAAGGAGGAGTCCCAAATTTTGTGATATCACATTTTTTCAATTTTATATCTAAGTATTACAACGGTAAATTTAATAAGCCACATGTTACGGTAAAAAATAATCGAATAAGATTATTATTCCAGTGAAATTGTAAAATATTGTGACATCACACTAGGTAGGAGGGGGGTCTCGCATATGTGACCAGCTGTGACAAGGGCGGGGGAGGGGTCAAAAATCATGAAATTCGTGTGACGTAATTTATGGATGGCCCCAAAGTACTGATGATGGAAAGTGTAAAATATATAAAGTTTTCTCATTTCTCGTGCGCACTTTACTGGAATCATTGATATAAAAAGAGGAAGATACGTTAAGTTCTTATATCGCATTCAATAAACTAGGCTCGGCAGAATACATATACACCCACACGCACACACATCTCTTATCACAATTATAAGTAGAGATGTGATAAACGGCTTTTAATTATTAACACGTTTAAACGTTTTGCTTATACTTTTAAGCGTGCTTAAAAAAGCGCCTTTCGTTTAAACGCTTTTTTAAACAAAAGTTGTTGATCGTTGAGAAGGTCAATTATAAAACGAAGATTTAAGTGAATTAGTAGCGACCGATAAAGCCGAGAGCTGAAAAAAGCGTTTAATGTTTTGTGGTTTTGTTAGCGTTATTACTTATTACTAGCTTATAGAAATGACGTGTTATCAAATACAATATAAATTATTATACAATACTAGCTGACCCGGCAAACGTTGTTTCGTCATATAAATTATTGAATTAAAAAATAGGGGTTGATGATAGGAGGGTGAATATGAGGGTTGTATGTATTTTTAAAGCCACAATTTAAAAAAAACTTGAGAGGTGACAAGGAACACCAGAATGGAACGAAGTTCCCTTTTATTATTATTTACAAAAAACCTGTTTACACTCAAAAAAAAAAATCTTCGCGACACCACACTCTTCAATGCGAAATAGAATTTCGGCACCCAGTCGAATTTCGGAACCCGGTCGAATTTCGGCATCCTGTCGAATTTCGACCCGCGGTCGAATTTCGGCACCCGGTCGAATTTCGACCCACGGTCGAATTTCGGAACCCGGTCGAATTTCGGCACCCGGTCGAATTTCGACCCACGGTCGAATTTCGGCACCCGGTCGAATTTCGACCCACGGTCGAATTTCGGAACCAGGTCGAATTTCGGCACCCGGTAGAATTTCGGCACCCGGTCGAATTTCGACCCACGGCCGAATTTCGGCACCCGGTCGAATTTCGGAACCCGGTCGAATTTCGACCCACGGTCGAATTTCGGCACCCGGTCGAATTTCGACCCACGGTCGAATTTTGGTACCCGGTTCGACCGGGTACCGGCGGTTGAAACTCGGCAACCGATCGAAATTCGACACTCGGTCGAATTTCGACACTCGTTCGAAATTCGTCTGTCCGTCGAAATTCAAATTTTGGTCGAAATTCGACATTCGGCCGAAATTCTGTATAAATGTCGAACACCACTAGAAACCACAGTGCCAACACTAGAAAAAAAAGTAAACTCAATCAAATAGTAGATAGACTCTTTCACTTTCAATGCACGAGCTAAAGGGAAGTGGCTGGATATTTCTGTGCTTATTATATAAAAATATATAAAAAATATGAATTATATAAAAAATATATATATAAAAAAAAACGCGCGATAAGGAACTTCGTTCCAATAAAAATAAAAAAAATTGTCTTAAAAATAAAAAAATAATGTTAGGGGTCGACAACCCTTATCACTTAGGGGTATAAAAACAGTAGCCGATTTTCAGACCTACTGAATAAGCATATAAAATTTCATGAAAATCGGTAAAGCCGTTTCGGAGGAGTATGGTAAATAATATTGTAACACCAGAATTTTATATATAAGGTACTTTCTCAATCAATTAAATTCCCTTCGTACTTTTCAGACTTAGGACTGTCTGAAATGAATAGTAACACAATGTATACTTTTTTATCCATCACGTAATTTCAATAATTAATATAAACAAAATTACTTTGGAAATTTGTAAAGGGATTCGAGTCATGTTCTTACGCGCGCTAAGTAAAATAAAACAAACAATTTTTATTGTTTAAAAATAAACAATTGATGAGCTCGTCGAATCGCTTCAACAACGAAAAGCGTACTGGAACTCAGAACTTGAAAAAACGTAAGTTGTCAATTCGTTGTAAAAAGTACTAACCAACCAAAAACGAAGCGTTGTCAGTCCGACACAAATATTGCGTAAACAAGTAGAAAATAATTTAGCCGCATAATACGATAACCAATCCAAATTGTTATCGTTTCTTATACGAATCGTAATAAGGTTGTTAATCCAATAAAATGAAAAATTATATTGAGTTTTAGAGTATAGAAATAAGGTTCTTTATGCTATTGTATTTTGATTTTTAACGTTATTGAAATAAGGTTACTTTTCTTCAGTCATGCTAATATAGTATTTAAATTTTTGTATCTTAAACAACGTTTAAACGAAAACAGCTTAAATCCGTAAGCGCGCTTATGGGCTTATTTTGAAAAGCCTAATTTTTTAAGCCTATATCGTTTAAACGCCCACGACTAATTATAAACATGGAAACAAAGACAGAGATAGGGCGGATACACTCGTACGAGCGAAATGGTATTAGCCACTGCGCGCGTCGTCGCCATGGTTACTGATAAACAAAATCAGTGATAGGCCGGATACACTTGTACGAGCGAAATTTCATTAGCCAATAGCCACGGACCACCTCATCGCATGGTTACCGATAAACAAAGAAAATCTTATTTTTAAACAAATTTAATGTTTTAGCTGTTTTACGAATGGAAAATAATCCCATGTGTCTTATTTTTTCCCTTGAGTGATTATAACACTGGGTACATACACAAGAAGGCATTTTGATGCGTGTTTAATGGCAAAAACAATCGGAAAGTAGAAGCGTTTCATGTTACGATGTCCCGCGTGTGACTGAGTGGCATACTACCAGCACTATGTACACGGACCTAGTTTTGTAGGACCAGGCGCTGTGACTAGGTAACATATCTTTCTCTTTTTACCCGACTGCAGGAGGGTATTGTGTTTATTTATATCAATGACTGGAATCTTCTTCTTCTTCTTCTTCTTCTTCTTCTTCTTCTTCTTCTTCTTCTTCTTCTTCTTCTTCTTCTTCTTCTTCTTCTTCTTCTTCTTCTTCTTCTTCTTCTTCTTCTTCTTCTTCTTCTTCTTCTTCTTCTTCTTCTTCTTCTTCTTCTTCTTCTTCTTCTTCTTCTTCTTCTTCTTCTTCTTCGTCACCATTTATGTCAGGCAACATGGCCTATATTATAAATACCTTATAGACTTATTAATATAATATACTTAAAAGTACAATGAGGTATCAAGAAGAAAACTCATTAACAACGACGATGTTATCGATGTTAACGATGCAACTTAATGAGTTTTTTATTTCATATGACGATATTCATCATCTAAGGCCATTGCAAACTTAAATACGATACAACGTCGCATCGTGCTACGATGTGGCATAATGTGTGAAAAAATGTGTTAGAACCCCTAAACGCTTTGACTCTATTAACGTTTTGTTACGTTTGTCATGATTGGTCAAACAGGTCACTACCACGTTTGTTCAATCGCCTTATACGAACTGAATTTTTTCACTGGCAGAAAGGCAGACAGTCTATTCTACTATACTATATTAAAATATAAAGGGGAATTCCCTTTTGGATAGGGGAACCCCCTTTTGAAGAAAATACCTATACTACTACTTTACTACTACTATAACTTTCTGCCATCACGAGAATCTGCTTTTTTGCTACGAAGTTCGTTAAAGGTGATTGATGCTACTTCTTATTGTCGATTACAAAACTTAAACATCTACTGGTACTCCTTGGCATTAAAATATATGACGTCACACAAAACGGCATGACGTTAAATGATCCAGACTACGGCAGTGAAAAGCACTAAAGTTTTGCAGCGGAAATTGAGTTGGCGTTCGTATTTGTTACTAACATTCTTATTTTATTCACCTTATATGATAAAAAATTGTATAAACGTGTTTAAAAAAGGCAAAAAATCGTAATCTCAACGTTGTAATTTACCGCATTTATAAAAATTTAAATGTTTCTTGCAATAATCTGCTGAAAGAAACCGGGTCTTATCTCGCGCGATGGTTGTTATAAATGCAGCCATATATATTTATATATTGACTTGAATTATGCCTATTTTAAAAATAGAGAAAATATCGATATCGATGAACAGAAAAATATTATTGTATCTTCATATTTTAAACACAATAACCTCTAAATAACGATTTGAAATTAATTTTCAGCAGCTGGTACTTTCAAAGGTAAAAATCGTCATAGATTTTTAATTGTGCATGTAAATATGTACTTTATGTTCATCAAAAGTACAATCTATAGAATCTCTAAATCTCCTAAATAAAAACATGATTTTTATTGACCTATAGACGATTTAAGATAGTTTATTTATATCTAATTGCGCAAGAACGGCGCGAGTGTATAATTGTTTTGAAAATGACTAAGTTAAAAGGTTGTGTTGCTTTATACTAATATTATTTTATTGATACATGTGTTCAAAAATATCTAACCGCCGACAATTTGTCAAAATAGCGCGAATCCATTTATTATTGTTCATATTATATATGTAAACCTGTTGCAAGTATTAACAGTTTGTCATTCTATACTGTCTTCTGAAAAGTCCTAGACACGCATAACATTGACACAATAAAAACAATATAGATTTTGGTCTAGGGGTTAGCCTATTCAGCTTCAAACACAAGACCCCGGATTTAATCCCCGAGTCGGGCAAAACTGTTATTGAGGGAATTTTCGAGGATTTGTTCAAAACCCCTATACCTAGTATGATCACATAAAGCTGTCGGTTCCGGTTATTGCTTCGAAATATCGTTTTTATCGTATCGAAAATCGTTATCAGATCTGTAAAATCCGGCAATGCGGATCAACACTCATTTCGCCAACCGAGGAACCAGTGAATCGGAAAATCAGTTAATTCTGCCTACCCTGCAAGGAAAACGGCTTAGTGATATTAAAATATAGCGAAGTATATATTATGGATTTTTTATATAGGTTTATCGATATTTTTATTGTTAACGCTTGCGAAGCTCCGCAATGAGTCGTTTATACCTTTTTAACGAGTGAGGCATTAAATTACCTGCTCCATACAAATTAATACAAGAATGCTTCATTAAAACCGTGGCGTAAATTAATTGTAAGTAGTAGGTTTCACTTTCATTTGAAAGGCGGCTGTAACTTGATCCTGCTATATAAATGGTGGATATCTTCGTCATAAGAAGATATACATCTTCTTTGTAAAAGAAAACGTAAAAAAGAAAAAGCTGTTTTGCGTGAAATAATGCGCGACTCCACCTTTACGCAATTTATACTAACACTAGCTCTTGCCCGCGACTTTGTCCGCGTAGGCCTCGTTTACTCCGCACAGCTCCTCCCCCGTAGGAGATAGCGTGATAATATATAGCATATATGTTGACCCGACCTGTTAGTAATATTCATGCAAAATTTGAAGTAAATCCATGCAGTACTTTTTGGGTTTACCCCGGACATACATTGACTTTCCTACGATTTTATTACATGTATAGATAATAAAGTTAATTAGTTTTTTTTGTTAATCAATCCGAATTAAAGAAGTAAAGCTGAACGTTCGGAAGAGTTCACACATCAAAGATGATACTACTATTTATCTTCTATATATATAAAAATCAATTGCTGTTCGTTAGTCTCGCCAAAACTCGAAAACGGCTGAACGGATTTGGCTAATATTGGTTTTGAATTAATTGTTGAAGTCCAGGGAAGGTTTAAAAGGTGAGAAGAAAAAAAAATAAGAGTAGTAAAAAGGCAGAACAGCGTTTGCCGGGTCAGCTAGTGCCTAGTAATCAATAAAAGACATAACGTAAATCTATATTAATATTATACATGCGAAAGTTTGGAGGTTTGGATCGACGGATGTGTGAATGGTGGATGTTTGTTACTCAATCACGCAAAAACTACTAAATGGATTTGAATGAAATTTGGCACACATGTAGACGATGGATGGAATGGCACATAAGGCTATCGGAGAAGTTAGTTGTCCCCGCGAGACTCACCAAAAACTTTTATAACACAGCGGGCCGCACGCTGTATCTAATTATAAATAAAAAAGATTATACTCGTAATTAAAAACTAATTATAAATAAAAAAGATTAACTCGTCGTGTTACGACAACAACACAATATATACCTGGCAGACACTTCGTAAAAGGCAAGCGAATAGCCAAATATCGTAACTATTAACTATTCTTGTTCTTCATTGTCTCGCCCATGTTTAATTCCATTACCTTATTTTTCCATAGCATCAGTGCTTGTCACTCTCGTGTTACAGTGAGTATGGTTTTTTTATAGAAGAGGGGGCAAACAAGCATGAGGTGCACCTGATGTTAAGTGATCACTCCCGTCCATGGACATCTGGATATCAGAGGTCTTGCAGTTGCGTTGCCGAAGCACAGAATATTTAGAGACTACCAGAAGTCAATGTTACATACAAGTAATATTCAATCATAGCACACATAGACACCTCTCACGGACGCGATATCTCGGACTGGTGCGGTGTCTATGTGTGCGTTGCTCGAATATCACATGTATGTAGATTGACTACTGTTACTCCACTATACTGTGGCCGAAGGTACCTGGTTAATACATGCTGTCTCTAAAGGATAATTTAACTCGGTAATTTAAACTGTGTCCTTTAATTTTTCCGCATTCCCTCTGTTTATAACTAGCTGACGCGGCAAACGTTGTTCTGCCAACTTTGTGTCTACTTTTCCATTTTTTTTTCTACATTTTTTCGTCTTTTGAACGTAACCTGAACCTCCATGAATATTTTAAAACCAAAATTAGCTAAATCGGTCGAGCCGTTCTCGAGTTTTAGCGAGACTAACGAACAGAAATTGATTTTTATATATATAGAAGATAGAAGAAGAAGATAGAAGATTATGACATATGATTATGACTCTTTTCAAGAACAAGCGCAAGGTTCGAGTCAAAATAAATACTAATCAGTTTATTAATAACAAGTGACAAACTAGTGACCATCCAATGATTGAAATTCGATCGCAATTAATTTAATTATCATTACAACTACACTATTACTTACTAGGTGGTAGAGGTCTGCAATGTCTCGCCCGGGTCTGGTTTTAGCGCCTTACATAATCCTGCAGCAATAACGTCAGTGCTTGTCACTTTTTTTTATGCCGGTTTGGAGGATAAGGTGGCCGGTGAACTTATGCATGTGGCATTAGACCTCGCCACAAGATAGCAACGCACCATTAACATCTTTAATGTCTATAGGCGATGATTGACTTTTTCCATCAGGAGACCGATCTGCTTGTTTGCTATCTTATGATATAAAAAATCCATACTAATATTATAAATGCGAAAGTCTGTCAGTCTGTCTGTCTGTTACGCTTTCACGGCTAAACCGCTGGACCCATTTTCATGAAATTTGGCATGGAAGTATTTGAAGATCCGGGGTCAAACATAGACTAATTTTTTTTCAAAAATCAGTCTTGAAATTTTTATTAAAAGCTATTTGGAAGACTTATTAATATACTCGCGGGCGAAGCTGCGCGAGTCAGCTAGTACTTTATAAAGCTGTACCGTCTGTCCGTGCGTTAAATTTTTTGTCAAATTTCGTTATAAATGTTCATTTTATGACTCATCTTAGTAAATAACCATATTTAAATTATTGTTTGTCTGTTTTTCTGTATGTCACATTTTAACGTAAGAACGGTTTGACCTACGTTGATAAAAATTGATATACCTGCAGTGAGGAGAGCACGTGGATGTGCGAACGATAGATTAAGCCTATCATAATTTTTGTTTGTCTATCTGTCAATATATCACATATAACTCAAGAAATCCTTGACATATGACAATATACTGAGAATATATGATTGGGCAAATAATAGACCATAGATTATCACCTCTGTGGTCCGGTGTCGGTGTTGAAAACATGGTCTCGGGTTCTATTCCCGGGTCGGGCAATTCAAATGTGTTTTTCAGTTTTCTGATAAAAACGACGTTGCCCGGGATTAGATGAGTACCCGGTTGGCGATAGTCTTGCCACCTATCACATTTTGGACAGAGTATCTTGGCTAATTGTGGGTGCAACTGGTTATACCTCTGCATACCTCTTAGGAGATACGGCGTGAATATATTTTTACTTTTTTGAACAAAATAGACAGTGTATTTTTGTTATGGTTAATGAATATACGCGAAGCAGGCGAGTGTAATAGCTATACATACCGATATATTGCCATCTTGTCTTTTAACATAAATACTGTTTATTTTGAATTTAAACATATGTACTGTTTCACAATTCACACTATATCTATATATTAATACGTGAAGGAAAAACTTTGGACCCCTTTTTAAGAAAATCGCGTGAATGGTGGAGTATGAAAACCGGCACAGTTAAAGTTTATATTGCGGAGGACTGCAGAAACATACTATAACATTTTTAAATAATATGCATCAGAAGTACATTAAATAAATATAAATAAATATTACCCACAATACATTCATGTGACATACATGATATCATGCACACATCACTACATAGTATAAAACAAAGTCGCTTTCTGTCTGTCCTTATGTCCCTATTTATGCTTAAATCTTTAAAACTACGTAACGGATTTTGATTCGTTTTTTTTAATAGATAGATTGATTCTTGAGTAAGGTTTTACTATATAAACCTTTCCGATATTCCTACGGGAACACAAGCTACGTGGGTGAAACCGCGAGCAGGTAGCTAGTGTCTAATATTGTCTTTACGGCTAAAGTCAGTCGTCAAACTTAAGAGATTTTATTGTTTAGTCTATGGTCGAATTTCGGCCACAGGCGATCGCTAGTATTTTTTATTATTTAAATAGGTAGTTTATTAGTAATATTAATGTCAACTATAAATGATTGGGATATGCCCTTGAGCAGTAAATTTAAAATGTTTATGTCATCAATTGCACAGATAAATGTAGTGATCGAGCCACATGGACGATCCATATAGTGATGGAATACAATTAGCCGACATATGGCGCGAATATTGATTCGTCTTATTTACCTACTCTATTACGCGAATAATGTTTTTTCATATCGTTAGATAGCAAACAAGCAGATGGCTCTTCTGATAGATACAAACATTGCCTATAGACACCAAATATGTTAATGGTGCGTTACTGTTCGTGTGACTGGACAGCCACGTGCATAGTTCTACCGGTTGCCTTATTTTCCGAACTGAAACATGACAGTGACAAGCATTTACGCTATTGCGGTAGGAATTGGTGAGGAGGTATCGAATACCTGGGCGTAACGTTGCGGAACTCCACTACTTAGTAGTAACGATGGTAGACACATATATCCATAGAATAATAACGCATAGAAACCTAGTCGACCCGCGCTATATTAAGCCATTTCAAAGAAGCCTGAAAAGGCCTCTTACGCTCGCCGGCCGCTCAGATATGTGACACGTGCCACACAGAGTACAGCTCTCGCAATTTCAAAAAATGAGAGTTACTGTGTGGAGAAAGTATGTCACCGTGCTTCACAATAGCGTATTTAGGGCTTGAAGATCACATTTCACACATAAAAACTACTTGGCATCGGATACTTTTGTATAAATTCCAAACAAATAAATCGTAAATATCTAAGTTGAACGATATTCAAAATGTTGCCAGCCAAAGAGGAAAATACTCTACCACGTATTTGTTTTTACCTATTTTCATTATAATTAATAACGTGTGTATTACTATTTTATGTGCGATATTACATAGCTTGGACTTCGCTTTTGCATAAAAAATATTTTTTAAGTGTTGGGACTTACCATTATACTGGCACAAATATTACAAAACCGTTTGTCAAACCAATATTACAAAGCTTATATTCGTGTATAATGAGGACTTTTAGAAGGCAAAAAAAATGTTCCAACTAGCATTCTAGATGCCACAGTGATACCAGAAAAATACTGTTACTGCTAAAAAGACATTTTTTTAATTTTTCTTATGAAATAATATGCCATGGTACAGCATTATTTCATGTTTTCCTAAGTGTCAAGTAGTTTTATTGGCGATATTTTCGAGTTTTATCGACGAAATAATGTAGAATAACGTGCCCTAAAATCGGTCTGCGCCAAATATTGGCCTCCTAATATGTTTATGCTGATAATTAAGTTTTAATTCTACATAGCTTGAAATTTATATTGCGAATGACGATATTGCTCATACACGACTTAATTAATTTGTGCCGTATACTCCAATGCATATAGTATAGCACGTAGAAGCCAAAGAGTCGCCATAAAGAGCTGCATTGTTTCCGATTCAGCTAAAAACGTTAGAGGAGATTACGCACAGGGATTACGTTTTTCTATATTCTAAGATCTGAATCAAAACAGTTGCGCACGATAGGTGGTGCTCAAGTAGTGCACAGAGCCAATAGTAGCTTGACTCAATATAGTAGTCAGAAATATTATGTTTAGCTTAAAACATTTTAACTTTTTAAACTGATTTAAATAAATAATTTGATTAATAAGCATACCTATGCTATTACTTTTTACCTCAAAGTGCTTGTAAATATTGTTCCGCTTGCCCACCCATCTGCTGACGTTCAAGCTAGTTTAGCTTTCACTAAATATATACATATACACACATACACGCATACAGACGTACACATAAAGACACACAAGCATTCGCCAAGCAATGTACAAATTTGTAATAACATTTGACCGCCCCGTTGGTCGAGTGCTTAGCGGCCCTGACTACGCAATCGACGGGGCTCGGGTTCGATCCTCGACGGGGACAAGCATTTGCGTGATGAGCATAAATGTTTGTATTTCCGGGTTTGGGTGTTTATTAAATATATTCCAGTATTTATATATGTATTTCTATGTATTAGTATCGTTGACTAACACCCATTACACAAGCAAATAATTTGCTTACTTTGGAGTTTGATCAGTAAGTGTAATTTGTCCCGTGAATATTATATTATTATTATTGTACAATTATATTTTAGAAGATATATTTCAATAATTTTTTTAAAATTTTTTTTTAAAGATTTACTTCAATAAATGTTTTTATAACTTCAATAATGTAAACTTGTATTGGCCATATTTTTATTTACGGTTGGTGCTGGTTGGTTACCGCTGTTTGATTACTGATATATACAAAAAAAAATATCTTGACTCTTTAACATTTCCCTGTAATTCTACTCATTTTACCTCACCGGGATAAAAAATGTAAGTTTTAAGTTTTTTATATGTCTAATAATACTATTGGAAAGAAAGACAATCTTTATTTTAATGAAGTGAAAATATTTTAAATTACAAATGAAAGCACAAAAACTAAAAAAAATATAAGGTTAAATAGCTTTGGAATATCATCTTGAGAACATCTAGAATATTTCTTGACATTTAAAATATTATACGTAACCGAATAAAAGTATAAGTTTCAAGTTTATACTAAATGACTATTAATGTTATATGAAAGACTATTTGTAAGGTAGACCTAATTTAAATACCGTTTTGGGAAAATATTTATTTGCTTGCAACATTATTCACGCAATAATGTGTCTTTGTGTGCGTGTCAACGCAAGTAATTACACTAAGGGTGACGAAGGTTATGCACACATCGATACGGTTTTGGCTTAAAATATGAACGAAACGTTGAATGCAATTATCGCTCTAAGCGTTATTACTCTATGCATATATCCCATCGTTCTCCTTTTACGAGCCGCCTGGCAGATTGGCAGAGGGTCTATTCTTGAAAGGGGGGGGTCGGATCAACACAGGGAAGAATGTAGTTTATATAGGTCGGTATATAGTAATTTATGTAATGTATAAGAAAACTAATAATACATACATACATATCTTTACGCCAGATCCCTTACGGGGTAGGCAGAGAGAACCGAGTGCCATAAATCACGATCCTTTGCAGGCTTGTCTCGCTTCCTCCACATTCATCACCCTCTTCATACACACACGCCGGTTGCAAAGACTCTTGACACCACCTTCGGACAGTACTCGATCAATCTGATCGTGGTATGTCAGTCTTGGTATTTCCCGGTACCTACATGCTTCCACATTCGCATTGTATATCAGTTTTGTTAACCTTTCATCTACCATTCTTTCCACATGTCCGAACCAACGGAGCATGCCCTTTCTCATCTAATAATAATAATTGCTCTAATCATACCTACAGTAATACCCCGAACTTACGCGATAGGTGTGACTGAGCGTCAACCGCGTAAGTCGAATTTGCGTAAGTCGGGGTATAATTTTCCATAAATATACATATAAAATATTTTCATTGGGGCTTTTAAAAATACACGTAGACAAAAGTTTTTTTTATTAAGATCTCAAATTATATAAATTTAAAGTCGTCAAACAAAGTTATTTTGATATAGAAGGCTTCGTAAAATCTAACTAAGTAGTTTGGCGACTTGATTTTTTTCTCCCGCTTTTCCAAACCCAAAAAAACTTTTTGTTTTGTTTGTTTGTAGAAGGATTACGCTCTTCATTGGAGTCCATATTTTCTACAATTTGTCTTCCAATTGTCTGAACCCATACATTGGCTAAGCAATATTATGGTGCGGAGCCATTAAGTCAAATAAAAGATGAATCAACGAGATTTGAAAACCGCATAACTCCGGGTTCACGTATGTCGGGGTAGCGTAAATACATATATGCTACTATACATATATGCTAATAATTAAAATCGGCTACACTCACGTTTAATCTGTGTAGGTTCCGACTAGTTTCAGACCTATGTGACGTCCTTTATTTTGCGCAGTTGCGTAATATCCTGAACTCACCTTGATATGAGGACTTCATATAGGTCCAAAACTAGTCGGAACCTACACCTATTAAACGTGAGTGTAGCCGATTTTAGTAATTTCGTTAATAATGTGTCACGAAAGTTTAGTAATTTTATTACTATAATATGGTAAATATATTTATTTACCTTATGATTATAAATAGTATTGAGTTTAAATATCTACTTATTGTTTGTACAACAAATCGTTTTGCCCTAGTCGGAAAATTTAAATTATCCGTCAGAATCACCAATGTCGAGGAAAATCAGAAAAACAGGATATTTCCGATATAAAAGGTGTCACAAGTGGTTGGAAATCTTCGCTTAATCGAATTCTAGTTAACAGAAGTCCTTCGGTATTCAACACGGCGCGCGATTTGCATCTTTTATATTTGAATGACGTACCTCTCAGATAATGGGATTCTCGGTATTTCGCTGTGGTCCGGGAATGGTTAATGCATTTTTTGCCGATGGACAAATGAGATCCGATTTCTGTTAACAATATTCCAATCTTACCCCCATAATTACATTAATTCCAGTGATATTATAAATGCAAAAGTCTGTCTCTCTGTGTGTGCGTTTATAATGTTATAGCAATCGCTAATATTATAAATGTAAAAATGTTGTGTGTGTGAATGTTACTGTAAGGATGTCGGTAATTGTGACGTCGCCGCTATAAAGGTTAGTGACGTCATGGAAATATAATAAAATAAAGACATAAAAAAGAGGACATACTAGTTGGGACCTAAGTCTGGCTGACAAGCATTGAAATTTGTTTATAGATTACAAGATGGTCACAAGCTAATTAACTGCTACAATATTTTTATCATAATATAGCAAACAAGCAGATAATATACTACGTTTAAATAAAATATACGTTAAATATGTTCAATGTTCATACTATGAAATAATAAAAGCCCTTTCTTAGTCCGCAATATTGTGATGAGCAACTTCGGAACCCTACCACAGCTTTACATTGTGACTCTACATTGCGCATGGCCCGACACGCACAATGCCAATTTATTACAGTAGACGAAGCACTATCTTTTCTACATGAATATATAATTAACTCAGAAATCGTCAATTTTGAGCTATTATGTCGACTAGACATGAGCGCTACATAACATAGATAGTTTTGAAACTATTTTATTGTCTTCATAACCATTACTCGTTTTCAACCAAAAATAAACTATCTACTTTTGACAACGGTAACATATCAAGCAACGTATAATGTACGTGACGATCGCGACGTAACTGTATCGCAGACCTTGCAAATGAGCGAAATGATACAAAAATATTTTATAAATATTAATTATTTCATGATAAACAAATTGGTTTTACAAAGAGTTGCTCAACTACAGATGCTGGTGAAGAATTATTAAAGAAAATTTATGAAGCCTGGGAGGAGTCACAGAATGCGATTGGGATGTTTTGTGATTTATCAAAGGCTTTTGACTATGTTCATCATAGCATATTAATTAAGAAATAACACTATTATGGAATCACAAATAAGGCTCTCGACCTTTTGATTTCTTATTTAAATGGAAGAGTTCAGAAGGGTGCTTCTGCCTTCTGAACTCTTCCATTCTGCCTTCACAATAGGTGTCCCACAAGGGTCCATCCTTGGTCCATTTCTGTTTCTTATATATATATATATATATATATATATATATATATATATATATATATATATATATATATATATATATATATATATATATATATATATATATATATATTATATATATATATATATATATACATATGTGTGTGTGTGTGTGTGTGTGTGTGTATGTGTGGCAGTTAAATTCTCAATATCGTTAGATTATAATCTAACGACTATTGACAATTTCACTGCGACATATATATCTAACTAGCTGCCCCGGCAAACGTTGTTTTGCCTTACATATTAGGAATCCATAGCGGACAAACAACGTAACACGTAATTTATATAAGACTACGGAATTGTCCTTCCACGCAGCCAAAAATGGTATTAAACTTTATATGGTGGTTAAGTATTCTTAAATTTTCTATTTTTCCCGCGCAATTTTCTTAATTATTTGCTTTAGTGTCAGTGTTTGTCCCTGTCGTATTCCGGTTTATAGTTTTCGGCAGTCGGTAAGCTTAGACATGTAGCAAATGGCATGGGTATCAATGCAGTCTTAACAGATTTGATGACTATATGCGATGCGTTTCTCTTGTTTGTTCGTTCCATGGTATAAAAAAGTAGTCACTCCGACTATTGATATCAGAAACACCGCAAGTGTTGTAAATTTATTCTACGTAGAAGCTATAAATACGTATAGTATTAGCATATTTCGAATAATTACAATGACACATTATTTGTTAGGTTTCCTGTATGTTAAATAGTTATATCTAATTTGTGTTAGGTGTAACTATTATAATTAAATTTTTAGATTTTCCTTGACTTTCCCAATATTGCATTAATTAAAAAAAATACGGCCATTATAATTTCCAAAAATTACAATTTCGACCGTAAACATTTTTAGTCCTCAATTCATGATTTCTAATTCACAATTTTATAAAATTTACACAAAACACAGTAAAGACATAGAACTTTCGTTTTCGAATTTATTTACAATTTAAGGGTTACAGTAATTTATTTTTAAGCTATTGCATAGCTTCTATTGCGGGCCTTGAGCGTGGAGACCGAATCCAGAAGTTCCGTAACGAAAAAACCTAACACCATCCACTTCGACTGGCGCAGCGGTGACACTTTTTAGTTTTTCCATCTATCGATAAATACCAGAACTTTTAATGACTTTTTGAAATATCACGCTTGTCTCTTTAGTTCAGCAACCCGCCTTTAGATGGCATTGGTTGTATCGGAAAACTACCGTAATCAGCTGTTTGTGAGAAAGTATATAGGTGTATAGGTATTTATCGTCTACGTACAACAGTGAATATCTGTACTCGTATAATTTGTGTACAAAGTGTTTTAAATATGAATTAACAAAGAAAAAAAATACTGCATAAATAAAATAAATATATAATTGTAATTGCATAAGTTGATAAAAAATGCTATGCAATAGCTTTACCGCGGCAGTCTCCGAGTGCCACACGTCTTTTTTTTTAAATTTCTATAGCATTGGAAAACAAAATATGGGGCGAGATACCAAGTAAACTTACGCATGAAGTTAATTGAAGTGTGAACCTTTTTATCCCGTGCATGGGTCTAACGCATTGCTGATGTGGCTTTAAAGACACTAGTTATCCTTACCTATTAGGAAAACCATACAATATAAAATATTTTATTTATTTTATTTTTTTTATATATTTATTTTTATTTATTTATTTATGACATTGTATGGAACATATTTATAATGCCAGATGGTGGTTGATGGCAATTGGCAAGCAAGTCTTACATAATACATACTTATCTTAGATATGAAAGTTATATAATTAATAATTGAATAGTTAATTACAATTGTATTACATTAAATGTCAAGCAAAAATTACTTTAAATAAATTTACACTTAGCTAAACATTTTTCATTTTTGCATGCAACTAATTTTTTATTTAAAACAAATATATGATTTAAAATTTATTTTCTTATATGTTATCCTCTCATATGATAGAAAAATATAAATGTTGTATTTAATATTTTACCCACCTTCCTTCTACCTTCTTATTTTATGGTCGTTTTCAATGTATTTATTTAGATGATGACTATTTATGGGAGTTCTGCAAGGAGAATGCGATTTTCTTAATTCAAAGTGATAATGTGGTTATTTTTGCCACATTTTTTTACAGTTCAATCGTAATTTCAGCATTAAGAATGTAAAATCGAAAATATGAATGTTGTGCAAATCTATACTTCTATAAGTAAATATACTAATATTATAAAAAGAAAAGATGTGTTTGTTTGTTTGCTACGGTTTAACTCAAAAACTACTCGTCCGATTTAAAAAATATTTCATCTTTAGAAAGCTACACTATCCAGGAGATACATAGTCTATTTTCTACTCGACTGAGAAAAAGGAAGTTATAAATTCTGGTCACGCGAACGAAGTCGCGAGTAACAGCTAGTGTAAAATAATTTACTTGGAAAATGCACTCAGTGGATTTTGTATCGATCTACCTACATTGAACTGTTTTAGTGGATAGTTTTATTACTTTCCTACTATTGTATTTTTACTACTTACAAATTTAGGGTTAGTTTTCATGTCAACTGTATGCAAGGACAGATCCAATCTTCGGATCAGGTCACATATTTGATGTTCAGTCAAGATAGGTTCTGATCCGATAAATCTATACACATATACCTGCCTAAGGGGGTCATGACCCCCATGCCCCCCCCTCCCTTGGATCCGCCCTTGACTGTACGGGTATTTATACATCAAGTAAAACTTTTAAACATTTATAATTCTTTTATAAATAACTTCTTTTATAAACATTTATAAATCTCGGCACACGGATAGCAAGGTATCATTGGCATTTTTTGTGTCTTTAACTGATATTTATCTGTTTTCATTTGGAGAGCTTATCTGCTTGTTGCTATTCTTTGGTATAAGAAAAAACTATCAAGCTGGTAAATATTTTGCCAACCGTTAAGCCGTTGAATCGAACCGACTGACAGAGAGACGGTCATGGTGATTTTAGAAAAATTCTATATTATTAGAATAAACAGAGATATATGTAACTTAACAATAAAATATAATTAGATAGGTATTGTCATTTCATATCTGTGTAAGAATGTATTTAATAAACAAAAGTGTTAGCAAATAATATTTATTTGCTTTCAGCAGCCTCCGACCAGTTGACGCTAAAAGTCCACTTGCCAAAGGGTTTCAACGTGGTCAAGGCCTCAGCGGACGAAGATGTCAGGTCTGTGCTGCGGCTACAGGCGGCGAGGTTGGCGGCAGGAGATCGGGCGTACGCGTCCTGTTATGCCTTGAGAGCACGGAAGCTTACCACTGGAAAGGTAATTATTTCCTTCAATATATCCTTTTTCCCTACGTACGAGTTGCCTGTCCAGGAAACAGGTAGTCTGGTCGTCACAAAAGGCCCAAACCACGGAAAAATATTGAATTTTTACATTTCTTAAGAGATACCAATGAATGTTAAGTTCTTTGTATGAAAGAATAATTGACGCACCTGCTTCATCTGGTTCTATATTATTACTAGCTGTTGCGCCAGCGACTTCGTCCGCGCGAACTTCGTTTACTCCGCACAGCACAGACAAAAATTCTAAAAACTATATTTTTGGCTTCGATATCGATTGTAGATCACGCCCCAAGTATTTTTTAAAAAAATATTCAATGTACAATTTTGACGTTCCTACGATTTTATTATATGTATAGATTACTTACAAAGTCTAAGAGTCACTTGTAAGTTTGGGATTATGCCTTATTAATATTTATATTAATTATTTATTCAGATTCGATGGATCCACCAAGACACACCGGTGTCGGAGCTGATAACGAAATGGCCAGCAAGCGAATGGCGGCTAGAGCTACGAGTGCGTTACTTGCCCGCCAATCTGCGGGATCTCTGCGACTCGGATCGTGTTACCTTCCACTATTATTACGATCAGGTAAGTTTTATTATACAAACTAACAATATACAAGCAGAATTTGCCAAACTAATATTTTATTATAATAATAAAAAAAAATAATTAACTAAGACTGTCGCAAAGTTACCATCGTCGCTTACAAGCCTCATACAAAAAAAACTATATTCATGACCGTAACTCTGAAGTAGTAGGCACGATTAACCAAATATACTTAGTCCCGCGATAGATGGCCAGCCTATCGCCAACCAGGCACTTATCCAATCCCGGGTGGTTATTTTTATCAGAAAACTGAAAAAAAAAACACATTTTGAATTGCCCGACCCGGGAATCGAACCCGGAACCTCATGTGGTCAACACCGACACCGGACCACTACATCCTAGAGGCGATCACATACAATACTTAGTAAATTAATATTACTGAAATAAATATTGCTATTATAAATATTCTATTGGACGAGAACAAATTCTCTAAATTCAAAAATCACATTCATACAGGAGGCGATATACATATTATTTGACGAATTCTCATGTATTTATGACTGAAATATCCGGAGAAAAACAACTGAATATTGTTTGACAGATACAGTGTTAGTTGTACAACTAAATTAGACTGATGTACAACATAGAAGAATTACATCAAAATTTCTTAGTATTTGTTCAGCCATCAAAGCAAACTATATATCATGCAGTGACATGTAGGCCAAATCAGATGACGTTGACATTTGAAGAGTTACATCCCAAATCAATCCATCAAAGATTTCGCTCAAAAGCTGTTTTTGTATATAAGTGATCGCGCAGGGGATAAAATTATTAAATTAATTATTACTTCTATTAATTTATGCGTTCTGTGAAAATTAACTTTCGTATTATTGCATTCATGTATTGAGTTTAATTTATGTTATTGCAAATAAACTGTAAACAGGTTGAACCTGCAGGCCATCTCTGAAACTTCCCGCTAAATTGAGGTATTTTAAGCTCAAAGAAGCAAAAACTGCATTTAAGCATACATTTTTGAGTTCAATAATCCAGTGTTGGTAAAAATGAGAGTATTTCATTTTTAAAAAGCTGTATATTTTCAAAATGATCATCGATTTTGATCTTTCGAATGGCAACGCAATTTTTAAGCTCTAAAATGTTTTATTAGCTACAAAATCGATAAGTTGTATGTATGACGTATCGATGCATAGAATAAGTGTCAAAAAAACTGTTTTTTTTTTCATTAAGTGGAAGAAATCTCTGGTATTCTTCGTGTTTGTCCGGGCTCCTTTGAAGAAAAGATCAACTGCCGTTCTGCCAAGCAGATCGTAAGACACGACCAATTGGCTGTACGAGTCACTACCATCGTGGCTAGGTGGTAGAGTTCTGCATTGTCTCGCCTGGGTTTAGTTACCCCGCCTTACCTATTCCTGCCGCAATAGCGTCAGTACTTATCACTGTCATGTTCCGGTTTGGAGGGTAAGGTAGCCGGTAAACATAGGCATCTAGCATTAAGGCCTCCTCACAAGAATAGCAACGCACCATTATTATCTTTGGTATCTACGGGCTATGGTTTTCTCTTTCCATCAGGAGAGCCATTTGCTAGTTTGCTATCTAATGATATGTAAAACCCATACGCAATTTTATAAATCTCTTCTCTATATATATAAAATTCTCGTGTCACAATGTTAGTCTCCATACTCCTCCGAAACGGCTTGACCGATTTTAATGAAATTTCGTATGCATATTCAGTGGGTCTGAGAATCGGCCAACATCTATTTTTCATCCCCCTAAATGTTAAGGGTTGTCCACCCCTAAATTTTTTTTTTAATTTTATGGATAAAAATTTTTATTTTTATTTTTTTATGATTCAACATTGAAAAATATATATAACCCTTATTTTTCAACCCTCTACGATCAACCACTATTTTTTAATTCAATAATTTATGTGGCAGAACAACGTTTGCCGGGTCAGCTAGTATTTCTATAAAAATGAGATTATGTTTCTGTCACTGTGCTAGACTAACTGTATTGAGAATATAATTTTATCATTATAGGTTCGACACGACTACCTCAACGCCAATCATCCGATGGTAGATCAGGATTTGGCGGTACAAATATGTTGTTTAGAAATCAAGTAAGTGCTTCATTATTTACTTTTCTATATTTAATAACTTACAGTGGTAGTGTGGAGACCTATGTATATATTATGTAAGTGTGTGCGTGTGTGTGTTTGTGTCTATAACTATTCGAGCTCCACAGAGCTTATGTGTTGTTATTATAAACATATCCCTACAAAGTAAATAAAAAAAAACAATATTGAAAAAGTATCTTTTGCAATCTTCAAAGTCATCATGTAAAATTAAATACATAATTTAAAATTATGTATATACGTAAAAAGGTATTTTTTTGTATATTTGTTTTTATTGGTCCGCAAGCTAAATCTGAGTACAAAGTAAAAATCCAAAATTAGCTCATGTATTACGTCTAATGATTTGTCAAGTCATTTCGTAATTAACTCATTATTGTATGGGTATGTTTTATTGATTAAATTATTATTATATATAATTTCTTTAAAAAATATTGTTAACAGTTAATATAATTGTTAGAAAATATTTATGAACTAATGCTTTGGTGATATTGATAGCATTATCAAACACAAAATATTAATTACATTTTTTAAATAGTAAGATATATGGGTGATTCCGTTCTAACTGTGATATTCAATGTCCTGTATTGTTTGTTCTCACAGGTCGTTAATTAATAATTAATTTATGAAATTTTTGTACTTATTGGAAAATAATAAACATATTTCAACATTATTTTCATATAATATAACTTGCCACTTACAGAAAACTTACAATATATCACTTAAATGTCAGTACCGTGTCATGTCCATTTCTAGAATTTATTTATAAATTGTTAGTTTTTTTGTCGTAATAAATGATTTAAACTAATTACCTCATAAATTCTAATGTTTACGACAAAAAAAACTAACAATTTATAAATAAATTCTAAAAATAGACATGACACGGTACTGACATTATATCACAGTTAGAACGGAATCACCCATATGTGACTGAAGTTATCTGACATTGAATAGGATGAAGTTAGCGAGCATAGTGAGCGTGCTAATATTATAGCTGGTGTGACATAACCTGCACATTAGCTACGCTTTTCGGTGTAATAAAAAAGGATTAGGTTAAGGAAATGCGTTGTTAAGGTGCGAGCTTAGGTCACACAGTGCTGTAAATATTATTTATTAAAAAATATACGAGTTTTAAACGCGCGATAGCTTAAGAGACTATCATGTCGTTTGTCATCAAGGCATATGAGTCGATTAAACTGCGAAGGCGTGCCAATAAATTAAATATCCCAATAGCTTCTGAATTCTCTTTCGCTTAAACATATCTTCAGACATTCTTCTTTCTAATTTTCGATGTATAAAGACTAAAAATGTTTATTTTCAGATATTTCTGCAAAGACATGCAAATTTCATTGGATAAGAAGTCAAACATAGAGTACCTGGAGAAGGAGATAGGTTTACACAAGTTCCT
This sequence comes from Apodemia mormo, assembly GCA_036924255.1. Taxonomy (NCBI): domain Eukaryota; kingdom Metazoa; phylum Arthropoda; class Insecta; order Lepidoptera; family Riodinidae; genus Apodemia; species Apodemia mormo. The sequence continues at coordinate 11,507,136 of JAUPFN010000025.1, read as the reverse complement.
GCCGAAGTCTGTGCTCGATGCGATCAAACCCAAAGTGCTCAAGAAAGCCATACAACAACAGTTTAAAAAAGTAACATTTTTTTATTAACACTTAAAGCCAAGTACAAAGTTGTTACAAATTATAAATACCTACCAACATCATACTCTACCATAGTACTCAGTCTGGTCATAATTTCTGTCACAGTTTTGTTATTACAGTAAACATTTGTATACCAAAAGAAACTTCCAGAAATGAAGATTTTTATGTTAAAAATCCTATTCAAAATGACCCTTGCGATTTTGAATACAAGCTTTTAATCTGCGCGGACGGTAGTTTAAAGCAGCATTAACTAGGTCCATTTCAACATCGGCGGCTGCTTTGATCAAAGATGCCTAGAGTGACTCCAAATCCGGATCAGGCTTCGAGCAGGCCTTTTCCTCCAAGTGTTGCCATATTTTATAATCCAACGGATTTGAGTCTGGACTAGATGAGGGCAAGTTTTTGTATCTGATAAAGTCTATTTTACGCGCCACAAGCCAGTTTTGCGTGCTTTTCAATTGCAATTTGATCTGGCGCACAAACTTGCTAGAATACCAAGTGTCTGATATTGAACATGCTAAGAAAAAGCATTTCTACAAGGTTTGTGAGGACTGTATTTTGATACCGAACTTCATTTATTTTTACGCCTTTCTCACTAAAATATACCGCAGTTAAGCCAAAGCCATGAGAAGTTCAGCCAAATCATGTGTGACTATGGAGAAAGACCCTAGGTCTTTCCCCACATACACGCGAAATTCAGCTGCTCAATTCTTCGCTGTTGTGGGTATACGCCTTATTATTTTGTTTACTGTAGCCTCCTTAACAAACATACAAACTTACATACTATTAAAATTTAGTACACGAACTTGTAAGTTTAGATAGAATCATACTTAAATACTATCCAATTTCAACAATTTTACATACAGGTGAAACAGGTCCCCCTTGTTTATCCTGACTCATTTGAAGAATAGACTTACTGTCGGTCTGCCACACAGGTTGTAAAAGGCCACCGATTGGATTGGCACTACCATTTTGACTACTAGGTGGTAGAGTTCCATACCGTCTCGTCCGGGTATATGGTATCACCGCTTTACCTATTCCTGCCGCAATAGCGTCAGTGCTTGTCATTGCCGGTAGACTCATGTATGTAGCATTGCCAACCCGTCACACGGATAGCAGCGCACCATTAACATGTTTGGTGTATATTGTCAATGGTTTCTTTTTCTATCAGCAGAGCCATCTGCTTGTTTGCTATCTAATGATATAAGACTTCTTTCTTGAAGTCGGTTAATAATTTTTTTTTGTTACGAGATAGCAAACAAGCAGATGGGTCTCCTGATGGAAAGAGTCAATCATCGCCTATAGACACTAAAGATGTTAACGGTGCGTTGCTACCATGTGGCCTAATGCCACGTGCATACATTTACCGGCTACCTTACCCTCCAAACCGGAACACGACAGTGACTAACACTGACGCTTTACGGCAGGATTAGTTAAGGCAGTGGTACTAGACCTGGCCGAGCCAATGCAGAACTCTACCACCTAGTAGCTACGATGGTAGTGACTCACATAGTCAATCGGTCGCCTTTTACAACCTGCCTGACAGAACGGAATTTGGCCTGTTCTTCAAAGGAGCCAAGACCAACACGGGGAAATAAAAATCATAAAATAATTGTAAATTTCCAGGTGGCAAACCTGAGCGACACGGAATGCATGCTGAAGTACTTGGAGACGATGCACACGCACTACGGGTATGACCGCGAGACCTTCACGGGCGCGCTGGGCAGCGGCTGGGCCATTCCCGTCGAGCTGGCCATCGGGCCCGACATAGGTACACCAATGCTAACAATCTATATTTATTTATTTCCCTTTATTTTTATCTATGTATATTAATACGTGATGGAAAAACTTTGGACCCCTTTTTAAAATATTGCGTAAACCGTGGAAAATGAAATTTTGGCACAGTTAAAGTTTGTATTGCGGAGGACTGCAGAAAATTAATATTATTAAATAAAATACATTTGAAATACATTAAATTAATAAAAATAAACATTATTCACACTATATTCATTCATACATGATATTTATACACACATGTATACTGTTTATTTACGACTTTTTCAAAGTTGTGAAAATTAAAAGAGATTTTATTGTTTAGTCTATGATCATGGCAAACAAGCAAACGCTTCTCCTGATGGAAAGAAAAACCATCGCCTATAGACGCCAAAGATATTGTGTTTAGTGTATGTGGCGGATTGATTATGTATAAGTCTATACCGGATACCTTATCCTCCAAACCGGAACACACAATAGTAAGTATTGACGCTATTGTGGCAGGAATAGGTTAGGAAGTACCAAATACATGGCAGTTGCTCTATTCTTTAAAGGGTGCCCAATCCACTCTCATGTATGTACAAAAGGCCAACTTTATGTTCTTTCACCGGTAAGCCTTTAGCCCAACGGAAAGTAAAAACATAATTAAAATTTATAATACATACATATAAATTCAAAATGAGCCAAATGTATACATATTTTATAAATAAATACATACAGACTTACAAATACGTCAATATATTAAATATGGTTCTATAAGCATTGTAGGCTGTAAACATATTTATTTATTTAATTCTTTATTGTACACAGTAATCACTTAACATAACAATAAAAGAAAATAAGTACAATGGGCGAGCTTATCTCTAGTAACAGAGATTTCTTCCAGCCAACCCGTAACAAGGAGATGTTATAAACAAAGATAATTATTGACTACATAATTATGTTAACTGCCTACAATTTTTACATATGCATTTTCAGGTCATATAGCACCACGTCATAGCCAAAGTAATTATTAGATTAATCCCTGTCTGTGAATCTCACCACCGGACATCAAGACAAAACTCAAAGTTATATCCTTACCATCTCGATCGATCGAGATCGAGATATCTGCTATCTGTTCTTTCAGTTATCTGCTATTTTCGAGCCGTTTTTGCCTTTTTTTTACTTGGGGACCTTCTAGAAAAAAGTTTAGGTACTAATCCTTAAAAGTCTGGCAAGTCAACTGCAAGATCTCTGGTAGTATAGTTGTCAAGGGCGGCAATGATCACGCAATATTAGGTGTGTCTCGGCCCTTCTGTCTGTTTACCCCATCTTCTATTTAAAAAGAGTGAGCCATTCGTATCTGTCTGGCTCGTCACAATCCAGACTCATGTATGCACAGATTTGTCGGTAGGTTAGATAGGTGAGAATAGGAAATGGCAAAAAGAGACCGACTGCTTAATGTGCTGAATCCTGGGGTGTTAAAATAACACCACTTGACTCTGAGCTGATCAGATTTTTCTTCAAAAAACCGAATAACATTTCTCTGGCCTGAGGATTGAATGAATGAATAAATGTATTTATAATACATTATCCACAGTCGACTTCACAGCTGCTGCCGGATATACTTTAAAAGTTTTAGTGCATAGCTGTTTTTATTAATATATTTATATGTAAAAGTTTTGTACAATAAATTTAAAAAAAAAAATTGCAAGAATATGGTATCACACATGTTACAATTACAATTTAATTCTACCAGCATATTGTACCATAATATGGTGTGCAAATATTTACTGACTTTATAAGTGAACTGGCTGTATATGTGTTTTAGCTCTTATCCCGTGTAAAATAAACTTAAAAACTTAACAATAAAAAAATTGACAACTGGATTTGGACTAGCGATCATGCCTAAGGCCGGCACAAAGTAATGAAGAATTTTGCCACGTTGAAGGACCGAACTGAGCCACGTGCTCAGTTGATTAGAGCTTGAGGCCCTAAGGCGAGGTTGCTGAATCGAACCTAGCCGCATCAAAAAAACTTTGTTAATTAGCACCTTGTAGATCAATATGTGTAATTTGTCGATTGATGTTTATTTATATCTTCAGATATATCGTACGTGTCACACAAAGCCGGAGAGCCCCCAACGTATACGAAAATAGCGTCGTTTAGTGACATCGTCGCCATACAAACACTCAAGTCCAATTGCTCGCAGCAGTCACAAACTCAAGTAAGTTTATGTCACTGTATCAACTGTTTGAGATTGTAGTAATAACTGGAAAAGTTTTATTGACTTTATTCCGGACAAAGTTCCTTGTCGTGCGTTTGGTGGACAGGAGCTACGTAAGAAACTGTATCCGACTGATTTCAAGTATGATTGTACGTTACGGGTAACAATTACGAATTTAATAATTATAGAATAAATACGTTATTATATAATTATAAAATTCGTATAATCTATGCATATAATAAAATCGTAGGAACGTCAAAACTGTACATTAAATATTTTTTAAAATAATACTTGGTGTACAATCGATGTTTATCTGTTTATCTGTATGTATGTCCATTGTCCGGGGTAAACTCTAAAAGTGCTGCATGGATTTACTGCAAATTTTGCATGAATATTACTAACGGGTCAGGTCAACGTATAGGCTACATATTATCACGCTATCACCTGAGGGGGAGAAGTTGTGCGGAGTAAACGAAATCCGCGCGAATGAAGTCGCTGGCAACAGCTAGTTTTTAATATAACAACTTCGATTTATTATTCATCCTATTTTTATTATTCCGAAATTTAAATATTCCTTAAGTTTATAATTACTAGTCTTAAAATACCGAGTTTCAATAGATCAAAATACAAAAGAGAAACGTCAGGAATATGAATTCCGATTATTAAAGTTCCGATTAATTAGAATTTCGAAAAAAATAATAGATGAGATCTGAGGCTAGGCGGCCGCTTCCACGGTACGTTCAAACATACGCGGAAATATTGTCGTTACATAACGTAAAGTATGTACTGTTGTACGTATTGTATGTACGTACGTCGTAATCAAAAACAAAACCATTGCAAAATCACGTTTTTTGAATTTGAAACAATAAATGCACCGGCAATGTTGTATGCGGCGGTGTGCTGGAGTGTCATTTTTATTTAGATCTCTTTCATCGATCTTGGTACAAATTTTAATTTTATACTAAACCATCTTTTCACACGTATATTTTTTATATAAAATAGTTTAGACTTTTTACATTTGCGAGGTTTCCCAAAACTGTTCATATTTTTAGGACTTCAAAATGTCGAAATCTGTTTAAAAAATGTATCTTCACGCCCATATCCCCGAAGGGGTAGGCAGAGGTACAACAAGTGCACCCACGATTAGCCGAAGATACTTGGTCCCACAAATGTGATAGGTGGTAAGCCTATCGCCAACCGGGCACTTTCCAATTCCGGGCAACTTTGTGTTTCTCAGAAAACTGAAGAAACACTTTTTTTTTAACGTATCCGACCTGGGAATCGAACCCGGGACGTCATGTGGTCAACGCCAACGCTGGACAAGATTCAACAATCTGTGTGAAACCAATATCTTTGAAATTTTTTAATGTACTTACCGGGAAGTAAATTGTTATAATTATGTGGTTTATAAGCGGAATAACGTGTGAACAAGGCAAACTGTCGAACAGGTATAAAAAGATAGTATGTGTTGTGGTAGAGCGGGTCCGGGTCCGGGTCGGGGTCGGGGTCGGGGTCGGGCAGCGCGGGGTGCGGCAAGGCGGCGCTGCAGCTGCGCGTGCGCGGCGCGGCCGAGACGCTCACCATCTCCTGCAGCAGCGTGGAGGCCGCCGAGAGCCTGGCCGACCTCGTGGACGGCTACTGCCGCCTCGTCACCGACTCGCTCACCTCGCTGTGGAACCGCACCAGTGAGTCACCTACACTCTACACTACACACACCAGGCCACACACTGCACGCACCACTGACTATCACAACACAACGTACACGCCTAACGAAAGAGATCGAGGCGAGGGTTTCGATCCCTGGCTAAGGTTCAGCGCACACCAAGAACAGACCAGGCCAGAGCCGACCATTTTCTGAGAACACAGAAATATTTACTTTCTTGGGTATTGATTGACATACAGCTCAAGATTGAAGTCGCTTTTTAATACAGTACCCGGCGATAAATATTGCACATCGAACTTTGGAAAGAGACAATCGGATAATTTCGGCTTCGTAGAGCGTTATCTCTGTCGCACAAAATACAAACAGTCCGGTACCTATTAGGAGCTGTTAAAACAAGTATGATTTGCTTCTTTTGATATTTTTATTCTTTGTATAAAATACACTAATTTTTCTATAAGTGATGGCTTTAGGTTGGGGTAAAATAAAATAAAAAAACATGTTTACATTATGTTTACGTATTTAATTATTTTGGAACATTACAGCGTTAGTGTACATAATAAACAACATTATACCTATTGCTAAAATGAGACATTGCAATAAAAATAATAATAATTCTAATTCTCAATTACTTCCATTTCACTATCTGTGCTCTCAAAGAGGTCAATATCACTGCCACTATCAGCCGTATTTATTACTAATCTATCAGTGTAATTGTCTAAACTGTGTTGAATGCTTCTATATTCATTCTCACATTTGATTGCATGATCGCAAACCTTTTTCCACTCTTCAGCGCCGATCATGTTTACTTTTTCAGTCAATAATGTTTTTACTGTAGTTAAGTTCATACCCACATTTCTAGAGGCTACATAGCCTTTCAGTTGAGACCATATATTTTCAATTGGATTAAAATCCGGATGATATGGTGGCAATCGCAACACAGTGTGCCCATGTTCGGCAAGTACTTTGTCCACAGAAAACTCTGTATACCTCTCCTTGTGCTGACATATAATAGCGTAAATCTGGGTTTTTGTTAATTTTGGATCAACTGGAATTTCATGTCTGTTTAACCAGTTGATCATTTCCCGTTTAATGGTGTTTGAGTTGGGGGGTCTCTCAACATATTTGTTGTGATAGGGTGCGTTGTCGATAACTAGAACAGAATCACTGGGTATATTTGGGATTAATTGGTTAACCAGCCATTTCTCATAGTTATCGTTATTCATTTCATTGTGATAGTCACCTGTAGTGTCCGTGGATTTATACGTTAAAAAAGCACCGGGTACAAAGCCTTTTTCATTTCCCGCATGAACTATTATCAAACGTTGACCTTTTGAAATTGGCTTTTTTACTCCTTTTTTCTTATCGTCACTCCAAGATTTCCCTTTAGTGTGGGATGCATGTATATATGACTCATCCATGTAGACGATATTTTTTCCTATTTCGCGAAATTTGCGTATTTTATCAAGGTATTCCATTCTTTTGAGACTAACGTCGTGCTTTTCCATTAGAATTTTTCGATTATCTTCCATTTTAGTGAACTGAAATCCCATGTCATGAAGTATTTTTCTCAACGTTTTTTCAGACCCATTGTAATTAATAGCTTCAGATAATTTAGCTTTTAATGATTTTATTGTTGGCAGTTCATTAAATCGTAAGTGAAAATCATACACCATTCTTCGAACAACATCGTAATCAAAATCGTCCATATCCAAACGAAATTGCTTTTTTGGTCTCCCTTTTTTTGGAGTGCTGAACTTAATTTCAGTCGAATGTGTTTCAGTACTGACTTCGTTTAATATATTGTTCAAAGTTCTTCTTGAAATTCCAGTGGCATTTGCAACTCGCTCTTGAATCTTCTTAAAATAACAACTTACATTTTCATCTACTTTTTTTTAAAATCTATCAGCTTCGGTTACAAAGTATTTATAAACATTGTAGATAATTTCACGTGACTGACCTCGTAAAGGTTTCCCTCTTTTTCCGAAAGATGCCATATTACAACTTTAAATTATTTAAATTTGTGGGTGTTATCCAACTCTTAATATATATTTTGATCGGGACGCGACTACGGTACTTGAACAACGACTGACTAAACGTCACATAGGTAGTGTGGGACAGAGATAACGCTCTACGAAGCCGAAATTATCCGATTGTCTCTTTCCAAAGTTCGATGTACAATATTTCTCGACCTGAGACGCATAAGGTCCGATATGGAATTTCACAAGTTTAGAGGAGAGCCAAAAGAAAGATATTGACAAAATCGTATCAAAACTTTTGTTTATTATCGAATAGGCTAACAAAATTAGGACAATGTTTTAGATAAGTTATGTACCTTTGTTTCAGTATAGTAATAAAACCAGTCACAGTAAAATAATAATATTTTATTTACCAAAAACTACTTTTTTTGTGACATCCAATCTTATGCCCGTACAGAGTTACTAAGCGACGAATCGTTTTAATTCTATTTGCTGATCCAACTTTATGCCTGCAATTTTTTGGTAAATTATAAGCTTTTTTAAAACATGTAACATTATGTTTAACCAAAAGTAGAAATTTAGTTACGTCCGATCTTGTTATATATCTATTTATGTGCCATTTAAAATAATTATTATTAATTATATAAGGTCGGAGTTAATAAAATTAAATAAAAAAATAATAAAAACTTCAACATAATGACTTTCAAAATTATTTTTAACTAAAAAAGAATGGCAACATTTTTAAAATTATTTATTAATAAAGTTAATCAACTACAGGAAAATCTGCCTGACTCTCAGACAAGTGTTAAGAAACATATTCCGGCATATTTTTTGCTGTTAGAATAGACAACAAGCCTATATTCATATGTAAACTTTCTTCGGTCAGTGTCTAAGTTTCCATCTGTTCTCATTATGCGTTTTAGATTTTTTGTGACGTTAGAGGCTACAAACTGTCGACGTTGATCCCAACTGGTACATTTTTTCCAAAATTCATTAAATATTTGTATTCTTGTTTCATTAGGCACTTTCTCATAACATTTAAATTTACACGTATATGGAGGCTCACGGGCGTCTATTTCAGGATTTTTTTTGCTACAGTTGAATGATAGGGGGAACCTTTTAGCCTTGCAATTTTAGCCGCAACTCTTTTCCATTTAGTTACGTTTTTAACTTTTTTCTTCTGTTAGATTTTGAAGGGGCTGCTGTAACGATCTGCTCTATATCTTCATTATTTCTAATTTGTCGGTCATCTGTTAAATAAACATTCCCATTCATATCAGCGACCAAACTTGTGTTCGGGTTAGCTGTATCTTCATTCATAGTAGCATCAAAAATATTAACACTTTCATCAAAATGGGGTACAATTAAAATCCTTGTAGTATAGTTTCTGTCTGTTAAATTACGGTTTCTGAGGTGATCATTCTTATCAGCAGATGTACTCGCCTGTACTTGAATCAACCTCATATTATTAGAATTTGGGCTTTTAGGAGTACCTTGATCGAATACCGAAGATTCATTATGGTTATTTAAAACAGTAGGGATTATTTGTGGAGTCATTAAAGCAAAGAAATGGTCGTGTTCTTTAGGACTTTCATTAAAAACTGAAGTTGCAGATATATATTTTTTTCGTGGACTTATAAGATTGTCTAAATTGATTAAATTGATATCTTCATTATTTGTCACCGTAGCTTGCCTTTCAGGCGATTTTTCTGAAAAAGAAAGTTTTCTTTTCACCTTTAAAGACTTCGATAGAACTAAGACTTTTTCTGGCGAATCACTGACGTAGCTGCCATCCGAAAGATCTTTATGTGGTTCGTAAGTCTTGTCTTTAATTTATCATCACTATCATAATCGGAAAATTCTCGGCCAGGATTTGTAACATAATATTTTTTACATAAGTACGATCAATATTTTCATCATAAACCACCCCGTTAGTCGAGTGGTTAGTGAACCTAACTACGAATCGATGGTGTTTATAATTAAAAGTATTTTTATATGTATTTCTATGCATTAACTTACACCCATAACACAAGCAAATAATTTGCTTACTTTAGCTTTAGATTAATTTGTGTAATTTGTCCAGTTTTTTTTGTTTCTTTATTATAAGTTAAGTTTTTTAAATATTGTGAATATTTATATTTTATTCTGTAGGAATGACGTAAGTAGTTACAGTTAGTTATTATACTGCATTTTTATAATCCGAAGTTTCTACTATAAATACAATAGTCTTACATCCTCCCCGGGTCCTAAATTATCCCTTCACAAAATTTCGTGATAATCTGTTAAGCCGTTTATCCCATTCGAGAATTGCAAAAAAACAGACAAACAGACACTAAGCTAACTCCTAATTTATATTGGTTTGGAGTATGGGTTTTAATACATACGAATACATTCATAAAACAAGAGGTAGATAAGTAAAAGTATTTACCTAAACCTAAACAAGCACTTTCAAATATACTCGCGTTGACTTCATGTCTTGTTTTCTCATGACAATAACTTGGCTCCGCAATTGAATTTTTGTATATATTTTGTTGTTGCCGTTCTCTATAAAAACAAAACAATTTGATTGTAATTTTGTATACCTACTTGTACCAATTTGCTTCTAAAACGAGTAGGAATGTAAGTAGTTAACTTACCGGCCACTAAAGCATTCGTTTCGCTAGCCTTAGCTTGGGTACTACGAAACTAAATCAAATTTCGAAGATTGGCTAGTTTGCGTCGTTTATTGAGTAATTGGGTGAATATAACATCCTGGAAAAAAAAACAAAGTAGATATAGCTTAGTAAGTTCATAACATATTTAAATAAGAACTATAACCGATAAAATATCACTAATTCACACCAAACGATTTGATAATATAAAATTTATTTAGTAGATACCTATTTATAGGTTTTTTACTCACCTGATCTTCGCCATCCATTGCTAAGACTAAATTAAATAAATCAGAAGTAATTAAATTCACTATTAATTCAGCACAACAGGTCCCGGCCTCCTTTGAAGAATAGGCCAACTGCCGTTCTGCCAGGCAGGTCGTAAAAGGCGACCGCTTGGCTATCGTGTCACTGACATCGTGGCTACTAGGTGGTAGAGTTCTGCATTGTCTCGCCCGGGTCTGGTACCACCGCCTTACCTATTCCTGCCGCAATAGCGTCAGTGCTTGTCGCTGTCGTGTTCCGGTTTGGAGGGTAAGGTAGCCGGCAAACTATGCATGTGGCATTAGACCTCGCCACAAGATAGCAACGCACCATTAACACCTTTGGTGTCTATAGGCGATGGTTTACTCTTTCCATCAGGAGACCCATCTGCTTGTTTGCTATCTTATGATATAAAAAAAAACGAATAACGACTCACGCGTGAATAACTTGTAAGTTGTAAACAAAACATATTACGCGGTACGCGCACGGTGCTGTGCGCTGATAGATCAAGTCATCGTGGCGCCGAAAGCAGTCGAGTGACCGGCGATAATATCCCATGTAATTCTATCGCGTCAGTTTGCGGTCACGAAGTCAATGGAATAGTGCTTCTTCTTTGCATACCCATTTCTGTACAACGATAAAGTCGCACTATTTAAAGGCATAAGGACTAATTATGTTTGTAGACCTTAACCTAACAAATAAAATTTTCGAGGCATAACACTATATCTCAAGGTACGACACCTGATTATTTAATTTCAAGATGCATGAAATTCTATCTGACAATACGTATTATTTTTACCACCAATCCTTGTAGGATAAAGTTGAATGACACAATAGTCCGTCCCTGATGCGTAAAATAATTTAAAACCATAACAGCTGAAGTCAATATTCGACTTTCTAAATAAACCAAAATTTTAAGCATAAAAACTATAGTTGCTATTAGGCTTTATATCACGATATAAATTTAAAAAATTGACAGATTCGACCTTATGCATTTGTATATTTACCAGAATAAAAAGAGATAGAATTATGATTGTTATATGCTTAGAAAGAGCGCGAGATACCGATTTCAGCTGACTATTAAAGTTATTTTACTTTGATCTCGACATTAGACCTTATGCGTCTCAGGTTGAGATTTATCGCCGGGTACTGTACATTCAATTTTGCACTGTATCTATATTAACATAAAATTATTGTTTCAGTGTTCGCAGAAAATACTCTGCTGTTCTTGGTGTGCAGTTTATTACGCTGACCCTATGCAGGCATATAACTAACTCACATCAGGCGTGGAATCAGAATTTGACTCAGAGGGCAATCTTAGTTCATTGAACCTACTTAAACTTTTAGAAAAAATACAAATAAAAAATCTTAGACGATTCCTATAGTTTGTGGGCAGTTTTTTGTGAATCCCATTGAATCATTACATTTTAAGGATTAAAAACCATCTTCACGCCCATATCCCTGAAGAGGTAGCCAGAAGTACAAACAGTGCACCCACGATTAGGTGAAGATACATGATGCCATAACGTAAGGTGGCAAGCCCATCGCCAACCGCGCACTTTTTCAATCTCGGTAAAAGTTGTTTTTATCCGAAAATTAATTTTCAGGATTAAATATAATTAACACACATTATCTGGTTGTTGGCCATAGACAACAACATTGCCATACATATGAGTTAAATCGTTTTAACGCGACAAAATAACAAAAATAAACGTTTGCATTAAAGATGTGATGGACACAGTCAAAACTCTAAACATTTTTTTTACTTTTTAAGAATAATTCGGTATATAAAATATTTTTCATGTTCTTTTTTATATTTTTATCTTGCTTGACAACTTGTTTGAGTAGTTTAAGTGAATATGTCATAATTTTGTTTATTAATTTTTAAATTTTCAAATAATGGTGTCATTAAATATATTTTAATGTTTAACACTACTAAAATACATTATACAATTTAAAAAATACATTTATTCACATTGTATTTATCACCTGCCTACTTTTGGTATAGTAAACTTTATAATATTAGTAAAGACTGAATTTCTTTTACAAGCTACTGCATGGAAGCAACTTAACTGTCAGTGTAAAAGTAAGTTTTATATTCAATCATAAATACGCTAGACGCAATTAGCTTATATATATATAACTGTATAATTTTAGTTAGAAAACATTGACTAAACAGTATAATTTTAGTTAGAAAGATTAATTGCTGTCCTGTAAATTGATCATTTTTGCGAAATGTCGTTTTAGTTGCAAATGAACGATATGTGACTACTGTAGGACTCGCTCATTTTATGTTTACTACTGTTTTTTTAAAATACTATCATATCATGCAGCAAGCAGACGGTTCACCCAATTGAAAGTGATAAACATAACATACGAAAGATGTTAATTGTGATAGACACAATCAACAATGTACTTGCACAGATAGCAATTAATCTTTCTAACTAAAATTATACTGTTTAGTCAATAACTTTGTGTAATGGTAATTTCCTGTTTCTTCAGGATCATGGGCTTGACCTATCACTCACACTGTTACGTCATCTCAATTAATATGTCACTATTGTCGCGAGTCACCAAAATGTAAGAAACAATACTATAGATGCATAACTGTGAATTTTTTCTCTCACTTATTATTGAGCCTAAAAAACGACAAACAAAGCACTATTTTTTTTCTATACGAATATATTAAAAATTAAAAAATCAACACTATTGAGACGTGTTGATCTTGTAGCAAATGAGCGATACGATGTGTAATATCTTACTATCGAATTGAGATGAAATATATGTTAAGACAATTTATACATCACATTTTATTGATCGGATATGTTCTTAGCATGAAAATATATCTATATCCATATGAAGGCGCGCGTTTTCTCGCAAGTTTACCGCCACCGCGCGCGCTCATTGGTTAAATCAAATAGCACGCGCTTATTCGGTTTCCTTTAACACATTTTCGCCTCTTTTCCGAGATCACTCCGAGAGAATAAAGTGTAAAATAAATAAATGTATTGTACAGCGGAGATGAGCAGCAGTTCGTCGGAGGGCAAGACGAGTTCGTGGGAGGCCAACACGGCCACGCTGCTGTCCGAGGACTACGCCGAGATCGTCGACGACGACGCCGACTACTCCACACCCGCAGGTACTACTCAAAATTGCTACTTTTTATTTTTTATAATAATCTTTTATTTCACAGTGGCTGTACCCCCGAATTCGTCCGCGTGGAAAAGGATTTAAAAGATAGACAACCCGAGGTTTTACATGTATAATTCCCGTTCCCGTTAGATTTCCGGGATAAAAACTATCCTATGTCCTATTTCGGGTCTTAAACTATCTGTACCAAATTTCATCCAGATCGGTTCAGTGGTTTAGACATAAAGAAGGGACAGACAGACAGACAGAGTTACTTTTGCATTTATAATATTAGGATAGATAACAATAATGGCACTGTTACATATTAAACTTAGCTTTAAAGTTTTCACAAATACATTAACCATCAATTAAGGGTGTTAAGTAACGCAGATTTATCCGCGCATAAATTATATTTAAATTTGTCCCCGCTTTTGATAAAATTTACTACCTAAATACAATTGCTTTCGGATGTAGTAGAATAAACGTTACTTCTTAAACATTAAATTCAGTATACTTTTAATGGCAAAGTATTTTGCATTTCAGTTCGGGATTACGAATTAGTTCGGAATCAAATCGAGCTAACGGGCATCATTGGGGAGGGGCAATTTGGAGATGTACATAAAGGTAAGATCTACTTATGATTTTTAAATGACTTAAATGTAATATATAAGTTGTGCAGTAAGCATAACTTCGATCTCAAATGATTTGTGTTGAGTGAATTTCCGTGAACGTAAATACCACTTTCAAATTATCGAGTTAAGGGTGAGACGAACACATCAAACGATATGTGTGTAGAAGGAAAGATGGACCATAATAGAAATGACAAAAATTCCGTAAATATAGATAAAGCAATAAGGGGGAAAATGTAAATCCTGTGGGACTATATCTTATTGATACATGACGTCATTGTTCCGTCACGTATTCGCTCGACAATGTGCTAATGATACCATAAATTCAAATCTTGGTGCTTTGAATACACTGTACCATTAGGTCACTGCCACGAATGCCGTCATTGTAGTAGCAACCGCAAGCATTCTAATTTGCAGATCTATTAAGAAAGATGCCTTTATTTCCATATGGCGAGATCTAAAGCCATAAATGCGCAAATTTGTGAGTTACGTGGTTTTTGTCAAAATATAACATTGATTTTTGTGGTGGATGGTGATGATTTTGAAAGTGGTCATAGGGTATCGAAATGAGACCCAGCATGAGTCAAGTTCAACAAATTTGAACTTTTAATGTTAGATCACCAGATTCTATAATTATCACGTAAAATAGTCGGTTAGTTTTATAGGGTCATTCCATAATAGGTAAAAATATTTTAACACAGCATTCGGTACGTCTAATCAAATATATCTAGCTAAAAACAAACGCTATTCAAGTGTTTAAAACTTTTTGATTTGTATGAAATTTTATTCGTATACGAAATTTTATTCGTACAAATCAAAAAGTTTTACACCCTTGAATGATATCTGTTTTTAGCTGGATAAATTTCATTAGACGTACCGAATGCTGGGTTAAAATATTTTCACCTATTATGGAATGACCTTATTTTTTTATTAATCGTAAGATAACAAACAAGCAGATGAGTCTCCTGATGGAAAGAATCAACCATCGCCTATAGACACCAAAGATGTTAATTGCGTTGCTATCTTATAGCTAGGTCTAATGCCGCATAAGTTTACCGGCTACCTTACCCTCCAAATTGGAACACGACAGCGACAAGCACTGACGCTATTGCGGCAGGAATAGGTAAGGCGATGGTACCTGACCCGGGCGAGACAATGCAGAACTCTGCCACCTAATAGCCACGACATTAGTGACTCACATAGCCAGTCAGTCGCCTTTTACGACCTGTCTGGCATAACGGCAGTTGACCTATTCTACAAAGGAGCCCGGGACCAACACGGCGAAACATCTTATACATATATTATTAAGTTTATAACATTAACGTTGACCTACGTAAAATTGACATTACTGTAATCTCACTAGGCGAAAAGGTATTGAAACGTGGGAAACTGAAGTCCGTCATCAGCCATCACTCCAAAATTTGCCATTGTCACAATTAATAATCCACAACCGTTTATTTTGTCCCACACTATCAGTTTTAAGGACTAATAGTCGGAGAGAGTTTTTGAATTGACTTAGGGACGAGAAAAGAGCCTATTTATGCTCGAAAGGCCTACAATGCAGCTACAAGTGCTACGAATATCCATGACACTTCTCTTGAATACATTAGTCAAGTGGTTACCGTCGTTGACTACACAATGGATTCGATTTCCGACATGGGCAAATATTTGTATGATGAATCAAGATGTTTGTTTTTTTGCATTTGGGTGTTTATTAAATATATTTGAGTATTTAGGTATACGCTCATTTGGTGGAACACTGACGTATTTACAGATTTACATATTTTACAGGATATGTTTTTAAAATGAGTATATGGTCTTATTATGGCAATTCATGCTTATTTTTTTATTTAAAGAATATTAATAGTATTTTAGTATTATTAAAACTTAACTTTTTATCATAATCAATCAATCAACTAAGCAATCTTTCTCATATTTACTTCGATTTAAAAATAAAATACATTTACGCCGATGTTCCACCAAATGAGCGAATTATATGTATTTCTATGTGTTAGTAACGTTGACTAATATTCGCATTACAAGCAAATAATTTGTTTGCTATGGGGTTAGATCAATTCCTGTAATTTGTCTAGTGATATTTCTTTATTGCATGAATCAAGGCTTTAGGTAGTGCACCTTTTTGAAGTAAAAATGTCTCATTTATTTATATTGCACTTTTATAATAATAATAATATGTATAGTAGGTATATATATATATATATATATATATATATATATATATATATATATATATATATATATATATATATATATATATATATATATCAAGAAAAACACTCGTTTTGACGTATATGATATTTATAAGTATTTTATTGTATTTAATGTAAAATAAAAACTGATTGAAAAATAATTTCGTTGTTGTTGGTTGAAGTTGGCGAACCAATCACGACACAACATGAAACGCGGCGAACAAATCACGAAACAGCACGAAACGCGTAAACATATCTATATTATAATGTTTTAAATCCTTGATTACACGTTAATACGTCACTATCAGTGAGTAAAAGAAAATAATTTTTTTGCTCCACGGTACAGGCTATGATCGACAGCCATGCCGCGGTCGCCTTGAATTTTTTTCTTATTTTTTTAGGTTTTGTTTATGGCAGTTAAATAATTTAGGCCATATATTTCGCTTAAATTGAATTTGAATCCATCATATAAATATAATTCCGATAGCTATTTTTTGAGGCGTGTACTTTTGGATTTTCTAAAGTATTTAATGTTACCGAGGAGATGAAGCGGTGGGAAGATATATGTGGTGTGCACTGTGCAGGCACGTGCCGCGTGTCGTCGGCCAACCACCCGTCGCTGCGGCGGCAGCTGGCGCTGCAGAAGCAGGCCGGCAAGACCTCCTCCGAGTACGTGCTGCCCGTCGCCGTCAAGACCTGTAAGATGGACGCCGACCTCGACACTGCCGAGAAGTTTCTAGAAGAGGCCTGTAAGTTCTAAACATTTGAAACTTATTATTATTTTATTTTAAATTTGCTTTTTTTTTGTTTATTATCGATAGGGAAGCGCTTAACCACGATCTAGTTATTTTAAACACTTAGTAAACCTTGATTCCGTATGTAACGAATTCCAATATTCGATCACAGTACACTGGAAATTGTCACTTATTTGAATAAGGAGGCTATTGAGTATTGCTACTTTATATTAGTACTTTATGTTAATGTATATATTATGCGTTGTTGTAGATATAATGCAACAATTCTCACACCCGCACATAATCGGCCTAGTTGGTGTGTGCAGTACGCCACCTATTTGGATCGTTATGGAACTCGCCACTCTGGGGGAAATGCGGGCGTATCTGCAACAGAACGCTCACAGGTAAAACTATCTTAACAGCTAGAATAGTAGTTTGTTCACCAAGGCGAGAAAATTACCGATACCTTACGAGAGTGTCTCAATACACTCAAGTTAGGTATCGCATTTTCTCCCGAGTGATACATACTGCTTTATACTACACCAATGAGGAAAATAAAAACATTTTAGTTAAAATTTATATTAAAATTATTACAATTATTGAAACTCCATAAATTCTTCATATGTTTTGTTGTATTTATGCTTGGACTTTTCTGGCAAAAGGTTTAAAATGACTGTTTGAGCAGCTTCTTTTAATTCAGGCGGCGTAAATAAATCTTCAATCTCGCTACTAGACATAGACATCAGAACAGAATGTAAGAAGAAGATACAATAAAAAAGAAAATTCGCGCGTACAATCGTTTTTTTTTTTAATATTGAAAAGGCAAGTGAAATAAAGCACATACTGCCAAGTTTCCTTAGTAAATGCTAATGGCCAGTAACATTTTGATGTGCTTCGAGATACAAACTTATGAATTTTAAAAAGTTAAAGGAGGGGAGAAAATTACTTTCTTCCCAAGGGGAGAAAGTAAATCCCATACATTTTTGCCGCCCGCATATTGGTTCGCTTGGAATTAGGTACTTTCTTCTCGTTTTTCAAATAAGAACTAATGTGCTTTCCGAATAGGTGTAGTATAAACTTTATTTGTGTATAATTACGCAACGTAGGTATGAGGCAAGGCCAAGACTGACGTATGTATCACAATCTGGTATGCAAAGTACTTTTTGGTATTGTTTTGATGAGAAACATCTATTGGCGAGTCTTTACCAAAGACTTCCTTGTACTAAGGTACTACTAGACAAGGCTAATGCCATGCCGCTTATGCGCCACTATAATGGACTCCATTGCACCTTCTTCATTCCGTTATGGGCCGCGGTGAGACATTGTGTTCCAACACACAAAAGTAAAAAAATAGAATTGAATATTTTACATCTATAACTAAGTTTTCTACCGATATACTACAAATTTATTTCACACAAATTGGTTTACGCTGTTTAACGAAATGGAACGCGGCTTACATTACTACTTAGCATAGGGGTCATTCCATGTCAAATCGACCAATAGTTGGAATCGACCCCTTTCGATTTGGATGAATTTTGGTCAGAAGTTTTCTTTTATCATAAAACGAAGTTCTGCCAAAGGAAAAAAAAATAAAAAATTTTTTTTCGAAAGATATACAAATTCAAAATTTCGCGATTTTTCCAGTTTTTCAATTTTGTTTTTGCAATATCTCGAATGCTATTATAGATACAGGAATGGGCTTTCGTTTGTTTAAAAGGGGACACTTGGGGCTATAGAAAAAAAAAATTTGGAAAAAATTTTTGAATAATGCCAAATTTGTAAAATTTTGAATTTTTGAAAATCGTCAGAAATGAAGACCGCCATGAAAATTTTGACTCATTTTTTTTTGTATGATACCATGTAATGATCTTAAAAGATCCTGAAATTTTTGGATAGGGGTTTTTTTTATTTCAAAAATATGAATTTTTGAATTTAAATTCGAATTGTTATTAAAATAAATTTGAATATAAAATTGAATTTTTGATTTGTAAATACTCAAAATTACAATATTATGTATCTGCATAACTTTAACTTGTATAGAAGTTGCAAAAAACAAAAATAATTTTTTTCTGAAATTAAAATTTTTTTTTTTGAAATTTAAAAATTCATATTTTTTAAATAAAAAAATCCCTATCCAAAAATTTCAGGATCTTTTAGAATCATTACAAGGTATCATACAAAAAAAATGAGCCAAAATTTTTATGGCGGTCTTCATTTTTGACGATTTTCAAAAATTCAAAATTTTACAAATTTAGCATTTTTCAAAATTTTTATCCAAAATTTTTTTTTATCAATAGCCCCCAAGTGTCCCCTTTTAAACAAACGAAAGCCCATTCCTGTATTTTTAATAGTATTCGAGATATTGCAAAAACAAAATTGGAAAACTGGAAAAATCGCAAAATTTTGAATTTGCATATCTTTCGAAAAAAATTTTTTTATTTTTTTTCCTTTGGCAGAACTTCGTTTTATGATAAAAGAAAACTTCTGACCAAAATTCATCCAAATCAAAAGGGGTCGATTCCGACTATTGGTCAATTTGACATGGAATGACCCATAGATTTCCTAATACGTTATAGGTTTTTTTTATATCATAAGATAGCAAGCAAGCAGATGGGTCTCCTGATGGAAAGAGTCAACCATCGCCTATAGACACCAGAGATGTTAATGGTGCGTTTCTATCTTGTGGCGAGGTCTAATGCCACATGCATAAGTTTACCGACTACCTTACCCTCCAAACCGGAACACGACCGCGACAAGCACTGACGCTATTGCGGCAGGAATAGGTAAGGCGGTTGTACCAGACCCGGGCGAGACAATGCAGAACTCTACCACTTTAAGATAAATGATAAATAATGATTCAAGACACAGAAAGGCCGACGCAACGCATGAGTCAGAGAGAGACAGCGATACTTAAAGGTAAGCGACGCATACTTGTGAGCGCGCGAAATTAACAATTAAAATAAAGATATAAACAATGAATTTTTTTTAAATCTCTATTAACAATATTATTAACTATTGTATAGAGAATCAAAAAAAATATATTACTTAAACATTATGTTTTTTTAAATATATTTTTCATGGGTCGAAAGAACCCAAATTTGAGATTTTTCGAACCTTTAAAAATTCATATCTTTAAAAATATTAAATTTATCGTGAAAAGTCATAGGACCTTTTTTATTGGTATTTCAATAAAGAATATAAAAAAATTTGTCCGGTTGAAAAATAACAATTCCTTGCAATTGTTTAAACAATTTCCGTTTAAACAATAAGCACAGGGTTGCCCCATGGCAACTTGTATTTATATCATCAATAGGGCAATTTGAAGAGGATCGCATAAAAAAATTGAGGTGGAATAGTTTTCGGTACTCATGCACCGATTCCTCTTGGACTAAAATAGAAATGTTGCTAATTTCTGATATACGCCGATCGGCGTCTTCCGAAATTTATCAATAATATTTGAATTTACGAAGAGATGATTTCACGGAAACCGTGCTCAGCATTTCGTAGGTATTGGAAGAATAAACTTCTATTTTGCAAAAATTCTTTTAAATAAAATAATTCTTCTTGAAAATAAACTCATTAAGAACTTGGCGCCGATCGGCGTCCACCGCATCTGTGAAGAAACAAGAAAACGCCTTGCGGCGTCGGCCGCAATGAATGGGCTGTTTTAAAACTTTTGTTTTTATAATTTTCAAAGGTTTTTATTTAAATCTATATATATATCCAGGGAAGGAAAAGGTGAGAAAATACCGAAAGAAATTATAGTTAAAAGGGCAGAACAATGTTTGCCGGGTAAGCTAGTATACAATAGAAACTGTTGTATTGAACGTTTACGTCATGAAGTAGGTTGAATACCTTAATCTCTTTGCCCGATAGAGAAAAAACAGAAACCTTAATTTTATAGTCAATGTGGTATAACAAAATCGGTTTTTTAGTCGCTATCTTATAAAATGTCATTCTACTGTCAGATTTTGTTAGTAAAATTCTTAAATAGCAACTGTAAGTGCCTTACGACGCCGTTTACTGACAGAATGTTGGTAGCAAAGGCTGCAAAATAGGCAGTTCAAGTATGTGTTTGATGTACGAGCCTATGCAGTTTTAGCGTGTTTAAATAATGACGTAATATTAACAGGTTGGAGACATGCACTCTAGTCCTATACATATACCAGTTGTCTACGGCCCTAAGTTATTTGGAGAGTAAGAAGTTCGTCCACAGAGATATTGCTGCGAGGAACGTTCTAGTGTCCACTGCTACTTGCGTAAAGGTAAGCTTTAACTCCATCTATATATTATTCATCTGTGCTTTTTACATCAGAAGTGGGATACAGGAGTGTCTCATAAAAAGAATTCAATCAAAACTAAATGATAAGGCCTCATCATTAGTCCCATACTTTCTAGAACAGGACTTTTACGTTGTTGGATTTTCAATCGACAAAAAAAGGAAGGTATCCGTTTAACATATATGGACGTAATATTGTTGGAATTGATAATATTTGAGTAGTGATATATTTTGGTGTCCAATTACGTATATTAGATTTTGTTAGTGTATGTATGTTAATGCACGAATTTGTCCTGAAATTAAAGCCATATCGAGATCATTATTTTTGTATTAAATCGGGTATATTCCGACTTAGGGAACAGTCTAAGTTACATTAAATGTCGAGTCAGTAGTTTTTGAGATATTCGTTGGTTTGATTTTTTAAATTCAATTATGGTTTTCTCATTTGTCGTACAATTTTTTTTAAATATATTTTTAAATAATGAGAGTAACGAATTTGGATTATTTTAGTTGGCCGACTTTGGATTATCAAAGATGGTTGAAGACAAATCTTACTACAAAGCATCGCGGGGGAAACTACCAATCAAATGGATGGCACCAGAGTCAATCAATTTCCGACGTTTCACATCTGCTTCCGATGTGTGGATGTTTGGTAAGTGAATCTACTTTACTAGTGATCGCCCGCTGGTCGAAATTTGACCACAGACTAAACAAAAAACCTTTAAATTTGGCTACAGATTTTAGCCGTAAAAATAGTATATATATTTGTATATTATATGTTATGTAAATGTGGTTTGTGTAATGTTTTTTTTATTATTGTAATGTATTTGTAATACATATTATGTAAAATAATTAGGTTTTAGAATGCCGGAAACGGTATTCAATTAATTGATATACCGTATTGGAAATAATTTTTAAACCGTATACAAAAAAATAACCCAAGAAACTCACAGACACACGATATTTTTTTCGATTTCATAATTTTTATACACGCTTATATTCTGTTTACTAAACGTTGTCATTTCGTTGTTATTCTTTCGATAACAATGTAGTACTATATCAGTTTATCAATGATGTTGTAATTCTTTATCATACCATTTAGTACTACGAGTTAGTCGATCATAACAACAGTATCGTAAAAGATATGGAGTCGTATTGACGATACTGCAATTAGTAAACAAAAACTGCAAAGAACGTTTCAAGTTTTATATGGTATAACAACGAATTTATTAGTTGGAAATCATATATTTTTTAATTTTTAAGACATTTTTTTCATTATTACAAAGTATGTGTACGGATATTACGGATTAGTGAACGTCGTGTATAAAATAAACTGTTAACGGCACTTTGTATATGTGTCGCAGACAAAATCTTTAATTCGTCCATACAAATGGCGTCGTCGTCAGATTAAAAAGATAAATTTTTAACGTTTTAGAAATGATCTTGTAGCGGTTCAAGCAATCTACAAACGCTACAATAAAAAATAGAAAAAAGTAAAAAAAATCCTGAAACGCGATATCACAATTATTTATCTTGTACACGCTATACACAAGTTTCAACGCTTTTGAAATGGACTTCGTTCCCTAGGCAGTAAGTACACTGTCTTGCTGGGAAGATCTTCCGATCCCTTTCCTTGTCCTTGTCTGGCGTCATCAACCTCCACAGTTATGACGTCACCTAACAATAGTTTGCCCGTTGGTTCCACCGCTAAGCTCTCCAGTGGTATTGACCTGCGGCGCTAGTCTGATGCGAAATGTAAAATTTCATTATATAATATACATGACAATTATCGCCGCCGCCGTTACCAAATTGCCGCGGCAAACCCTTGCTTCATCGGAGTTTATAGTTGTCATTGATGTAAATCAATTAAATCTGCCTTCGGCAATTTGTATTGAACGTTTACTTTTATAAAACGACGGCGCCATTTGTATAATGACGAAATATATAAATTGACTGCGACATATTCATTGCTAGAATATGTGTTACGACCAGGTGTGTGCATGTGGGAGATCCTGATGCTGGGTGTGAAGCCGTTCAGCGGCGTGAAGAACAACGACGTGATCGGCAAACTGGAGAACGGCGAAAGACTAGCACTGCCTCCACGCTGTCCCCCGCGGCTGTACTCCGTCATGTCGCGCTGCTGGGCCTACGAGCCCAGCCAGCGGCCCCAGGCCACCGAGCTCAAGGAAACGCTCTAGTCAGTGCTACACATTACCTTACATATAATACAATGCTGTACTCCGTCATGTCGCGCTGCTGGGCCTACGAGCCCAGCCAGCGGCCCCAGGCCACCGAGCTCAAGGAAACGCTCTAGTCAGTGCTACACATTACCTTACATATAATACAATGCTGTACTCCGTCATGTCGCGCTGCTGGGCCTACGAGCCCAGCCAGCGGTCTCAGGCCACCGAGCTCAAGGAAACGCTCTAGTCAGTGCTACACATTACCTTACATATAATACAATGCTGCACTCCGTCATGTCGCGCTGCTGGGCCTACGAGCCCAGCCAGCGGTCTCAGGCCACCGAGCTCAAGGAAACGCTCTAGTCAGTGCTACACATTACCTTACATATAATACAATGCTGTACTCCGTCATGTCGCGCTGCTGGGCCTACGAGCCCAGCCAGCGGTCTCAGGCCACCGAGCTCAAGGAAACACTCTAGTCAGTGCTACACATTACCTTACATATAATACAATGCTGTACTCCGTCATGTCGCGCTGCTGGGCCTACTAGCCCAGCCAGCGGTCTCAGGCCACCGAGCTCAAGGAAACACTCTAGTCAGTGCTACACATTACCTTACATATTATACAATGCTGTACTCCGTCATGTCGCGCTGCTGGGCCTACGAGCCCAGCCAGCGGTCTCAGGCCACCGAGCTCAAGGAAACGCTCTAGTCAGTGCTACACATTACCTTACATATAATACAATGCTGTACTCCGTCATGTCGCGCTGCTGGGCCTACGAGCCCAGCCAGCGGTCTCAGGCCACCGAGCTCAAGGAAACGCTCTAGTCAGTGCTACACATTACCTTACATATAATACAATGCTGTACTCCGTCATGTCGCGCTGCTGGGCCTACTAGCCCAGCCAGCGGTCTCAGGCCACCGAGCTCAAGGAAACACTCTAGTCAGTGCTACACATTACCTTACATATAATACAATGCTGTACTCCGTCATGTCGCGCTGCTGGGCCTACGAGCCCAGCCAGCGGCCTCAGGCCAACGAGCTCAAGGAAACGCTCTAGTCAGTGCTACACATTACCTTACACATAATACAATGCTGGGCCTACGAGCCCAGCTAGCGGCTGTGGTTTAAACCACATGCAAATATTTTTCACATTCTCATGGTATGTTAGGTGCCCCATAGACCTACAATAGTATTGCGCAATACTTTTATTGTGCAATTATATTGAATACCCCCTTTGATTCCAAACGTTCAATAAATTCACTCAATAAAATAGACAAACCAGTCTCATCAATATTTTCGTGCAAGCAATATGTCTGATGACGAAGTTTTTGCGACAACAATGCTGGTGATTTTGTTAAATAAATCTCATTACAATTCAATACATTCAAGTAAAAACTCCCGTTCTTTACATTTTATGGCATTCTTGCTCGCCATTTTGCTTAAATTTACGACACGACCATACCTTAAACACTGTGACTGACGGAACGCGACCGCTCCAAATTCTGAAGTGAAAAACATTGTGCAATATTAAGCCTACACAATGCAAGAAAAAATATTGCATAATAAAAATTAAACCCGCTCAAACTTTTGTTCAATCTTCGTGCAATCTTCAATATTAACCCTAAACGGTCAATAATATTGCACAATACGTAATATTGCGCAATATTATTGTAGGTCTATGGGGTGCCTTAGAGTTCCGCAACAATTCGTCTGGGTATTTACCACAGTCTTACCTATTCTTGCCGCACTGGCGTCAATGCTTGTCATCGTCGTGTTCCGGTTTGGAGGGTAAGCTAGTTTGTAGGTTTATGCATGTGACATTGATACTCCGCCACACGGATAGCAACGCATGGTGCGTTTAGTGTGTATAGGCGGTGGTCTTTTTTTCCATCAGGACTGCTGAGGATCCATCTGCTTGTTTGTTATCTTATGATATAAAAAAATATGTACATATGTGGGTAATATTGTATGTTGGATATGTTTATACAATCGAAAGGAAAATTCATTATTTCGACGATCTATAAATGTTTTTCATAAGTTTGCAGTTATGAAATGTTATTTATTTGATATTTTTATATTATATATTTTTAATTTGAATGATCATTACTATATCAAGTGTTATCGCTTGCAGTGAAATCCTACAAGAGGAGCGTAATTCAGCTTGGGACACGATGCGCCGCGAGAACCGTCGCGTGGCGGCCGCGTCGTGGACGGACGAGGCGCCGCCCAAACCTGAGCGACCGCTGGCTGCCGTCGCCGCAGGTAACTAATGTGGTGTTCGTTAATAATAAGAATACTACCATGGCTCGAAGGACTAGTCATGTAATAATATAGCTTGAACGAGAATATACCTTCTATCAAAAATAAGCAGATTCGAGATCGCGATCTTAAAAGTGGCTATTGAAAGAAGAGCACAAATAAGTGTGCGATCTTATTCCAATCACAGGCAAGGAAATGTCTTATGAAAAGCAGGTGACTTAAAAGTTGAAGCTGTAAACTTGAAGTTGAATTTTCCAAAGGTCTAATAAAATAATACGGGCTCTCGTCGGTAAAGAGGAGCAATAGTCGAAACTAAACCATAAAGTACAGAAATAAGGTTGATTATTAGTAATATACTTTTAGTGAGTTGCGATATTTTTTTTGTATTTCTGTATATATCATTCTCAATTTTCTTGCGCTGAGTTTGTAGGCAACGCTGAATCTCGTTATTTTTTATTAAGGATGTACACGAGGTAGTAAAGCGACTTCAAGTTGTGCTTGTCATTATTTGGGAGGATGAGTTTGAATATCAACATATCGACATAGCAACGATGTGATACGATTTGAAAACGAAAACGTATTCATGTTTGTTATTTTTGATCACAACTCGTAACACTGCAAGCTGCATTGAACATAAGTGTAGTTATCGCAACGTTGCCTGTTCCAGGCGAGGCAGGCGGTGGTGCGGGCGCGGGCGCGCCTCAGACGTACATCGTGGCGCAGAGCCCGGCCGTGCTGGCGCAGCTGCTGCGCGACAACCAGGCGCGCGCGCTCGACCCGCAGCTCTACACCACGCCCGCCTCGGTATTCAACACGCTCGCCGTCGACTTCGCCGCCGACTCGCCCGACCTGCTCACCAAACCCATTCCCGCCGCCAAACTGCACAAGGCGGACGTCGACACCGACCGCACTGACCCCGACCTCCCCCTGCACACCCGCCCCATACCGGCCGCTCGTCTACACCATCTGGACCCTCTGGCCCCGGATACTGAGCAAATCGCGGGTCATCTATCAGCGGCCGCTAGCGCCGACAACCTAGCCCCATCCTCCCCACCTAAATCCCCACCCCGATCCCCCCTATCATCAGAGACGTACCCTAATCGCGTCCGTTCTTTAGAACGAGCCCCCAGACCGCTTCCGAGTGAACGCGCCCCTACTCGAGTTGGTTCCTTGGAACGTCCAAGTCGTGGTCCGTTCGCCCGTCAACATTCCGTACCCGCTTCTCCCCCACCGCGCTTCCGCGATCAAGACGTCGGCCAGTTCTCCGTCCAGGGCGCCATTAATACTCAACTTGCCGCGAGTATAGTTAACAAAATGCGTCAACAACCCGATCCGCCGCTGGTCGAAGAGATTTATGATTTCGGCGGAGACAACGTCAAAAGTTGTGTCGCAGTCGCCGCTCAAAAGGCCGGCCTGCACAAACCTCAGTCTTATCGTCCGCTCGCATCCGGAATGGCCGCGTCTCATCCCTCAGCTTACGGACTCCCTGTGGGCATCGTTCAGGGAGTTCCGTATTCTCAGCATCCACCGAACCTTATTTCTAAGCAGACACCGCTTGGGCGTGGCTTTCGATCCGCGAGTCCTCTGCAGGGCTTTCAGACTTCTCAAGCGAGTGCGCCCGTTTCGTACCCGCAGCAAATATACAGCACGCATAACGTGGTATCGGGCGCTCAGCCTATGTTGTACAGGCCGCAAGTGTCGACAGCGATGACCGCCAGCCAGTCGGTATCCACTGCGGGCGTAATGGGCGCGCCACGCCCTCAAATCAGTATGGCGACGGCCTTGGATGCGTCTACAGCGATTACTTCGCGACACGAACCGGTTGAAAGGACCCAGGTGATCACATCATATCACCGCACCGTGAAGCATGGCATTGGCAATTTTATTTTCAAAATTTGTTTTTCTTTTGCGTTGGTTTGTAGATTCGATTTTATTTTGCGCATGCGTAAACGAGTATCTTAGATTCTGTATTAAAACGAATGAAAAATGGTCTATTTGGACTTCGATACGAAATATAAATAATTGAAGACACTTCTCTAACTCTGAGTCCACGTATAAAAGGATATTCCTGGATAACCAAAACTAACTAATCTCACTATGTAAATATGTGGATCGGTATCCTTTTCCAAATTCCTTGTAAATTTCCTTGTCTCCAGAAATGTGTTTGTTGGGCATATGTAGAACTTGGGATGAATATCGTATTTTAAATATAACTATAGTACATTGAAATCACATATGAAATAATTTAAAAAAAGATTATTGAACGTATAATCTTTTAAAATCTCGGGAAAATGCTCACGCGCCGGAATTATGACTATTAACGCCGTCGTGACATATTGTCCAAAGCTGACGTCACCGTAATGGCGGCTACGCGGGAATTGTAACTTATAAGTTATTGTGGCTTGAAACAAATATATATATTTTTATTTTCGTAGTCGTATTTAAGTTTTTATAACTTGACATCTGTTATTATTACCTACATATATAATTTGTTATAGTAAGAAGCTTACGAAATTTCCTTTATAGACACATATTTTATTTTGATACATTATTGGACAAACATATTGGTATTCTAAATCTGATGTTTATGCAGAATGACGTATGCTGTCTCCGAAACCTGCCGACTGTGTCGATATACTAGCTATTTCTTGCGACTTCGTTCGCATGACTTAAAAATATTACTTTTGCTCAATCGGGTAAATTTTTAATTTGACTATAACCAGATATTAGCGTGTTCAACCAAACAAACAAAAATACTATTCAGCTTTATAATATTAGTGTAGATTTTCGAAGACTAGTACATAATGTATTTAATGAGTAGCGTTCACAACTATGAAAAATATGAATAACTTATTCTTTTTACCATGGTAATAAATATACATAGTAATAAGTATATAATATGGTAATAAATGTTATACATTCAGTAGTTACTAGTTGCTATAAAAGTTCCTATACAAATTTATAAAACCATCTAAACGTGAGTCGACTTTGCATATGAAGGCGTACAGATTTATCGCTATTCTTAAAACGAGCAAAACACATTTATTCATATAAAATTCATACTTTATTTTCAATTATTTATCATAATTTTTCTATATTTTATGGTTAAAAAGGTACGTCCCAATGATAGACAGGTCATAATTTCCCGTAATTTTGGGTATGAAACTCTTAAAATAATCAGAGCATTCTATCAGTATATTCGAAGTTTTCAAAAACCGTAAGATTGTTAGAAATATAATTCATGTAATTTCTATGGATTTGATCGTAGTAGTTTTAGTTCACGTGTTGCTTAACGTATATAGAATTGCTTATGTTTTAATTTGCGTTTAATTTATTTGCAGTTTGACTGTTTAAAGTGTTATTTATATCGCATTTTTGATGAGACTTGGTCCAGATTTTATGAATTTTAGTTGTTCAATATGTTTTTTGGATAATGCGATAATAAATATAACAATGGTGAACCTTTTAAAGGAATTCTACGGTAATATCTGAAATAAAGAATGGATATGGTCTATATCTTGTCTTTAAAATGTCTTTCCTTAAATATGGCCCATTATTCAGAAGAAAATTAAGCATCACACGAAAAAAAAATTGTGTGTTCGTGTTAATGTCTACTAGTACTGTAACTGACCGGAATATAAACAAATTTCACAACCTCACTTTGTTTTCCTTGTCCGCTTGACGTGAAATGCTCCTTTTGTGGGATCACAGAAAGATTTATTTTTGGACAAAAGTTGTTCTGTCGGCGGGGTTAGCACGGATCTTGCAATGCCCAATTATCTTAATTGTTTGGTTATTGCAAGACACATAATAGCCTTGTATATTAGTAGCAGTTGTTGGCGCTTGATTATTTTTGGTGCTGTAACATCTTAAAAAGTGCTCCTTCGATCAGCAAGCAGTTGGCGACGTTTTTATGATTTCGCTGATCGTCGGCGGATTGCAAATTTTAGGTGATATACCTGGGGGTTATTAATTGTCAACTGACAGCATAATCACAGAATGCTTAGAGACTAACAGAAGTCAATGTTACATACACGTAATATTGGAGCATAACACACTTAGACACCTCTCACGGACGCGATATCTCGGAATGGTGCGGAACAAACTGTCCCGAACCATTCCGAGATATCGCGTCCGTGAGAGGTGTCTACGTGTGCGTTGCTCGAATATCACATGTATGTAGATTGACTACTATTAATTTCCAGTATACTGTGGCATAATGTTAATAGATGGATCCTATTGCACAGCTAAAATTATTGAATAAAATAATCCGACTATAATCATATCTCATATGTGATTTCAAACGAGTTTTATCCAAACGGAACTAACATTGTGGTTTGTATACGGTGTTAGACTTAACTTGTATCATATTGTAAAAATCTTAATCTAACTGCAATGTTAGTTCAAGACTTGTCAAACGATTTTAACCTGTATTGTTGTAATGACAGAGTCCGGAATTCGATACCGAGCAAGCGGTGGAGAAACGACTGTTAGCTGAATTGGCGAGACAGCAACACCAAAGCGAGGAAGATCGGCGGTGGCTTCAAATGCAAGAAGATAATCTGGTAAGGATATGAGAAGTTTGACTTGATTAATTAGTTTAATTTAAAATAAATATAGAATTCCAACAGTAAACATAAAAGTAATTGCAAAATAATCAGGCATTTTATGTATCTTGCTATCTACGGGTCGAAGTTAATAAAAATAGGTAGGTACTCAATTTGTTGACGATTTTTTAATATACTTTGAGGTTATACTTGTTTTTGGAAACAAATTATGAGAATAAACTTTTTACGATACGTGACTCACACAAGTTCACATCAAGAAGATACCCATCATCATAAATCTGCCGTAAGCGTGAAGTGATATCTATGCGCACACACAGCGGCACGAAATTTACATAATGAAGTTAGTCAAAAATGTCTCTTTTAGTGCGTAAAATTATAAAGGTGAAAATTTGCAACATGAAAGTAGTCAAAACGTTTTTCATTAGTTTAGTGTCAAATGATATTTATATTCAAGATATATTTATTCTGATATCTATATGTTGTACACATTATATGTCTTGTATCGATGGAAATAAGAACACTATATTTCAACACCAGAGTATGAGTTTTAACGTACGTACCTACTACCTATATAAGTGCAATAACAACAGCAACAACACCTCTTCACCTTCACGGAGTAGGCAGAGGGAATTGAGTGCCATATGTCACGATCCAGACAGACTTGCTTTGCTTTCTGCACATTCGTAACTCTCTTCATACATACATACACGCCGGTTTCGAATGCTCTTGAGAACACCTACGGACAGCTCTCGACCGTTTTGAGTACATATAAACTTTATTTTCTGTACAAGGCATAGAAGAGGTCAACTACTTCATGACGTTATTTCTTAAAATGTGTTGGTATGGGTCTATTTTTGAAGAAAACACTATTTGCCATATTAACAGGAAGTTCCTAAAAGGCGAATAATTGGTTAAATTTTTTGCATATCATAAGATAGCAAACAAGTAGATTGTTTTCCTGATGGAAAAAGACAACCATCGCTTTTAGATACCAAAGATTGTAACGGTGCGTTACTATCCGTGTAGCGAAATGTTAGTGCTACATGCATATTTTACACTCCAAACTGGAACAATATTATGAAAACACCGTCTCTTTTGCGGTAGGAATAGGTACATCGCAAAATTGCAGATGCCTGTCTGCATAATGGTAAGTGGTCTATTCTTCAAAGCCTGGACCAACACTTTTTTATTTCTATCATACTGTCGATGTGACATAATTGTTTTGTTTGCAGAAGCGATTGTCGAATGTACAACTGGTGTCAGGAGCGGGCTCCGAGCGAGAACGGGACTCCAGCGCCACGCACTCAGGCAAGTTACTGACGTCTAACTCCAATACGAGGACTACTCAAACAGACTCAGACCTCACTCCAATACGAGGACTACTCAAACAGACTCAGACCTCACTCCAATACGAGGACTACTCAAACAGACTCAGACCTCACTCCAATACGAGGACTATTCAAACAAACTCAGACCTCACTCCAATACGAGGACTATTCAAACAGACTCAGACCTCACTCCAATACGAGGACTATTCAAACAGACTCAGACCTCACTCCAATATGAGGACTACTCAAACAGACCCAGACCTCACTCCAATACGAGGACTATTCAAACAGACTCAAACCTCACTCCAATACGAGGACTACTCAAACAGACTCAGACCTCACTCCAATATGAGGACTACTCAAACAGACCCAGACCTCACTCCAATACGAGGACTATTCAAACAGACTCAAACCTCACTCCAATACGAGGACTACTCAAACAGACTCAGACCTCACTCCAATACGAGGACTATTCAAACAGACTCAGACCTCACTCCAATATGAGGACTACTCAAACAGACCCAGACCTCACTCCAATACGAGGACTATTCAAGCATACTCAGACCTCACTCCAATATGAGGACTACTCAAACAGACCCAGACCTCACTCCAATACGAGGACTATTCAAACAGACTCAAACCCCACTCCAATACGAGGACTACTCAAACAGACTCAGACCTCACTCCAATACGAGGACTATTCAAACAGGCTCAGACCTCACTCCAATATGAGGACTACTCAAACAGACCCAGACCTCACTCCAATACGAGGACTATTCAAACAGACTCAAACCTCACTCCAATATGAGGACTACTCAAACAGACTCAGACCTCATTCCAATACGAGGACTACTCAAACAGACTCAGACCTCTCACTCCAATACGAGGACTATTTGACGATGACGACGACGATGACTCGGTAATGTAATTAAATTGTAATCCAGGCCTTCACAATCTGTTGTACAAATTACTGCTGTTTGCAAAAGATAACAAATTTTTTACAACGACTCCTGCACTTAATGTTAGTCGAAAAAACTGCATAGCATGTTTTAAGTTTTGTTTGATATAATAACAAATTAGTTCGACATTTGATTTTCTTTTATGTTAAATAAGAACAGTTATTTTACTAATACGAAGCGTTTATATGGACTAGTAAAACCCGTGTGTAAAATTAAATAGATTGTGTCAACAGCACTTTGTATATGGCGCGTTGTAATCCGTTAGCCGTTAATTCCATTTGCACATTTACCAGTTACTTTACTCTTTTAACCGGGAACCAACCATATACCTTGGATAAGTATGTAAATTGTGCACTCTGAATGGGGATTAGTACCCATCTCGTGAACGTGCTTAACCGCAGCTTCTTGACTTTCAGATCTCTTTGCCTACTTCGGAAAAAAACCTTCGAAAATATACACAATAATAAGTTTTAATATTATTTTTATTTTCAGGTGCGACCTCGTCAGAAACTAGTCCAGCAAATACAGTGAAACCCAAAGACACACCTCCTAGTGAAGAGAAGGTATAATATAAACCAGAGAGCTATTCCACAGTCCGCTGCTTTTTTAAAGTTTTTTTTTTATATCATAAGATAGCAAACAAGCAGATGGGTCTCCTGATGGAAAGAGTCAACCATCGCCTATAGACACCAAAAGTGTTAATGGTGTGTTGCTATCTTGTGGAGAGGTCTAATGCCACGTGCATACGTTTACCGGCTACCCTACCCTCTGAAACCGAAACACGACAGTGACAAGCACTGACGCTATTGCGGCAGGAATAGGTAAGGCGGTGGTACCAGAGCCGGGCGAGGCAATACAGAACTCTACCACCTAGTAGCCACGATGTTAATGACTTGCATAGCCAATCGGTCGCCTTTTACGACATGCCTGGCAGAACGGCAGCTGGTCTGTTCTTCAAAGAAGCCCGGAACCAACACAGGGAAGGGAAGTTTCTTGTAAATACCAAGAAACTAGGCATTTTGCCGGTACAAACTTCCCTCTTTATTTCAAGTCTAGGCATAGACAATCTAATTTTCATCTAATGCCATCCAACAATTTTAAGCCACACACATACTCAAATACACAACATTTAGTATTTGTAATAGTAGTGCGAGTACCCCTTTCGTTAGACGGCCAGTAATTTTATATTTGATTAAAATGGAAAATAAATAAAATCTTGTTTATCGTATCTAAAAAAATAGTTCTATGAACTTTTTTTATACTACATAATTTTAAATAATTCTAAACACGTATACCAAATCCCTATTAATATCTTTAGTGTCTATAGTCCTCGTGTACCCATTATGTACAATATGCTGCATTATCTCGCCCACATTTGATCGATTTACGTACTATAGCGTCGTTGCTAGTCGCTGTTGTATTCCGGTTTGGGGTTGAGGTAACCGATAAACTTATGCGTGTAGCCTTATATTCCCACCTCACAGATAGGAACCATTAACATCGTTGGTATCTAAAAGTGATAGGTATCTATTCCCTATTATAGAAAACTAAACAGGCGTTTCACGTTTGTGGTTATCAAATGCTTGTTTACTATTCTAGAATATATAAAACAGAAGTTAAAACTGTATACAAGTATAGATTTATAATAGTGACATCTACTGGGTTTGTAACATACTATTTTATGGACTTAAACATTAGCATGTTGCTGATGTGAACACATACGATTATCCTATACCATACCTAATACATAGGGCACACTGAAAGTTTTGTACTTCTAGCTAATCGGAACTATTTGCATTTCGAATGTTATATTTTTAAAACGTTGCAACCTTCTTAGTAATAAAAAAAAACAATTGTCGGGAAATGATTTGTCAATTGTTTTTTTATCACACATCAAAGTTCTACGTACGCAACGAAAATGGAATTGAGTCGAAAAGATTTTAGAACGATGATTTTTTATGATTTTAAAAGTTCTCTTTCTCCGCAAGACTGTGCCGCTTGTCTTTAAAATGCTTTTGGGAGAGAAGCACCTTGTTTGAGCACCGTGAGGCGATGGTTTGCTGAATTTGAGAGAGGTCGAGTTTCTTTACATGACAAATTTCGTGAAGGGCGGCCTTCATCTGCCGTCAACGAAAATAATGTGGTTACTGTTAAGCGGTTAATTGAAGAAAACCCCCGGATTATTTATAAGACAATTCGAGGACTATTGGGGATTGGTATGTGTCAAATTCAGAAAATTTTACATGAAGAATTGAAAGTTCGGAAACTTTGTTGTCGTTGGATCCCTCATGAACTGACAGCGGAGTAAAAGCGGGCTCGCGTGCAATGGTGCTCACAGATGCTACTGAAGTACGACCACGGACATTCTAATGCTGTTTATGACATTGTCACAGGAGACGAAACGTGGATTTATTGTTTTGAACCCGAAAATAAAAGCAATCTTGTTAATGGGTGTTTGAAAATGAGAAGAGGCCAACAAAAGTGAGACAGACGAGAAACGGTAAAAAAATGATCGCGTTTTTTTTCTCAGCTACAGGTTCCATTTGTACAATTCCACTTGAAGATCAAAAGAGTGTTAATGCCGAGTGATATTCTACCATTTGTTTACCCAGGGTGTTAGAAAATGTTCGCGAAAGACGACCCAAAAGCCGCATTCTTCCACACCATGATAACGCTTCTTCAAACACGGCCAACAAAACAGTAATTTTTAGCTTCCGAAAAAGTAAATCCCGTCACTCATCCTACGCATAGCCGCGACCTAGCACCCTGTGATTTCTGTATTTTCCCCAAAATCAAAGATTTGATGAGAGGTTTTACTTTTACCAACTCCGAAGAGGTAGTGATAGCGTTCAATCAGCACGTAGAAAACATGCCTTCAGACCTGTGGTCCTCCTGTTTTAAAAAATGGTTCGATCGCATGAAAAAATGTTTAAAATGTAAGGGAGATTATTTTGAAAAGCAATAAACATAATATTTTGGTTATAACATGTTGTTTTTTTTAAGTTACGCAAAACTTATTGTGTGACCTACGTATCATATAACAATAACATATTGTGTTGTCTGTAGATAATTTCAATAAATTTAGTTTATTTTAAAATTATTCAATTTGATGAAATAAAATATTAAAATTATAGTAGTAAATATATAAACAATAGCCAATTACGGATTTCATTTTGTTTTCCGACATAATATAGTAGTCTAGTAGACGGAAAAGAAAGTAAGCTTATATGTATAAACCCAAAGTCGTTGATTGAAATTAAAAAATACAAACTACGAACTTAAATGAGAAAAGATAAAAAAAGAGGGAAAAAAATATGTTTGAACATTGATTAATTAAATGTATAATAAAGATAAAATTGTATAAAGTGCATTCAAATATAATTGTTAATACATAAAATAGTGGAATTTCATGTTACATTAAGATTCAACGATGAAATTTATATATTGGAAATCTGTACGCGAAAAAGGCAGATAGTGTAGGTCCATTGTATTCAAAACTTTGTACCCCTATCACAGAAATTAAATGATTATTATTATTATTATTATCTGTGTGTCAGGTGAGTGCGAACGGCGGCGGTGAGCGGCGCGACCCGGTGTACCAGGCCACGACGGCGGTGGTGCGCTGCGTGATGAGGCTGGCGGCCGGCGCCGGCAGCGGTGGCGGCGGGCTGGTGGACGCCGTGCGGGCCGTGGCCGCCGCGCTGCGGGACCTGTGCGCCACCGTGGACCTGCTGGTGGGCCGGTACCCGGCGCCCGCGCAGAGGTCAGTACAGGGCCGGGCCGCCGCGCTGCGGGACCTGTGCGCCACCGTGGACCTGCTGGTGGGCCGGTACCCGGCGCCCGCGCAGAGGTCAGTACAGGGCCGGGCCGCCGCGCTGCGGGACCTGTGCGCCACCGTGGACCTGCTGGTGGGCCGGTACCCGGCGCCCGCGCAGAGGTCAGTACAGGGCCGGGCCGCCGCGCTGCGGGACCTGTGCGCCACCGTGGACCTGCTGGTGGGCCGGTACCCGGCGCCCGCGCAGAGGTCAGTACAGGGCCGGGCCGCCGCGCTGCGGGACCTGTGCGCCACCGTGGACCTGCTGGTGGGCCGGTACCCGGCGCCCGCGCAGAGGTCAGTACAGGGCCGGGCCGCCGCGCTGCGGGACCTGTGCGCCACCGTGGACCTGCTGGTGGGCCGGTACCCGGCGCCCGCGCAGAGGTCAGTACAGGGCCGGGCCGCCGCGCTGCGGGACCTGTGCGCCACCGTGGACCTGCTGGTGGGCCGGTACCCGGCGCCCGCGCAGAGGTCAGTACAGGGCCGGGCCGCCGCGCTGCGGGACCTGTGCGCCACCGTGGACCTGCTGGTGGGCCGGTACCCGGCGCCCGCGCAGAGGTCAGTACAGGGCCGGGCCGCCGCGCTGCGGGACCTGTGCGCCACCGTGGACCTGCTGGTGGGCCGGTACCCGGCGCCCGCGCAGAGGTCAGTACAGGGCCGGGCCGCCGCGCTGCGGGACCTGTGCGCCACCGTGGACCTGCTGGTGGGCCGGTACCCGGCGCCCGCGCAGAGGTCAGTACAGGGCCGGGCCGCCGCGCTGCGGGACCTGTGCGCCACCGTGGACCTGCTGGTGGGCCGGTACCCGGCGCCCGCGCAGAGGTCAGTACAGGGCCGGGCCGCCGCGCTGCGGGACCTGTGCGCCACCGTGGACCTGCTGGTGGGCCGGTACCCGGCGCCCGCGCAGAGGTCAGTACAGGGCCGGGCCGCCGCGCTGCGGGACCTGTGCGCCACCGTGGACCTGCTGGTGGGCCGGTACCCGGCGCCCGCGCAGAGGTCAGTACAGGGCCGGGCCGCCGCGCTGCGGGACCTGTGCGCCACCGTGGACCTGCTGGTGGGCCGGTACCCGGCGCCCGCGCAGAGGTCAGTACAGGGCCGGGCCGCCGCGCTGCGGGACCTGTGCGCCACCGTGGACCTGCTGGTGGGCCGGTACCCGGCGCCCGCGCAGAGGTCAGTACAGGGCCGGGCCGCCGCGCTGCGGGACCTGTGCGCCACCGTGGACCTGCTGGTGGGCCGGTACCCGGCGCCCGCGCAGAGGTCAGTACAGGGCCGGGCCGCCGCGCTGCGGGACCTGTGCGCCACCGTGGACCTGCTGGTGGGCCGGTACCCGGCGCCCGCGCAGAGGTCAGTACAGGGCCGGGCCGCCGCGCTGCGGGACCTGTGCGCCACCGTGGACCTGCTGGTGGGCCGGTACCCGGCGCCCGCGCAGAGGTCAGTACAGGGCCGGGCCGCCGCGCTGCGGGACCTGTGCGCCACCGTGGACCTGCTGGTGGGCCGGTACCCGGCGCCCGCGCAGAGGTCAGTACAGGGCCGGGCCGCCGCGCTGCGGGACCTGTGCGCCACCGTGGACCTGCTGGTGGGCCGGTACCCGGCGCCCGCGCAGAGGTCAGTACAGGGCCGGGCCGCCGCGCTGCGGGACCTGTGCGCCACCGTGGACCTGCTGGTGGGCCGGTACCCGGCGCCCGCGCAGAGGTCAGTACAGGGCCGGGCCGCCGCGCTGCGGGACCTGTGCGCCACCGTGGACCTGCTGGTGGGCCGGTACCCGGCGCCCGCGCAGAGGTCAGTACAGGGCCGGGCCGCCGCGCTGCGGGACCTGTGCGCCACCGTGGACCTGCTGGTGGGCCGGTACCCGGCGCCCGCGCAGAGGTCAGTACAGGGCCGGGCCGCCGCGCTGCGGGACCTGTGCGCCACCGTGGACCTGCTGGTGGGCCGGTACCCGGCGCCCGCGCAGAGGTCAGTACAGGGCCGGGCCGCCGCGCTGCGGGACCTGTGCGCCACCGTGGACCTGCTGGTGGGCCGGTACCCGGCGCCCGCGCAGAGGTCAGTACAGGGCCGGGCCGCCGCGCTGCGGGACCTGTGCGCCACCGTGGACCTGCTGGTGGGCCGGTACCCGGCGCCCGCGCAGAGGTCAGTACAGGGCCGGGCCGCCGCGCTGCGGGACCTGTGCGCCACCGTGGACCTGCTGGTGGGCCGGTACCCGGCGCCCGCGCAGAGGTCAGTACAGGGCCGGGCCGCCGCGCTGCGGGACCTGTGCGCCACCGTGGACCTGCTGGTGGGCCGGTACCCGGCGCCCGCGCAGAGGTCAGTACAGGGCCGGGCCGCCGCGCTGCGGGACCTGTGCGCCACCGTGGACCTGCTGGTGGGCCGGTACCCGGCGCCCGCGCAGAGGTCAGTACAGGGCCGGGCCGCCGCGCTGCGGGACCTGTGCGCCACCGTGGACCTGCTGGTGGGCCGGTACCCGGCGCCCGCGCAGAGGTCAGTACAGGGCCGGGCCGCCGCGCTGCGGGACCTGTGCGCCACCGTGGACCTGCTGGTGGGCCGGTACCCGGCGCCCGCGCAGAGGTCAGTACAGGGCCGGGCCGCCGCGCTGCGGGACCTGTGCGCCACCGTGGACCTGCTGGTGGGCCGGTACCCGGCGCCCGCGCAGAGGTCAGTACAGGGCCGGGCCGCCGCGCTGCGGGACCTGTGCGCCACCGTGGACCTGCTGGTGGGCCGGTACCCGGCGCCCGCGCAGAGGTCAGTACAGGGCCGGGCCGCCGCGCTGCGGGACCTGTGCGCCACCGTGGACCTGCTGGTGAGCCGGTACCCGGCGCCCGCGCATAGGTCAGTACAGGGCCGGGCCGCCGCGCTGCGGGACCTGTGCGCCACCGTGGACCTGCTGGTGGGCCGGTACCCGGCGCCCGCGCAGAGGTCAGTACAGGGCCGGGCCGCCGCGCTGCGGGACCTGTGCGCCACCGTGGACCTGCTGGTGGGCCGGTACCCGGCGCCCGCGCAGAGGTCAGTACAGGGCCGGGCCGCCGCGCTGCGGGACCTGTGCGCCACCGTGGACCTGCTGGTGGGCCGGTACCCGGCGCCCGCGCAGAGGTCAGTACAGGGCCGGGCCGCCGCGCTGCGGGACCTGTGCGCCACCGTGGACCTGCTGGTGGGCCGGTACCCGGCGCCCGCGCAGAGGTCAGTACAGGGCCGGGCCGCCGCGCTGCGGGACCTGTGCGCCACCGTGGACCTGCTGGTGGGCCGGTACCCGGCGCCCGCGCAGAGGTCAGTACAGGGCCGGGCCGCCGCGCTGCGGGACCTGTGCGCCACCGTGGACCTGCTGGTGGGCCGGTACCTGGCGCCCGCGCAGAGGTCAGTACAGGGCCGGGCCGCCGCGCTGCGGGACCTGTGCGCCACCGTGGACCTGCTGGTGGGCCGGTACCCGGCGCCCGCGCAGAGGTCAGTACAGGGCCGGGCCGCCGCGCTGCGGGACCTGTGCGCCACCGTGGACCTGCTGGTGGGCAAGTACCCGGCGCCCGCGCAGAGGTCAGTACAAGAATAAGAAGTTGACAGGCAATTACCTGCTTCCGTACAGGATGAAGGATCGTGCGCTATCTTTGTACAAAGGGATTTCTGTGTTAGGAACTGTTGATTCACTTTTCACCACCCGCACAGAGGATAATAAAGAATACAAGAACTTTACGCCATTCCACAGGCGGGATAATATACCAAATAACTAAAGAATCGTGAGGATAGTAAGTATTAATAACGTTCAGCGTTCCCTAGAGACCGAAAATTTTCTTCTTTTCAATTGTATTCTGTAACTTACTTACAAATCGGCAGTCAATACTTCAATTACAAATCTGTAAAACGATTAACAAACCAAACATGTTGTTTACAATTTTGGATGTAAAATTTAGTTTCTGATGAAGTATCCAGAATTATAGATAATCTTGACCCTAACACTAGTACAGGTAAGGACGGAGTCAGTACTAAGGCTCTAAACTGTATTAAAAATCTTGTTATTCAGAGCTTAACTGGTTATTTTAGCGGAAGGGATTTTTCTTGAAAATCTTAAAATTGCAGAAGTTGCCCAAATGTATAAATCTGGTACAAAATCAGACCCTGGAAACGACCGCCCTATCTCAGTTTTACCAGTAGTATCTAAAATCTTAGGAAAAGTTATTTACTCTAGAATAAATTAACACCTAAAAACTTATTTTATGAGCAACAATGTGGCTTTTGACCTAAATGTAACAATCTTGTTGCAACTATTGACTAAATAACTACCTTACAGTCTAAAAAGTAGTAGCACTGGGAGTATTAATTGAGTTAAAAAAAAGCGTTCGATACAGTTAACTACCCCATGCTTTTAAGAAAACTGTTGGCTATTGGCAATATTGGTACTGTATATAAAATGTTAGAATCATATTTAAGTAATCGATTTCAAGTAGTTGAAATTGGAACATATCAAAGTAGTCCTAATGTTTTGACGTGTGGCATACCTCAAGGGTTTATCCTTGGACCCTTGTTGTTTCTTATATGTATAAACAATATAATATATCAAGCCGGGTTAAAGGGTAACTTAACTCCTTATGCCGACGATACATGCCTATTTTATTCTGGACATCGTGTCCAGATCAGAGCAATTATTAAACACGCTCAAGATGATTTGAATATTCTGCAAAATTGGTTTCAATATAATCTTAACATATCCACATTTATTTATATAATAATTAAAGCCAAGAACAAAAAGCTACCATCCTTTCCAACTCTAAGAATAAATGGCGATGTGTTTAGTGAGAGTAAATAAACCAAGTGAAATGCTTAGGACTGATACTGGATACCAGCTTAACATGGAAGGCACATATACAACACATTAAAAATAAACATTGCCCCTTAGTGGGCTCGTTGCGTCATATAGTTCGATACATTCCAAAAAAAAAATCGGCTTCTAATAGACATTGCCTTAGTTAAACCTCAATTAACATAACGAAATATGGGGTAATGCCGCAAAAACTATTTTGAGATCAATCCAAATATTACAAAACAAAATAGTAAAAATATTACATATCTACGAATTGCTAACATCTTTCAGAACTATCTACCAAGAAACCAAACTACTAAATATCAAACAACTACACAATTATACTACATGCATACTTATATATAAAATAAGCCATACACTTATTCATTTTCGCATTAAATTCACAAAGAGAAATAATATGAGCAAATTTATCTAACTGCGAGCCAATCACTTAATATTGCCTATGATAAGGACAGATTATGGTAAAAATAACGTTTAGAAAATCACAATTATACAACAAACTTCCAAACTATGTAAAAGAAGCGAATTCCCTAAACAGTTATAAAAATAAACTATATGCTTTTATCTCCAGTAATGAAACACTCGAATAATAATTTCACTACATCGTTTAACTTGTACCATCACCTAAAAACACACGAATATAGCGAACTCGCTTCTAGCACTAGGCAAAAATATTGTTTAGTTTTGTGTATTTTCTCTATCCTCACTGAATAATAATAATTATTATAAGAAAATTGTTCTCGTGTAAGTGACGACGAGTCTTAGTGGGAAATAAAGTTCTTTAAACCGAAATTTAAATGAATTCATCGTTTCACATGTCCAGTGGTTAGCGATCATATCATGTAACAAGCTATGATGTCTAGTGGTTGCCAAGCTATGCAATCAAAGGGGCTCGGGTTCGGTTCCGTCATAGAAACACACATTTGTATGACGAGCATATTATGTGTTCGTATGACTGGGTTTGGATGTTTATTTAACTATATTTATGTATGTATTTCGTATGTAGTATTGTTGACTAACAACCAGATCATAAGCAAATAATTTGCTTATTTAGGGGTTAGATTAATTCGTATAATTAGTCCAGTAATATTATTTAATTTCTTGCTCACAGGGAAGTGGAGATGGCTCATCAGGTGCTCAGCAAAGACATGGCGGCGTTGGTAGAAGCGATGCGGCTCGCTATACAATACTTCAACACTACTTTGCAGCATGAGTACACCAAGTAAGTTTATAGACCACGCGGGGACAATTAACAAAGTTAATCCAGAATAAGAACAAAAATTGACTTTATTGCTTTTTGTGTATGAATAAAAAGGATTTAACGATTACCGAATATATAAAAATCTACCATTTAGATAGTTGTATTTACACTGGCGATTGCAAGAAAGGGACAACATCCACTCTTGTCGTTGTCTTGCTCAGAACGTTTTTCCCCTCTGTTAAGTAAGAAACAAATGTCAATTTTATTTGTTACGAAATAAAGTACATTTTTATTTTTCAAATATTTCTTCGTAGTAATTCCAGTTATCGTATATAAGTTTTGCTTTATTGACAAAGTTTTACGTCACGTCACGAGTGTGACGAGCCGCCATATTTCGTCCCTATGTACTTACGTTGTAAACCATAAATATTTTCTGTGGACACTACTAAACAGGTAAAATATAATCATTTATAATAATTTTAATATAATTCAGTAGAATTTGTAGTAGTACGATAGTATTGTCACAATTATCGACTGCTACTGAAACTCAGTCTTAGTAACAAGGTAACATTTTACCTTTTGAGTATGGAAACCTAAAAACCCATTTTAACTAAGATAATGTCAAATTTGATATTATTACGAAATCAATAAGTTTCAAGGATAGTTTTATAGATAAATGTATAATGTGTATGATAAAATACAGAAGCATAGAACAAAAATATTCTCCTGATGGAGTACCGTACACAGAGTATGTAATCCGCCATGTTTCGTTGCACGTTTTTCTCGTAGGTGTGGCCGTTCCATAGTTTCCTTATTCAGAGGTTCAAACTAATAAAGCTTGCCCTTTTTAATGTTGTCACTGATACTTTTTTACAATTCGAACCTTTCATCAATATCATAAACGTAATTTCCAAATGTTATACCACAAATTTTCCGTATCGCTCTCAGTTCAACCAGGTTAACTGTATAATAACGAAATGTGAAAACTTTTGCAGAAGCATGCTGGCAGCAGCTCACGTATTGGCCATGGACGCGAAAAACCTCCTCGACGTAGTGGATTGTATCCGGGAACGATATCCAAATGTCGACTGGCGAGCCGCGCTACAAACCGACGAACCAGAACCCTCAAACCAAACTTCTCCAAACCATACCCTCAGCTGTCAAAACCAAGCGTTAACTTCACAGAACCAGGTATTCACAGTACAATCCCTCACCCCACAGAATCCAGTCCTCAGTACACAATCATCGGTTCAAGACGAAGATATTCCATCGCCGAAACCCGATTTCAAAATCAACCAACCCGTCACAACGGTCACCACTCAACTCAACATATCCGACCACGCCCCGAAAGAACACAACAGCCTTCCAATAACCTCCAACAGAGTATCAACCCTCATTCACAATTACAATCTATATGGCAACGTTCGAGAACCTCAACACATATATGGAAACGAGGGAGTTTCCTTCCAACATTCGCAATCTTGTGACGATTCCAAAATCGATTTACCATTAGAATCGGTTAAGAATCGAGTGCAAGCATTGTCGGGGAAAGTCGATTCTCCCGCCATTTACTCAGTCAGCAAGAAAATA
The DNA here is from genome assembly GCA_036924255.1 of Apodemia mormo. NCBI lineage: Eukaryota > Metazoa > Arthropoda > Insecta > Lepidoptera > Riodinidae > Apodemia > Apodemia mormo. The sequence goes on along the minus strand of JAUPFN010000025.1, from coordinate 11,462,841 downwards.
GTACCGCTCGATCAGAAGCATACGGATCAAGGATGAATGTGCGAGCTTCGATGTTTTAGTTTACTTGTAGTGGCTGTTTGTTTGAGGACCTCGTATGGAGGTTGAAAGCTTCGTGTAGCGCCTTGCTATGCCAAATGTATCCTTCTTTTACTTAAAATTTAAAATAATTTGAATTATAGTCTAATGTTCGTAAGAGATATACCTTAATTTCGGGGATATATCCTTAATTTAAAAAATCTAAGCTGAGTTTTTAGTTTAAGCGGTATATTATAAAGCAAATATACATTTTTAAGTTTATTATTTAGCCAAATAAAGTCAACTATCTAACCAAATAAATTAAAAAAAAACAGTAAACATTTTTTCAATAGTGGTATACAGATTAGGTTTGTACAGCATGATTTTTTTTTGATAGGCTCATATCCATACAAACTGATATTCATGTTTTTGATATAGTTTATAAAATATCGAAATGTATATTTTAAGTATAACAATTCTTAAAGTCATCTGTAGTAGATACTTGAAATTAAATACAAACATAAAAACGAAAAGCAGAAGTTAAAACGGAACGTTATTTTTATTGCAACAATATATTTATATCGTTTGGTGCATTTAATTTTTTCAAATAGCAGTATTGCGGTTATATTAAATTCAATAGATATATAAACTTAGGCAATATAATATGTAACTATTATATTCATTTTGTATATCTAAGTCGAAGTTTTTACATCGTAAGAATATCGACTTATTTCTATATTCCAAGATGTAAGTCAGATCTCATTTATGTGAGACCAGTTTATGACCTTCAAATAAGCGTTAATTTGCAAATATTGCAACAAATAACACTATATAATCAAATCTCATATTAAAACTAATTTTTAAAGTATAATATTGACTGAATATTCATTCTGAAATACGGACCTAAAAATCGAATGTCGAAATTCAAGAAGTCATGAATGTAACAATTTTTTACAAAGCATACTTTTTGTATAGTTTGGCGCTACACACATTATGCCATGGCTATGACGCGAAGTGATGGTACTTACTGGATTTATTTGACGTATACATATTTAATTTACCCCGCTTGTAGTGCTGACTCGCTTAGGGACTCGATTGCTCAATATTCGTAGCGGAATCGGGTGTAGATGTCAATTTAGTATCGATAAATGAACTATCCTTGTTAATCATTTTATTAGTTGGAGATGTTTAATCATTGGCATTGTCGAACCGGACGAAATGATCTACGAATAAGATTTTAATTTTATAATTTTATTTTAAGAGAATTATAAAAAATGAAATGCAACAAAGAGATTAATTTAGAGCACTTACTGGGAATGCTTCGTATTTCTTAGTGAATAGTGATTTAATGTTGATTTAATTACATAACACGGAGAAACGTGTTGGAGCCTTTAAAGGTTTGACCATCCGTCGTCCTACCACAGTTCATAAAAGACAACCGATTGGCTATACCTGTCACAATCAATCACAAGTGCGGATCCAGAGTGGGGGGGTCATGACTCCCCCCCCAGGCAAGGGTCTATGTATGGATTTATTAGGATTAGATAAGGATTGGAGCCTATCTTGACTGAACCTCAAATATGTGACCCCCTGCACCGCAGGCTGGATCCGCCCTTGCACAATCATCGTCACTACTAGGTGGTAGAGTTCCGCAAAAGCATGCCCGAATATATGGTACCACATCTCGCCTGGTGTATGGTGCTATCGCCTTATCTATTCAAGCCGCAATTGCATCAATGCTTATCATTGTCGTACTCCGGTTCGGAGGGTAAGGTAGCCGGTAGGATAGCAACGCACCATTACTAACATATTTGGTGTCTAAGGTTTCTCTTTTCATCAGGAGACCCATCTGCTTTTTTGCTCTCTAATTATACAAAAATGTCAGTATTGTTGGTTTATCTCTAATGACATTTAAAATTGGGAAATATTTTATTGTTTTTGTTTATGATTTTTTTGTTATTTTTAATATCCAATCATTAAAATTTTTTAACATTAATAATTTCTATAAAATGAAATAGTTTGTCCTTAAATCCAAAAAAAAAACCTTAAAAATGTCTGGTTCGATACATGTACTTAATAAGTCGACATATCAAAAATACTGCTTTATATGTACTAGAGATTGTAACTCAATTTCTTGAATGGTTAAATACATTTACGATCAGTTAATATATCTCATCTACCATTCTACGCTAAGTTAAATTGTGTTTTTATAAATTTAATGTTAATATCACGTATTCTACATTCGATATGCTTACCACTTTTTATAATTTTAAAATAAGAGAATTGTAATACTTTTGTAATTACGTTTATTTTTTAATTTGGTATAAAAATAAAGTTTATTAAAAATCCTCAATAATTCGACTCAAAGTTTACTTAACAAATATTCTAAAAATGGAAGTGATTGATGACAATATTCTATTGTAACAATTATAGAAGTAATATTAAGCGATTAACAATAGAAAATCAAAAAACGCTCATCTTCGATAAAGCCACTACAATAATATACACGATTTTTTGTACTTTGTAGTTAAAATAAGCTAATCTTATATCAATCATACAAGGAATTGAGATAATGTATCTCTCTGATTACATTGTATGCTTTATATGAATTTTTTACATATCTATAATGAAATCAAACATTGTGTTTATTGTACACATTATTTAAAATATATAATTGATTTCAAGATCCTATAATAAAGTATTTAATTTTGCAATTAGCATAAAATTATCTGTTATTTATTTGTAATAACAGATTTATTTTAGCTTTGAATGCAATCATATTTCTACATTACTTAATTAATATTTTTTATATGAATAATACGATATTTATCTTTAAAATCAAAGCTATATTATCGGTGCATTTAACATTTAAATTATAAGAAAAATAAAAACAAATACCTAAAACTGATATTACATTTGCTGATCGAAGCAATATACTGCACTATATAATTTATGAGAAAAATCAAATGTAACTTTTATATGCAGATTTTTATACGCGTTTTACGTTTCTCTAGACATGTTCAACTAAATAAAAACCCTTTTTATTATCTTTATTATGGGATCTATGTTTAATAAAAATATAAATATAAAAATATACGCACATTCCTTCAATTTGCACATAATTAAGTTTGATGTTTTCATTGAATATGTATTCTTACATATTGTCTATATGATCATATTATTTGTATGTTTGTACGTTTAGTTAAGGAACAGTGTCACAAGTCTGCATTTATTTTCCGACATTCATACTCAGTATTTATTGTGAATTACTTTGTAAAAATGTACAAAATAAATTGTCAATAATTTTAATTTTTATCCAAAGTTTACTATAAGCTTAGATCTCATCCGGAGTTTAGTGTTATTGATTAGTTGTATAACAGAATTTATTTATTGATGGATCATATCGGTTTATTTGTAAATTGTTTGCGACAAGGTCATTCCAAAGTATAATAGATACGGCGGTCCGTGTAGCCCAAGGCCGCCCCGCGCGAGATTATTTTACAAATATCCTGTATGGCGTGGACCGGATTTTGTTTATGCAATAAAATGAATAAAGGACTGGTCACATTGTGTTTCATTTATAAGTTTATAGAAAGAAGCAATTATGTCCCTCGTTGGCCTATTCGTTTCATAACTCTCAATATAATCATAATTTACTAGACTTACCGCCCGGCCACAAGAACTGGCGACGGCGGCGCAGCGGCCGAGGCAAACATTCGCGCGGCGCGGATTTACAAGCCTCGGGGAGTAGCGTTCATCGCCGCGACCAGATAGTCCGAGAGCGAGATGTCTGCATCAACTTTATCTAGATGTTGATACAATCGTTGATGAAGAGCAATACAATCGATAACATCAATAGCATTCATGATTAAAAAAATAAACTGTCGAAACAAAGTTTATTCTCAACGATTGATGCTATCGATACTATTAATGTTACAATCGATATTATGGCCTTTCTAGATGAAAACTATCGATTTTTATTCGCCGAGGCGCTGCTATGCGCTATGCTAATTCATACATTTGTTTCACTCGCTTGGCGCGTCTCCCGCCGCGCGCGCTGATCGTTCGACAAAATTCTTCCGTCGCCGCGCAGCGTGACATGCTTGGTACTTTCCCATACATTTGTTTTAGACGCTAGACGCTTCGTCGTTCGTACCGCGCGTAAAATCGCGGGCGCGAATTTAAACGGCCAGACGGTTAATTCTTTATAATCCAAAGAACAAATGGCAAATTGCACTAACATTGTCTTAACTTAGAACAATCCTAAATAGTATGCTATCACGTTCTTTTCATTTAAGACAAGAAGTAACAGCATAATATGTAGGATTGTCTTAAACTAAGACAGTGTAATTGGCCATAAGTCTAGCAAATTATTTTTTAAGTGAAGCTGTAGAATCGTACATACAAATCTTCACGCTTGATCTCTACGGGGTAGGCGAAGGGATCCGAGCGCCATATGTCACGATCCTTATAGATGTTTTGTTTCCTTCACATTACTTCAGAATCGTTGTGAATTGAACTTCTAGGAAAGGTAAAATCGACAATAAAAAAAACAAACACATACATCTATAGGATAAAGATTGTAAGAGAATGAGATAGAAGATATTATACAGTTCCCACTCTTGTCTATTAAACGGGGTACAAATATGTTCTTGTAGGCCGTACGTGTCGTGAGTATATTATCTCAAATTCAAAAACTATGCTGTATGCTGTGCTCAGATACGTAATTGTTAATGAAGCTCAGCCATTTTACTTTTAAGTCGTTCAATATTTTCGAATGCGTTTACTTTTCACTATCCTCGTATTTTTTTGAATCTCTGATGTCGAACCGGTCAAGACGTTGTAGACCACTCAGTCAGAAGTCACAATGTTAGAGACACATATAATAACTATCTCTCGCCTTTGGTGCTGTTCGCGACATGTAGTCTTCTCTCGCATTGTACGCGGTGCCTTGAAGTGAGACAGTTTTTTATAAGATAACAGACACGTGAAAAGATCTCTTGATGGAAAGAGTCAACCATCGCGCATAGACACCTATGATGTTAATAGTGCGTTGCTATCTTGTGGCGAGATCTAATGCCACATGCATAAGTTTACCGGCTACCTTACCCTCCAGACCGGAACACGACAGTTACAAGCACTGACGCTATTGCGGCAGAGATAGGTAAGGCGGTGGTAGCAAATACCCGGCAGTGCCGTTGCGGTACTCTATTGCTTAGTATACAATATCAATCTTCCGAGTTTCTCTGGACCTCTTTTGAAGAATAGATCAACTGCCTTAATGTTAGGCATTTCGTAAAAGGAAGAGAAAGCCAATGCCTAATACGTGATACCAATCATGACTAGACTTGGTGGTCGAGTTCTGTAACGTCTCGACCGGCTTTTGGTACCACCACCTTACGTGTTTATTTATTAGCATTAGCATTTGTGCTTGTCTCCTTCGTGTTCCATTATGATCCCATCTCACTACACGGAGAGCAACGCACCATTAACATCTTTGGTGTCTCTAAGCGATGGTTTCTCTTTCCATCAGGAGAGCCATCTGCTAGTTTGCTATCTTAAGAATGTGTAACACCTTTCCTCTCGGTTACTGGATTTCTTTTGTGGGAGTAATTTCGGAAAAAGAACGGGCTACAGATGTTTGCACGCCATATTATGGTAGAATATGATGGTAATTTAATTTATTTTAATAACTTGTGAGACCCATATTCTTGCAAATAAATATTTTTCATTTCATTTTTCATTTCATTTCATTTCATTTCATTTCAGGAAACCGACGTAGTGAACGCTATTTGATTTTACCGTTGAGCACGTGTGGTGGCGGTGAACATGCGTGAGAAAGAATTAGAATATACTAGTTGCTCCCTGCAGCCCGTTGCATTGTAACAGTCTTTGGTGAATCCCACGGGAACAACTCACTTTTCCGGGATATATATATATATATATATATATATATATATATATATATATATAAGATATAACTATAGCTGAAAATATGTTGCAGAGCGATTTTGATAACCTGTGTAAATGGTCACATGATGTAGGGCTTGTAATAAACTCGAAAAAAACGAAAATAATGCACGTTTGCTCAAATCACGCGAAAAACATTGACCAAAAATTGACAATAATTTCACATACACATGACTGTCTACATAGAAGTATAGCAGGAGTGAACAAGTGTAATTGTACTAGTTTAGAACAAGTTACTTTTTACAAATACCTAGGCCTTATAATAGATGAAAGATTTAGCTGGAATCATCACATAGACTACGTAAGTAAAAAGCTCAGAGCTATACTAGCTAAATTTTCAATTTTAAAATATAAAGTGCCTTTTCCTACCCTTATAAATCTATACAATGCGCTGGCAGAATCTATAATTACATATGGCATAACAAGTTATGGAAGAACTTTCAAAACTTACTTAGATAAAATATACAAACTACAGTTAAGAATATTGAAAATAATTATACCTAAAAATGTTAAAATAAAATTAAGCGGTAAGGATAACATAGAATTTTTTAAATATTGCAAAGTATTACCAGTTCAGACTAAATTTAAGATGTTGATATTAATAGAACAATTTCAAAATAAAGATCTACAAACAAAAATAAAACATAAAACTGTAACGAGAAAAATGACTCAGAATAAACTTTTGATACCTTACGTACACAGCTATTACGGCAAACGCACAAATAAATTTATAATCTCTACTCTCCTTAATGAAATACCATTTAAAACATTGTCAGTTATTACAGACGAAAATTTTAAGCAAAAACTCAAAGTGTACTTTTATGACTGTTTACAAAATTCACTAGTATGATATATGTATATGTAGGAAGTGGGTCAGATACGATAAATAAAATGAGGATGTGGTGATATAACAACTCTTTATATTTTGTACAACTTGTATCAAATATCAAAAATAACATAAGATCACTATTAAAGCTTTCCATTATTTAATGACTAGTTCTGGTTTAACAATTCTAAGTAACTTAATTATTCCTTATTACAAATAAGTCATAATTTAAGCAATAGATAGTCAATTATAAATGGTACTGCGACTAATTTATAGTTGACAATAATAATTAACTTGTTTGCACAAATTAATTATCCGAGAGTCAAGGATAAGCTACTAGCAAGATACAACAAGTGTACCGAGCCACGCCAGAGCCTAGACTGCCTTATCGGCGGGCGCTCAGAGCCTTTTATACAGGTAGCAAAACAAGTTGAGTAGTAGGGATATCGAACGATGCGCTTGCCGGCCCAGGCCGTGCATTTGTTGTTTCCACTTTACAATATTCTTGCATTTGACGACGCGGACGCCGACACGGCCATACTGACATGCACACGTCCTCGTGTGCGCATCTTTATACATCTGAGGACAAGGAACGCCTCGTTCATCCTGACATATCTTTTAGAAAACTAAACGTAATCTTATTTTTTTTTTTACAACTCTATAATTAGCGTGACCTTTAGCGAAATGGTACAATAGTGTGCTGGTCCGGCAACCCCTTCAGCAACTATAACTATTAAACTCTCGTCAGTTTTGAAACCGGAGACTGCATTCTACTAAGCTAGGAATCTCTCTCGTCAATTAAAAAAAACCGGAGACTGGATTGTACTAAGCTCCCTCTCATCAGTTAAAAACCGGAGACTGGAGTGTATCAAGCTCCCTCTCATCAGTTAATAACCGGAGACTGGAGTGCACTAAGCTCCCTCTCATCAGTTAGAACCGGAGACTGGAGTTTACTAAGCTCCCTCTCATCAGTTCAAAACCGGAGACTGGAGTGTGCCGTCATCTTCCTACATTTTTTGTCAATCCTGCATCTTTTGTCAATCCTAAATTTTTTTGTTAAATTACTTCTTTTACTTTTTTTTTTTTTTTACATTGATTTCTTTATAGTTTTATAAGACTCCCATTTCCTTTATTATTACTTTTTTTTGCTTTTTTTTTTTTTACTTACATTTTTAGTGATATATTTTTTTTATCATCGTTTTACTAAATTTTTTTTCGTTTACTTTATATCGTGTTTTTTTTGCTGATGATGCAGCCTTATGAACAGTGGCATTAGTTATTACAAGATTAGAGAATCTCCTTCGCAGGTAGTTCGAAGATATTAAAAACTCTGACTGTTTAACTATTTACAATATACACTGCATTTCTATCAATATTGTTTGGACCAGTTTTATGAACAAGATCATTATCATGAGTATACGCCGTCACGTCATCCTTGTTATAATTTTCATATAGGTACCTCAAGAAACCCTACAGGAATATGGGGAACTTCGCAGAGGCTATCATGGGCGCACTTGTTTTCTAAAATTGCGGTAACTTTTAAGGAGCCCTTATATTTTGAGTCAACAATAATTTTCGTTTAGTGTCGTTCTACATTCCTAACAAAGACAAAGTCACCTACACTAAAAGGTTTAATCTTTCATTACCTCTACTCAACCATAAAATGTCCGATTGGGCTGATTTTTCGATTCTATTGGATACACTGGATCTTCAAAGCTTGTCGATACTTTTGCGAGTTTTTGTTAGTTGCCGAATGTCAAACCTAATTCTTCTGAGCGCGTGTTAAATATTACCTAACCGCTTTTGCAGAGAATTATACTCCGCTATCATTATTCAACCCTACAATATTCGCATCACCTCGCTTTGAGAACACTCTCCTGACAACCCCAGCCAATATTGGAATTCTTGGCGTTGACATATCGAACAACGTTCAAATCCGCGATCACTTGGAAGAAAAGGCCAAACTAGCCTCAAAAAAGCTCGGTGCGCTCAGTAGAGCGAGACAGCACTTCCTGCCTTCTCATCGCTTGCAACCCTACAAAGCGCAAATTCGCCCGCACATGGAGCACTGCTCTCATCTCTGGGCGGGAGCTCCGCAGTATCAGCCTCCTCCACTTGATCGCACTCAGCGTAGAGCGGTTCGAATCGTTGACGACCAAGCAATCTCCAATCGGCTTGACTCCCCGGCTCCACGCAGAGATGTAAGTTCGCTTAGCATCCCCCACCGCATTTATCATGGAGAGCGCTCCGACGAACTGTTTGGACTGATCCCTGCTGTCGAATTTCATCATCGGACATCGCGGCAAAACTCAAAGTTCCATCCTCATCACCTCCATGTCCGGAAATCCACAACTGTGCGATTCTCTAGGCACTTCTTACCACGCACCACTCCTCCGTGGAATCAATTACCGGCGGGGGCGCTTCCGAACGGACACGACTCAGGCACCTCCAAGAAAAGAGCATACTCCCTTCCAAAAAGCCGGCAACGCAGCTGCAAGACCTCCGGTGATGTGGCTGTCCATGGGCGGCGGTAATCACTTACGATCAGGTGAGCCTCCTGCTTGTTTGCCCCTTTTTTCTATAAAAAAATAAATTAATTAATTAAACACGTTCGGACTGACGTTACCTCTTTATGTGCCTGTCGCAAGAAGATGTAAATCTGTATTGTTTTTTTCTTTAATATTAATTTGAGTTCAGTTGGTAATAAACTTTAAGATTGCTTATTAACGATCATCAAAGGGTCAACTAATTCGATTTCAGCTCGACGAATTTAAGCCCGACGGATTTAATTCAATTGGTTGTCAATTGTTTTTAAAAATATCTACCAAGCGCTCTCTATCTTTATCTACAAGGTCAGTGTTTACCATACTCTCGCTAGCAGATTTTGAAATTGAGCACGATTAAGTGTTTAGGTATTGCTAAGCATTAACCTGTTGTTGCTTAGTTCCTATTCTACCTTGCTCCAAAATTTTGCAACTTAACGAAATTTTTTTTATTAAGACTCATTAGGTCAAACGTGAAATATGACCTCCAAATTTAAATTTTGGCATGTGGTTAAACATTTGATCTGTTGAGTAGAAATTACATTAGGACAAGCGACTACTTGGATTCTTGTTCATAAAACCGTTCTCTTACAAAGGAATCACAAGATATTTGTTAGATATGGCCTGCTGAACCAGAGTCAAATATAAAAAATAATTAATTTTCACTTAGTATAATACACCATGTGACGCTCTGGAACAGCTGTTGACTGGTTTTCTGTTTTCGGAACTTGATGTGGCAACTTCTTTCTTCTTGTAGCGCTTCGGACAAATGGAAGCTATGTGGCTGGGCCGGGTCACAACATACATAGCAGACCACTGGTGGTCGGCCACTGGACACGCCACCAGAGATAGTGGTAGATGACCTGCTTTTGCTGCAAGCAAAAATTATTTGAGATAAGTTTCTGTTTATCACGGCAATAGTTGTTACGACGTTCAATTCTATCAAAAAAAATTATAACTTCCTCGAAATACAGTGGTGCTCTTAAATCGGTTCATATCTAAGTCTAAAAGGAAGAGATTTTCGTGTCATAATATAGCTTGCCAAGACAGCAGCTTGTGAAGTAGGTGACGGCATGACTCTTAAGTGAGTGAGTAGCTACAATGATCAGATCAACCCCGTCTAATTTTTCCTTTTCTATATTTATTTTACTTGAGGTACACGTGCTAGTGAGTTACACGACAAAAATCCTACGAGTCAGATGAAGGGTCTTTGGAACGACAGAAGCATCTCATTAAAAACAAAGCAGAGGCTGGTTTGTACGATGGTGTTCCCCATATTTACGTACGGCGCAGAGTTATAGACACTAAGAGCTGCAGACAGACGTCGCATTGATGCGTTTGAAATGTGGTGCTGGAGGAAAATGTTACGTATCCCTTGGACAGCATACAGGATCAACGCCTTCATACTAAAACAACTTGGAGTAAAGACCAGACTGTCTGCTACGTGCCTTCAAAGAATTCTATAATACTTCGGCCACATCTCTAGAAAGCAAGGAAACAATCTCGAAAAGCTAATAGTGACCGGAAAAGTACAAGACAAAAGACCACGTGGTCGTACTCCTATGCGATGGTCAGACCAGGTTTGCACCAATCTTATGTTTAAAATGTTTTATGATGCTCTGCACGCCGCTGAAGATAGAGTCCAATGGCATAATATTGTGCTATCAAGAACAATCTAATGAGGAGGTTACGACCCTCAGTAATGAAGAATACGAATCTAGAAGGAGGACACCAGTTAGTCAAATCGTCTGCTTCATCAGAATCAAAGTATATCAACTTAAGGGGAGTAGATGCATTTACAGAACGTGAATTAATATTGTCTGCTATTTTTCAAAGAATAATTTCCATACCACAAGTGAAAAGAGACATTTACTGCTCTACATAATTAACCGAAATAGTTTGATGCTGAAGTGGGAGTGAATCCGATCCCACTTCTGATGTAGGAAGTGGGTCAGATACGATAAATAAAATGAGGATGTGGTGATATAACAACTCTTTATATTTTGTACAACTTGTATCAAATATCAAAAATAACATAAGATCACTATTAAAGCTTTCCATTATTTAATGACTAGTTCTGGTTTAACAATTCTAAGTAACTTAATTATTCCTTATTACAAATAAGTCATAATTTAAGCAATAGATAGTCAATTATAAATGGTACTGCGACTAATTTATAGTTGACAATAATAATTAACTTGTTTGCACAAATTAATTATCCGAGAGTCAAGGATAAGCTACTAGCAAGATACAACAAGTGTACCGAGCCACGCCAGAGCCTAGACTGCCTTATCGGCGGGCGCTCAGAGCCTTTTATACAGGTAGCAAAACAAGTTGAGTAGTAGGGATATCGAACGATGCGCTTGCCGGCCCAGGCCGTGCATTTGTTGTTTCCACTTTACAATATTCTTGCATTTGACGACGCGGACGCCGACATATATTAAATTTTATATTAGTACATATTTATAAAATTTATTAACTATATTTATAAAATAATTTAAAAAAATAATATGTAATAAATAAACAAACAATGTATCTTCAACAAATTAAAGTAATGCATCACTCTGTATATTGTTATTCACAAAGGAACGACGCGCCAGCTGCAGTTGCCATCAAACCGGTTTCTTATCAGTATGATCGGTCGGTAACTCGTAGGAGTCGTAGGTAAAATAAGTGTACATATTCACGTCGTTATAATAATTATGCCGAAACATAATATATCCCGTATTTTTCATTTTGTATTAATTTAACTAGCTAGAAAGTAGTGTTCCTTGGTGTTCATTGGCTCTATAGATAGTTTATTACCTAGATACCTAGTTTGCTCTTATGTTTTTCTCTAGTTTGTGGATAGGTAGATAGCTTACTCTTAAATTTTAGGTTAATACGCAGATAGAAAAATAGTTAATTTACTTGGTTATGTTGTAGGTTAGTGTATGCAAATAGTCTATTTAAATATAATATGAATCGTTATTTTTATTGTGAAGTAGTGGCTAGTGTTAAGTTATAAATTTATATTTTATATGCGAGACAAGTGCAAGCTTGCGGACAAACCGGGATACGGTTTTTTGCAAAGCTAATTGTTACCATGTGTTATAATATTTGTTTAAATAAATTAAAAAAAAAAAATACATGTACTGTTGCCAAATTTCATCCAAATCGGGTCGGCTATTTTTGCGTGAAAGAGTAAGAAACATACTTTCGCATATGTAATATTGCTATGCGTTACAACTGAGAATAGGACTGTAAGGACGCCATATTGATCCGCATTTTGCAAAAACTTTATTGTATTTTTTTTTTACACTATTTATCGTCGGCACTTGGTGAAACTCCATTTGTAGTTTTGCTAATACACTTGTACTGTTTCACAAATTACTTTAAATTTAATTAATATCACCAACCGGTTTCGCCTTTTACGGCATCTTCAGGGCATAATTTGTGAAACAGTACAAGTGTATTAGCAAAACTACAAAAACTTTATTAGTGACTGCTCCTCCCCCGTAGGTGATAGCGTGATAATATGTAGCCTATATGTTGACCCGACCTGTTAGTAATATTCATGCAAAATTTGAAGTAAATCCATGCAGTACTTTTTAAGTTTACCCCGGACATACAGATAAACAGACAAACAGACAAAAATATTTTTGGCTTCGATATTAATTGTAGATCACGCCCCAAGTATTCTTTTAAAAAAATTTTTAATATACAGTTTTGACTTTCCTATGATTTTATTATATGTATAGATGAGTATGGTGAGCAAAAAATACTAACAAAGAAATTCATAAAAAAATGCGTTCTACTTAATTGGTATATTTTCTATTCAGGTTCTCATTCGCCCGTGCTAGTGTGTTAAACTTAGGTCTATTCGTATTATTATAATACTACTAGCGACCTGCCCCGGCTTCGCACGGGTATAAAATATTTATATAGTCACTCAGTGAAAAAATGTGTAAACGGTTGACTCTACGGGCCATCCCTGAAACTTCCAACTAAATTAAGGTATTTTATGCTCAAAAGAGTAAAAAATATAAGCATAGATTTTTCAGTTCAAACATCTAGTTTTTTAAAAATGGCAATTTTTGAAAAACTATATATTTTGAAAACGATGATGGCATTCAACTCAATTTTTGGGATCTAAAATATTGCTTTAGCTAAATAATGGATAGGTTGAAAAATTTCGATTCAATTTAAAAAAACATTTTATTTTCAATATTCTTTATTGATAAATCCCAAACAAATCGACCGATTTTGATTAAATTAACGGTATTTGATGTACTTTTTAAAGGACAAAAGCTGATAAGATTTATAAGTCAATCGGTGAGTTATAATGAAAATTATTTAAAAAACAATAAGTAAGTTTGCTAAAAACAACTTAATTTTAATATTTGAAAAGCTATAAGTTTTGAGAATTAGATTCGATTTTGATTTTTGAAACGGCATTTGACGTAGTTTTTTTAATACTAAAATATCGTAGAATACCCAAAAATGATTGGTTGAAAAATTTCGGAACTGTGTCGAAAAAACACTTTTCAAAATTTTTCGTCAACGATTACTCCCAAGCGGATATACCCATTTTGATGCAATTTATGTATTAGACGTAGTTTTTTGAGGAATAGAGCTGATTAGTTTTTGTACTCAATCGGTACATAAATCTAGAAGTTATATAAAAAAATACTGTTTCGCCAATTTTTTTACGGTGTTTTTTCAAAATTTTTCAAAATCTAGACCGGATCGGTTCAAATTTTCAGGAAGTTTAAGTTGAGCGGAATTCAATCGAATGCCATCAACCGCGTTTCTATCGGTCCAGCCGTATATATGTATGAAAACAAAATAAACTACTCAAAACAATATTTTGTTTTGAGTAGTTTATTTTGTTTCTTCGGAAATCAAAGTTGGCCCACTAAGTTTCCGCCTTTAAAATGAAGATGCATATTTTTTGTAGTTTTTATGGATAGTTAGACACTAAAGTTTTATTAATTATTCAAACAAAGTAAATGATTTAAAAATATACACATAAAAATGAAAACATACTATTTAAAAATTCGAACTTTACAAGTTGTGATTTTTAACAAAAAAAATTATTGATGGTTCTACAGGGGTGTATTTAATATCAGGTGGGTCCTCGTCGATTAACTCTCTGAGCCTGCTAAGAAATTTAGTAAAGTATTACCTTTTTTACGTTAAAGGATAATTTTGCGACAAACAAACAAAATTGACAATTATCACAACAACCTACCATTAAGTAAAATTTAATAGAGAAAATTTATTAATATGCATGTCGATAACACGCATATTTTCCGAAATATTGCCAAAAACATTGCAAAAAGAGCGGTTTTATTTTTTATTCCTTATAAATAAAATGTCCCTAACCTCCTACAAGGTCAAGATATTTATAATTATAAGGCTTATGTTATACACAATATGTTTGACTAATTTTTAAGCTAACAAAATTGCATTCACTGGAAGCAAACACTATTTCTCCTGACTAATAGGCTTGTTGTATAGACTTCTGCAAGAGAGTCAAATATTGTTAAATGATCAAAAATATAGCATGGATTTTAAAAACAACTTAAATAATCATCGTTGCCCATTAAGAACTCTACAATACTTCCACCTTTAATATGTTTCCCTCAAAAAATCTATAAGTTGTTATGACAATAATATCTAAAGTTGTTTAAGTTAGTAAGTGCATAGGTAAGTGCTGTTATACCTACTCTAAAAACGTAGTCTTGGGACAAAACTGGTAAAAAAATCTCAAAGTTATCTTGAAAAACTTTTTTTTTTCAAAAATTTTCGTGCACGATAACTCCTAAATGAATGCTGACCGGGTCTACTGCTCTGAAACTAGTATAACGCGACAGATATTGCACATATATAACAAATATGACTCATCCAGCCGTTAAACAGCAGACAGCTTTCAATGGAGTAAACGATAACGCCGTAAACAACTCAAGATGGACTTTATTTTTTTTTGACGGACATTGAGGTACACGAAACTATTATTTTATAAATAAGGATCCAATTCGCAGTCCCTTGGCTGATATGATCGCCATGGCAGTGGCGCGGCAATATTTTTATCCGGTGAAAGGATAGCCCCAGCCATGTTTAAGATGACAATGTAGGATTTGCATCACCGGTATGTGTCCTTTCTCCCAATAAAAAATAGGTTTTGCAAAACTGTCCTTTAGTCAAATATAATCATATCGAATGAGTATACAACGGCGCACAAAGAAAACTGTGAGCTTGACTGTAGAAAATACATGCGTTAAGACAGGCCTGTGTTAGGCATCACAATGTTGTTTTGTGGTGACCACCACAAAAAAAAAAACACTGCCTAGAGTCCCACAAGACACAAGGATAGATATCAAAGCCAATGCGTTTTCAACATCACACTAAAAAGTTCCTTTCTTCATAAAAGTGCTTCAACGTCAAAAGTTTGCTAAAATATGAGAAATACAGTGGCCAAATATTTTAGCAAACAAGCAGAAGGGTCTCCTGATGAAAAGAGTCAACTATCGCCTATAGACACCAAAGATGTTAATGGTGCGTTGCTATCTTTTTACCTCGCACTACTCTGTTGTGGAACCAATTACCGGCAGGGGTATTTCCGAACGGATACGACATAGGGACCTTCAAGAAAAGAGCTTACTCATTCTTAAAAGGCCGGCAACGCAACTGCAAGACCTCTGGTATTGCAGATGTCCATGGGCGGTGGTGATCACTTACCATTAGGTGCACCTCTTGCTCGTTTGCCCCCTTTTCTATAAAAAAGAGGTCTAATGCCACATGCATAAGTTTACCGGCTACCCTACCCTCCAAACCGGAACACGACAGCGACAAGCACCGACGCTATTGCGGCAGGAATAGGCAAGGCGGTGGTACCAGACCCGGGCGAGACAATGCAGAACTCTACCACCTAATAGCCACGATGGTAGTGACTCAATAGCCAATCGGTCGCCTTTTACGACCTGCTTGGCAGAACGGCAGTTGGCCTATTCTTCAAAGGAGGCCGGGACCAACACGGCGAAAACTATTATGCAGTGATGGCAATCGCGAACGAAGTCGCGGGTACAGCTAATTTGAAATAAAAAAAATACAGTTAAGTATGTAATTACACTTTATTAGTACAAAATAAATCAACTGAAAATAATATTTTAATTTAAAACTTGTTAGTGAGATATTTCAAGCATTTCTCAATGCTTCTGGATTTCCTAGCTCATTATTTTACACAGATCGAATACAAATATGAATAATAATTTTTACAGAATCATTTTCAAGTACCTTCATTTCATTAAGCTTATAAGACTTCTGCTTGCACATTTAATTCTAGCCTTCGAGGTTTGTACCACAAAACAAATAAGTAAAGAAGTCAAACTCATGTATGCACTTCACCTTTTATACCTACGCTTAGCGGTCGCATTAGGGTTATCAACTTTGGCTTATCTATTATACATATAATAAAATCGTAGGAAAGTCAAAACTGTACATTGAATATTTTTTAAAAGAAAACTGGGGGCGTAATCTACAATCGATATCGAAGCCAAAAACATAGTATTTAGAATTTTTGTCTGTATGTATGTCCGGCGTAAACTTAAAAAGTACTGCATGGATTTACTTCAAATTTTGCATGAATATTACTAACAGGTCGAGTCAACATATAGGCTACATATTATCACGCTATCTACCTAGCAGCCAGGTGCTGTGCGGAGTAAACAAAATCCGCGCGGATGAAGTCGTTGGCAACAGCTAGTGCCCTATAAATCGGTAGCGGCACTCGTATCTAGGTGTTTGATTTATTGTTGAGAATGAAACAGGAAGAACGGAAAATAATAACTAAAATACTTTGTTATTTTTATACCTATTATAAATTCTCTGCACAAAAAGTTCACTGACGCGTGTCTCAAGTGGATGGCACTCGCGCTTGCAGCATTACCAACCATTCCGAGATATCGCGTCCATGAGAGGTGTCTATGTGTGCGAAGCTCCAGCGCAATTTATATGTAGATTGACTTCTGTACCTATTTGTTTCGTGCTTGTAACGAGTCTATTGTATATTTGTTTTTATTTGTCGTATTACATTCTTATACATAACCAATTAAGTTACATATAATTTGTTTCAAATTAACTCATAGTAACTTCCCTATTTATTGGCGTTGACTTACAATGGAGTCTAGAGTAAGGAGGACCAAATTACTTAGGCAACGGTTGCAAGTGTCCAGCTGTTACTGAAAATAAAGTTTTAAAATGATGCTGACCTAGAATAAGCTACAATATGAAGTTAGATGTTGTAGACAAACTGAAGAGTGCTAAGTATATTCACGCTCTGAGAGGTAGAAAGAGGTACAAGCATAGCACCCACGAGTAGCCGAAAATACTTAGTCCCACTATGTGATAGGTGGCAAGCCTATCGCCAACCTGGCACTAATTCAATTCCGGACAACATTGTTTTTGAACGAAGTTCCTTATCGCGCGTTGTGAAAGGGGGCTAGACGGAAAAAATTCTTACGAAAAGTAGTCACGACACTTTTTGCTATAGTAAGCTGTGCGGCGTGCGCATGTTTCTCTGTCTGTCTCTCTCTCTCTCCCTTATAGAAAGCAAGCCAGATATTTTCATTTCTATTTCGCATTGAACAGTGTGGTGTCACGACGATTATTTTTGTTGAGTGTATACAGGTTTTTTGTAAATAATAATAAAAGGAACTTCGTTCCATCCGGGTGTCCCTTGACACCTCTCAAGTTTTTTTTATCAGAAAACTGAAAAAAATATATATTTGAATTGCCCGGGAATCGCACCCGGGGCTTTATGTGCTCAAAACTGATACCGGACCACTATATAGGCCACGGAGAATAAGTATTTAACAGCGCTAGTAGCGCTGTTTTATGAATTTTCTGGAAACGTATTTAGAAGTATTTTTACCGCTTTCTTTCTAAAAATTCTTATGCGACGATGACGCGACCACTTTTGAATGTATTTTGATGGACACTTCTATTCACAAAGTTGGTCCTCCTTACACTAAACTCTCATCTTACTTCTGAGTGCTTAGTGTGAGTTTTTCTTTTCACATTCGATCGTGAGCGCGTTTGGAGTTTACTAGGAATTTGTATGTAATTTGTACAGCGCCACCTAGTAGTAAACGTGAGAAACCAGTTTACCACTAGGTGGCGCTGTACAAATCACATACAAATTCCTAGTAAACTCCAAACGCGCTCACGATCGAATGCGAAAAAAAAACACACTTAGCACTCTGTAATTATATACAATCCTTTCTATGTAGTATCTTTAGTCTTCATAATGAATAACAAACATTTTGCGAATATGGTCTAAATCAGCGGTGGCCAACCGGTCGATCGCGACTATTAGCCCAGTCGATCGTGGCAAGGCAGAAAATATAAATAAGTAGACCAGACTGCGCAAGTAATTACCAACTACTACAGCTTCATCTTGTATCATTTTTCAATCTCTGTGCCGTAACGTATTCATCCTCTATTCTACGCAGTATATTATGGTCTTTTGTTTTCGGCACGCGATTACCATTAAGCGGGAAGCAAGTAGGATGCGGGGGAGGGCGTGTGTCAATCCGTCCCGTGATCACGTCTCAGTCAGCCAACTGACAGTTGACGACAGAGACTACCGGAGCTACGACGTTTCGACGATTACCGATGTTTATCACGATTAGACTCTGTATCACTCAACGCAAGCCTCATAGTTTTTTAAGTACGATATGGATAAGTGGTTCAAAAGAAACGCTGAAGGAACATCAAATGAGAAAATGCTGTTTCATTTAAGATTTCAAGAAGTATGTGAGTGGTAGTTCGCACAGGGTTTCGTTAGTAAACAGTAGATCATATGTCTAATCAAGTTGGCCACCCCTGGACTAAATGATAAGTTAGATTAATTCACATTGAAAAAAATGTAGCATAAGAAAAGTAGACTTCTATAGTAGTGAATAAAAACTAGACATTTATTGGTGCTATTAGTAAAAAAATATAACATAACCTGTGATATATCGCACCTTGAAAACAAAAATGACATTATTCAAAAATAATGATTTTTCAGTACAGTGGTTTAAAGTTTTTGACGCAGCTTTGTGATTCATATTTATGTTAATATCATAAAAGTATGCAAAATATTACAACTCCGGTTTTTGCATTAATAACGCTTTCTTTCAAATAATATAGATGTCGTTTTAACTAAAAATTAACTTTCTTTGTATAATGCCACTTTTGTTATCAAGGTGCAATATTATTGCGTTTTAAACGTCATTTACCTGTCAGAAGAATGGAAATGACAACAGAAAACGAAAAAACGGAGACAGGAAGCGTTATATTTTTATTAATCTTTAATATATTCAATAAGGCTTAAGAGAATTTTCATTAAAATTATTAAAAATGAACTACTAGTATATTGTTTTTAATAAATAGGGCGAAGCGACTGGATTTCATAAACCCATTTATTCATTCTAACACTGTATGTTGCAAAAAATCCGTGTACCTTTACCAACAGGTAAACTGTTAGTTACTGTTTTGACCATAAAATTAAGTAGCATGAACTTGCTTGCCTGCTTTACCCATAAAATACCCCTAAGTAAAACATAAAAGGAAAAACATAAGAAAAATATTAATCTATATTGTTAATAGAAATACTTTTCTACACGGTGCAGGAGTTTTGTATGAAAATAAACTTACAGACTTTTACTATTTCTTAATATTATTCGAGCTAATGTGTTACTATAGTAACATAAGTTCCGTACCCGAGTGAGCAAAATTGAACATTTAAGGTAATGTGCAAACCGCAATTGCTAATACGCGATGGCCATTATTGTGACGTCGCTCATGGATAGGTGCTTTGAATACACGTAAAAATGACGTCACGGATACATTTTGAGAAATAATGTTAGTGTGGAGAATAAGGTTAATAAGTTAGTGTCGTCCATTCTCATTAATGAATGCGTGATGGTGTAATTTCAAAATATCATTTTTTTATTGAGGAAGGAAGAAATCGAGTGACGTATACTCGTTAAATGCGAGCTAGCCAGATTTTTTAGGATTACACGCCATTTAAAATACAATTAAAATAAGAAAACAATTACATCACACTATATGACAATGTTATGTAAGTCTGAAGTAAGTAAGTAATTATGGATTTATCTACGCAAATCCCCAGCATATATCAAAGTCACATGATCACACCGATTTGGCAAGAACTTTGCTGCAGGGCCCATTATCCCCGGCACTATCACTTACCGCTTAGCAGTGTGAAAACAGCCTTACAGCTGGGTAATCTTTATACTCCTGCAAACCGTGGTAGGTGCAATTGCGCAGACATGTCGGGGAAATAACTCCATCTATTCACGATACGAATCAGGAACCCCTTACATATTAACGCGAAAGATTACAGTACTCAGCTAAATTTGCCGCCCTTAATTCGAGACGTTTATTGGTTCACGACGATGTTTTTCCAAAAATTAAACACAACTTTTTACAGTGTACACAACTTTATAGAAAAACAAAAACTAGTTATTTTGCAATTTTCCGCGAATTTTAAGTGTACCTTTGCGATGTTACTGAAAAGGAAAATATATAAAAGCGGTGTAAGAAATGGAACAAACTTACCTTACTTACTTACGTAAGTTTGTTCCATTTCTTACACCGCTTTTATATATTTTCCTTTTCAGTAACATCGCAAAGGTACACTTAAAATTCGCGGAAAATTGCAAAATAACTAGTTCTTTTCGTCTGAACAATGGATTTCCGCAAAGTAACGCCTGAATCTATAAAATAGCTTTATAGAAAGCCTTGGTACGCCAGAGAAGTGAGGAATATATGGTACTAGGTAGTGACAGTTATCCGATGTATACTTAATAATACGAACGCAATATAATAGAGATGTATCATACTATGGAGACATCAACTTTTATTAAAAATTCCAAAAATTAACGAAGTTTTAAGATTTAGAGCCTTGAAGCAGTGGTGAATGCGTTCCAGGAAGCCATTAAATTAGTCCTTCCTGAAGACTGGGAACAATTTGTATTGGTGCCTTAAAAATTTGGTCTTATTTAACAAATCCAGAAACTCATTATAACCTAGTATTTATCAAGACTCGATATTTCAATCGATTGATGAGATCACTGAAATACAATTGTACAATCGATATGATATTTTTGAAGAGCAAGATAGAAGATTGTAAAACACATGTAAGGTGGTGAGATAGAAAAA
Source organism: Apodemia mormo (assembly GCA_036924255.1). NCBI lineage: Eukaryota > Metazoa > Arthropoda > Insecta > Lepidoptera > Riodinidae > Apodemia > Apodemia mormo. The sequence continues at coordinate 11,441,274 of JAUPFN010000025.1, read as the reverse complement.
TTAGTGGTATGAAGATTTAATTACGTGTCACCTCATCTGGTTAAACACCTATTCTTTTGATCCGTTCTAGTAAATACAACTCATTTCCATAAGCGGCAAACTTATATGAATTCTGTTGTTAAAATATAACTTATAGTGGTGTTTAACAGTCGAGGAAGTTGGCTGCCATGAGTAGTTCGAGGGCGATCTCTGGTGCGATCGGGAACTCAGGGATCTCCGTAGAAGAGTTCGTGTAGCGGACCTTGTATGTGAAGTACATACATACTTTTTGGAGGACGTGTGATCTGAAAGTAAAAACACATTTTTTAAATGATTTTTTTATTTGAATACGTGTGAATTAAATGAAACCAAAAAGCAACTGTATAAATAGACAAACACATACATCTATAGTCGAGAGAATGAGATAGAATAAGTACAGTGTTTCATATTACTCTATCTCGTCTTTCTGCGATGCTTCGCAACATCCCCATTCATTTCTATTAAGCGGTGAAGGAATGTGTTCATGCGCGCGCCTGGAACTTACTGAGTCGAACCGAGTGGGAAGGCGTCATATACTGAGTATAGTCAGGCCTCTGACACTCGCCTATACCTACAGCACGCGACAACGCAGCTTTGCAAATCAGTCGGGGCCGCCCCGTGCTTATGTGTACACGCGTACCTGTACGACGGTCTGTCAATTGTCGCCGCAACGTAAGGTTTATTACTGTAGGTACCAGGGTTGTTACTGATGCAGGTTTTTACTGTATCAGCGGATGCTGATGCTTATGCTGATTTTTTAAATCAATATCAGCGGATGCTGATGTTGATATTAATAAATCACCGACATAAAATACATGCAACTTTGTAATTATTTGCAAATATGATATGTTACTTTCAATAAAACCAAGTTATACTTGATAATTGTTATATTTTTACTAGGTGGTAGAATTCTGCATTGTCTTGCCCGGGTCTGGTACCACTGCCTTACCTATTCCTGTCGCAATAACGTCAGTGCTTGTCATTGTCGTATTCCGGTGTGGAGGGTAAGGTATCCGGTAAACTTATACATGTGTCATTAGACCTCGCCACAAGATAGCAACGCACCATTAACACCTTTGGTGTCTATAGGCGATGGTAGACTCTTTCCATAAGGAGATCCATCTGCTTGTTTGCTATCTTATAAAAAAAAAAATGTTAACAAAATATACTACGACTTTATCCGAATTAATAGTATACTTTTATATAAGATAAATGTTTTGTAATAATCATTTATATTTTATAATAATAAATTAAACAACGTTTCAAGTTATCGTTTCTGTTTATAAAGAAGAAGATAATTATGAGCATTTTTATAACATGACCTTTGAGTATATACATAGATGTTTAATATATCTATGGACATGACACATTGTATATTATCTGAGTTGAGATATAGATAGTCTATTATAGACTATTTTATAATGCGTAACTGGAACAAACCGAGACAATGTCATACAGCGAGCGATGACTAAGCGCTATAACGCTATAAACTATGTTATACGTAGGTCACACTATAAGTTTTGAGTAACTTAAAAAAACAACATGTTATGACCAAAATATTATGTTTATTGCTTTTCAAAATAATCTCCTTTACATTTTAACAATTTTTTCATGCGATCGAACCATTTTTTAAAACGAGAACCACAGATCTGAAGGTATGTTTTCTACGTGCTGATTGAACGCTATCACAGCCTCTTCGGAGTTGGTAAAAGTAAAACCTCTCATCAAATCTTTGATTTTGGGGAAAATACAAAAATCACAGGGTGCTAGATCGCAGCTATGCGCAGGATGAGTGACGAGATGTACTTTTTCAGAAGCTAAAAATGATTTTGTTTTGTTGGCCGTGTGTGAAGAAGCGTTATCATGGCGTAGGAGAATGCGGCTTTTGGGTCGTCTTTCGCGAACTTTTTCTAACACCCTGGGTAAACAATTGGTAGAATACCACTCGGCATTAACACTCTTTTGATCTTCACGTGGAATTGTACAGATGGGACCCGTAGCTGAGAAAAAAAACGCCAATCATCTTTTTACCAACGTTTATCGTCTGTCTCTCTTTTGTTGGCCTGTTCTCATTTTCAAACACCCATTCACAAGATTGCTGTTTTTTTTCAGGTTCAAAACAATAAATCCCACGTTTCGTCTCCTGTGACAATGTCATAAACAGCATTAGAATGTCCGTGGTACGACCACGTGTGTCTTCTATCGTATCTTTCATGGGGAGTGTTCCGACGAGTTATTTGGATTAATTCCTGCCGCCGAATTCCATCATCGGACATCGCGTCAAAACTTGAAATTCCATCCTCACCATCTCGATGTCTGGAAATCTACAACTGTGCGTTTCTCTCGGCAGTTTTTTCCTCGCACTACTTTGTTGTGGAACCAATTACTGGCAAGGGTGTTTCCAAATGGATACGACTTGGGGGCCTTCAAGAAAAGAGCTTCCTCATTCTTAAAAGCCCGGCAACGCAACTGCAAGACCTCTGCTATTGTGGATGTCCATGGGCGGCGGTGATCACTTACCATCAGGTGCACCTCCTGCTCGCTTGCCTCCTCTTCTATAAAAAAAAAACGCGATCATTTTTTACCAACGTTTCTCGCCTGTCTCACTTTTTTTGGTCTGTTCTCAATTTCAAACACCCATTCACAAGATTGCTGTTTTTTTTTCGGGTTCAAAACAATAAATCCACGTTTCGTCTCCTGTGACAATGTCATAAACAGCATTAGAATGTCCGTGGTTGTACTTCAGTAGCATCTGTGAGCACCATTGCACGCAAGCCCGCTTCTGCTCACGCTCTGTTGTCAGTTCATGAGGGATCCAACGACAACAAAGTTTCCAAACTTTCAATTCTTCGTGTAAAATTTTCTGAATTTGGCTCATACCAATCCCCAATAGTCCTCGAATTGTCTCATAGGTAATCCGGGGGTTTTCTTCAATTAACCGCTTAACAGTACCCACATTATTTTCGTTGACAGCAGTTGAAGGCCACCCTTCACGAAATTCGTCATGTAAAGAAACTCGATCTCTCTCAAATTCAGCAAACCATCGCCTCATGGTGGTCAAACAAGGTGCTTCTCTCCCAAAAGCATTTTGAAGACGAGCGGCACAGTCTTGCAGAGAAAGAGAACTTTTAAAAACATAAAAAATCTTTTCGACTAATTTCCATTTTCGTTGCGTACGTAGAACTTTGATGTGTGATAAAAAACAATTGACATATCATTTCCCGCCAACTGTTTTTTTTATTACTAAGAAGGTTGCAACGTTTTAAAAATATACATTCGAAATTCAAATATATCCGATTAGCTAGAAGTACAAAACTTTTAGTGTGCCCCATGTAACGTCTAGCGTTTACGCTCTAGCACGTTACTCGTTAGATCGCGTAGTTCGTAACTTCGTAGGTTATAATGTTATAACTACGGCTTACGCTAGCCGCTAGGTATATAGCGTGGCGTTATGTTATAGCGTCGAATGCGAATCTAAATAGCGTACGCTATACGTTGTATATACATAGCGCGCTATAATTTAACGCTATGCGTTATATTAACCACCGTTAAATGAGTATAGTATCTAAACTACTATTTAACACTGGCATTAGCTTTAAAATTTGTAATGATATTAATAAAGAAGCCCTACAATTATCTTACTCCCTATATTCGGCATTCATCTCATTCTCTCGAAATGTAAGATTCTGAAATTTTCACTTCCAGTGTGTGAACTACACACACACAGCGCGCGCACGCAAAAAACTACTGATTAAGTAATGAACATCCATCCAAACATCTAAACTTTCGCATTTATAATATTAAATTAATTAATAATATAGATAACGGTAAAAAAATTAAAAAAATCCCAAATGGCTTTTTTCGGTAGACCCTCCCATATTATAGTAACAGAAACTTTATTCCTACTGGATATCTTAAATACCTCTCATCTCTTATTTACTTACGGTATCTCCCTGAAGTTGACTTCATTGGCTTCGTTCTCGGCGAACTGTCCTGGGCCGCTCAGCATGGCCTTGATGGTGCCCGATGTCAAGGCGTGTTCGCGCTTCACAATAAACTCGTGGCCGTCCGACGACACAAGCTTCACGTACATCGCATCTGGTCCCTCACATCCACCGTATACCTTCTCTTCTGCTCCTGTAGAAAATACCGTCAATATATACATACATATTTTTCTAATTACACTGCCCTGCAGGTAGTGACGATGGATGCACCCACCGTTGTATAAATTTAAATACACAAATCAGTGTGTTGAACCCTATCTAGCTTTTTATTCATACATAAATTAGAGTTAAACTAGCATAATTAATGCGTCTTTCGGATTTTCACTTGATGACAAGTAACGAAACCATCAATGAAGGCAGCCACCGTCAATCTCAAAATGACAAGCAGGCAGGTCAAATGTAAAGATTATATAGATGATAGGATCAAGAACTGATACCTGAAGTAGGTTAGCATTTATATCAAAGAACAGCGTTTAGACAAAAGAAAAGTTCGTATTTGCTGCGACATTATATAGGGTTCTAAGATTGGCTAATGTGAGTGTGTGTGTGTTCGTGCGTGCGTGTAATTGCGTGTGTGTGCGTGCTTATGTGTGTGTGTGTGTGTGTGTGTGTGTGTGTGTGTGCGTGCATGCTTGTGTGTGTGCGTGCGTGCTTGTGCGTGTGTGCTTCTGCGTGTGTGCTTGTGCGTGAGTGCATGCTTGTGCGTGTGTGCGTGCTTGTGCGTGCATGCGTGCTTGTGTGTGTGTTTGTGTGTGTGTACATGCATGCTTGTGCATGTGTGCATGCATACGTACGTGCATGCGTAAATTATTTGCTTGTGTTACAGGAGTTAGTTAACGATCTAATACATAGAAATACATATGCAAGTACTGGAATATATTTAATAAATACCCAAACTCGGAAATACAAACATTTAAACATCAAACAAATGCATGTGCCCATCGGGGATCGAGCCCGATATACATACTACACCATGGGCGTACAGAGGGGGGTAGGGGGGCAGGGGGGCAAGAGGGGAATTAATGGAATTTATTTACCTCTCTTCTAGCTATATATATCTAATATGTTACGGTTGCCTCCCCGGCCCAGAACCTGGGTATGCCCATGTACTACACTATAAAGTTATATAATGAGCATTGCATTTGCTAATAGAAAATATGATGATTGGCATGAACCTGTCTATACCACAAGGGAAATCTATGTATATGAGTTAATTATGTATCAACTTGCCACCGCCACCACCGCCTGATCCAACAGCGCTGCCTGAGCGTTGTTCTTCAGCAACACTAGTTGCCGAGGGAGCTGCTGAGGGAGGAGCTGACCCAACATTCTGTTCTGACATTGTTCTGTTAAAAGCAATAAAAATAAAATAATTTTATGAGCTATAAAAGATATATAGTTTTATTTTGGTTTAAGAGGTTACATAATGCACGGGAATTTTGTATTTTTTAATGATAAATTATGGTTTAAAGATAATATAAAACTAAAATATCTATTATAAAAGAAAATATAATAGACATTAAGTCATGACAGTAAATGTAAATCTGGAAATGTTGTCATACTGTGGTAAAACCAAGGATTTAAAGCATTATAATATCAATTTTTGCTGTTTCGCCATTGGTTTGCCGCATTCCATGTTGTTTCATGATTGGTTCGCCAACTAACGCTAGAAGACAACGTCATAATATCATATACCATAACCAATCACGACGACGCAAATATATCAATATTATAACATTATAAATCATTGGAAAAAATGTCATCTTGATGTTCTCATTTTCATACAAATCATATAATGTAGTTATTAGTAGGTATGATCATGAAGTTATATTATATCTGGAAGCAGCACTTCTAATACCTACTTGAAACACAACTTTAAATACTGCTCTCATCTTCTGAGGTCCTACCCTCTCTTCCTAACACAACTGTATAAAAAGAGATGGGGAGACCTCAAAGACAGAGATATAATGTAAATATTTGTTTCAATTTAAAAAAAATACGAGTGCTAGCTCCACCTATACCTATTACTTCATGGGTGTGATATTATTAGGAAGCCATGACAGTCCACAGAGGGTTTTCACGGTATATTTTTATTTCAATTTTAAAATTAAAAGTTTATATTACAATGTACATTATTTGACAAAAATAAATAAATAATAATAATAATAATAATATTGCTGAACCAAATTGATCTAACCCTAAAATGAGCAAATTATTTGCTTGTGTTCTGGGTGTTAGTCCACGATACCTATACATAGAAATACACATATAAATACTTTTACATACATAACAAACTCCCAAAACCAGAAATAAAAACATCTATGATCATTATACAAATGTTTGTCCCTGTCCAGAATCTAACCTGAGCACCATCGATTCATAGCTAAGTTCACTAACCACTTGACCAACTCGGCAGTCAAAATAGTTTTTTGGTTAATATACCTAATAAGGTAAATTATGAAACAGTTTTTCAAATCCAGTCAACTAACCAATTATAAAACAACAATAAATAATTATAAAACTAAATAATCCTAACCTAGAACATTAAAAATTAACTTATGAACGCAAAATGAAGTTCCGTTACATGTAACTTCAAACTCATAAAAACTGCACATCGCAGGGTAAGGGGGGTGTAGTTTGAAAGGGGCAATCAGCCGCTATAAAAACAACCCTAATTAACCCCAAATTCGAAATTCTCTCCGTGTTGGTTCCGGCCTCCTTTGAAGAATAGGCCAACTGCCGTTCTGCCAGGCAGGTTGTAAAAAGCGACCGATTGGCTTTCGAGTCACTACCATCGTGGCTACTAGGTGGTAGAGTTCTGCATTGTCTCGCCCGAGTCTGGTACCACCGCCTTACCTATTCCTGCTGCAATAGTGTCAGTGCTTGTCACTGTCGTGTTCCGGTTAGGAGGGTAAGATAGCCGGTAAACATATGCATGTGGCATTAGACCTCGCCACAAGATGGCAACGCACCATTAACATCTTTGGTGTCTATAGGTGATGGTTGACTCTTTCCATCAGGAAACCTATCTGCTTGTTTGCTATCTTATGATATAAAAAAATCGAATTTCAAATACCAACCTCTAAAGAGGTGCAAACGCATTTTAATATTAATATTTATATAGCATATATTTAAAGGACAAGAAACTAAGATTATCAATGTTATTCAATAAGTACGTATTTTATTGTCAAAAAGTTACTTAAAAATAAAGAATTATAAAAATATATATATTATTCAAATATATATATTATTCAAATAATGGTTTGATATTTTTGCCTTTTACACAATACATAGATTTTATTAAAAAATTCTAAGAACGATTAGCCATTGTGTTAAAACTTGTGGTTTTGCTGTTTCTCAAGTTATAAACGACAATGATATATGTAGATATTAATAGTAATCATTGTTTACCTTGATATGTTTTTACTCACAAAAATGTAAAAGCACAATAGTATTTAGTAACTTAAACTATTTTTATAATCAAATATCTATAGCTTGCGAGTTTAGGTTATTTTAAATGACAACATGAACAGATGACAGTAAATATCAGCTGACAAACCGGCATTGACGGCGTTACAAGGAACTTATATACGATATCTGGAATTACTACGAAGCAATATTTGAAAAATAAAATTGTACTTTATCTCGTTAGCAGTAAAGTTGACATTTGCTTCTTACTTAACAGAGGGGAAAAACGTTCTGAGCGAGACAACGACATGAGTGGATGTTATCCCTTTCTTGCAATTGCCAGTGTAAATAAAACTTTCGGATGGTAGATTTTTTATATATCCGGTAACCGTTAAATCCCTTTTATTCATACACGTTTATAGATACATTAGCATAAAATGTATTGTAATTAACATATTGAGTTCTTAAATGTGCTTATTTTAATTATTACGTAATTATTTATGCAATGTAAAAACTGTTTTCTCAAATCAGTAGAATTAGTAGTAATTTGTAAACTATGCACGGCCACACTCAGGTGGCCGTACGCTTTGGCGCGCTTTATTTAAAAATATAGCTGATACTTTTAGCTTACTGCTATAAGTTTTTTCTGTTGTAAAATGGTGAAAAATTGTAGCGTTAAGTGCTGTAATAGTGAAGCGTATGCTGGTTGCGGAATTTCATTTTTTGAGTAAGTTTTTTATTGTATTTACAAGTTTATTAAGTAGGGTAGCAATAATAACACAAAAATTCGGACATGTGAATACAAAGAAATTACAATTCAATGTAACATTTCATAATACGTGCCTAAGGAATGTCATCGTAATCAAATAAGAACCTACTTTACGTAATTCTGTTATTTAATAATAAAGTCATTGTGTCGTAGTAACTAAATACATTACCTACATACTTTTTGGTAGTAACTGTTAACTAGTAGTAGATACCTAACCTCTTGTTCATTATTTTCTTGCAGGTTCTCAAGAAATGAGATTCTTCGACAACGGTGGATTGAAGTTGTTCCATTTAAGAAAAAAAATCATATTACAGTTTAATTTGCAGCCGTCATTTTAAATCCGAGGATTTAATAATCCATAAGATAAGATCAACACTGAAACCAAATGCTATTCCATCTATATTCCCTGTTGTAAGCTTAATCATTTAGTGTTATTTAAGATATTTTTTAATTAAACATACGTACGAAATATAGGGTCATTGCGTCGGTAACGCGACCGCCTCTAGTATGCGACCACTTGAGGGCCTAGGTTTCTTAATTAAAGAAAATAACATTTTTTCATGAGAAAACAATGAACAGTAAGCATTGAATATTCAATGAATAATTATGTAACAAGAAAATCATAAATTTAAACCTATCTGCTAAAGCTGAAAATAGTGCCCGAGTTCGGGTGATGACTTAATGGTGTGTTTATGTGTCGCGTATTGCAATAAAAATACCACACCGGGTGGCGAACAAAGTTACCTTTTGTTACCTTATACTAATGTTACACTCAAACAAGAAGTGTTATTATTTCAATTATAGAACATTGTTTGTTGGAAAGTTGTAGTGACATCATTTTTTAGCTTATATTTCTTTTTAAATCCAGTGGTCGCAAACTGAAGTATATAAATATCTAATACGCTCGAAAGCGGCCATGTGGTCACATTCGGACACTTAAAGCTATAAAATATTTTGCTTATTATGATCTCAATGATGCTTTCATGATTGTATAATTTAGAATCTGATGTTGTAGAAGCATAAAGATGCATCTCATCAGTTTACGACCACACGTTTTCTTGATAGAATTTTGTTTAATTCACTTGCTAAAATAGGTGATCTCAAACCCACCCTGGTCGAATATTATGATGTTAGTTTGTAACCGCCCTGTTTTAATACGAAAGAAAGTAAACTAAAATAAGTAAATAAATAAAATATTGCTTTCTTTAGATGACAACAGGCGCGCAAGATAAAAAAAAAACAAAATGAAAAATACTGGTTTTTTAGGATTACTTAAAGGAAATTTACTCGGGTGTACTGGGGTGTATATTAGCGCACAAGATAAAAAAACACAAAATGAAAAATACCAGTTTTTTTAGGATTACTTTAAGGAAAATTTACTCCTTGTATAATGGAAAATTTACTCGGGTGTATAATAGAGAGGAAAATGACGTTATCAAATATTGCTTGACTATTATGTAGTTGTCAACCACAACAAATTAAGTAGAGTAATATTCAGAAAATACGGTCACTTTTATTTCTTCGAATCCCACGAATCCCACGAATCCCGTGACAGCGAGTGATAGCTCCGTTATCATCCGCGCGGTGACTAATAGCTAATGAGTCTAGTCACGAGTTCAGCAAATCACTGTTTGTAAATAATGAACTTCAATAGTGCCTATAAAGGATAATTTGAATAAAAATGATATCTATGCGTGGGCGTCCGTATGACTATAAACATGTTATAGGATAATTAGCTCAATATTTAAGTACCTAATTGTTTTACATATTTAGTATTAAAATCAAGTACTGAACACTCTCCTTTAGCATGTACGGTTTTTATCAGCCAAATTCAATATAATTTACAGATGTGAAACGAAAAACCTACTTGTTATTAGTCTAGATGATTAGTGTTTAAAATGAATATTTGTTTTTTATATTATAAGATAGCAAACAAGTTGACGGCTCTCCTGATGGAAAGAGAAACCATCGCGTTTAGACATCAAAGATATAAATGGTGCGTTCCCATCCGTGTGGCGGGTTTGCAATGCCACATGCACAAGTCTGCCAGCTACCTTACCCTCCAAACAGGAGCACGGCAATGACAACTAGGTGGTAGATTTCTGCATTATCTCGCCCGGGTCTGGTACCACCGCCATATTTATTCCTGCCGCAATAGCGTAACTGCTTGTCAAAAAGTTTACTTAACTCTTGACAAGAAATAATTTCACTACCATCGTGACTACTAGGTGGTTTCGCAACATCTCGCACTGGTATTTGGCACCACCGCCTTACCTATTTGCGCCGCAATAGAGTCAATGCTTGTCATCGTCGTGATCCGGTTTGGATTGTAAGGTAGCCGGTAAACTTATGCATGTGGCCTTCGACCTCGTCAATACATAACAACGCACCATTAACATCTTTGGTGTTTATAGGTAATGGTTGTCTCTTTCCATCAGGAGACCCATCTGCTTGTTTGCTATCTTATGATATAAAATTGACATTATTGCTGCAGGAATAGCTTCTGCGATGGTAGCAAATACCCGGGCGAGACGTTCTTCGTTCCTTTACCACCAAGTAGTCACGATGGTAGTGACACTTATAGCCAATAAGTCGCCTTTTACGACCTGCCTGGCAGAACGGCAGTTGGCCTATTCTTCAAAGGAGCATGAGACCAACATGGAGAAAAATGGACCATTTTAGGGAATAGGCATTTTGAAAATGTTGTATATTTTGGGAATTGGACATTTTGAACTTGAACGTTGGAACCGGAACCGAAGTGTTTTATCCAGGACCCTGTCAGTAGACTGGCATTAAGACTTTGCAATATTTCTCACAGTATCCTCTAGGTTTTATTGATTCTTCAGTATCGCTGGACTGCTTCACTCGAACAAATTTTTAAGCAATGTAATGTAATTGTCATCTGTCCGTAATTAATGCATACATTTTCTAGAAGAGTATTTTGATCTTTTATCTGTATGCATAATGCTCAATTCGGCAGAAAGATCACACATGCAAAGATTTTTTTACCACATTTTTACCCGCGAAACAGCTCAGTATGAAAACAAATTTAGCTATTTATTTCAGTTACATATCAAGTAAAATTATTCTAACTTTTATTATTTTTAATAATCCTATTTTACGCTCTAACACATTAAGATGGGCCGCAGCTGGTCAGGGTGCTTCGCAAAAATTCGCCTAGATCATTTGATACATTTTATATAAACTCTCGTACACTATGCCGGGCCAAAGTGCGGCAGATTTGCAGAGCGGAATTGAGCGCGCACAATTTTCTCCGTGATTTAAGTATGCATTTACAAAATCAGAAATTATGGGTTAAGAACGATTAAAGGCCACAAAGAACTAGCCTTAACATGCAGTTCGGCAGTTAATTGTACACAAAACTAGTCAATGTGTTGCGGCCCGGCACGTTACTAATATGCTAGCATTTATAGTTGCAATCCAGCCCCCTCCACCTCACTACAGCCTGTCGTAATAATACGATATCATTAGACAAATCACACGAATTGATCTAACCCTAAAGTTAGCAAATTATGGGTGTGAGTCAAAACAACATAATGTGCATTTTCCTTCGTCAATAAGAGCGATAACAGACATTGTTAACCTACACGACTTTCAAAAATTGATAGCCGTGGGTGCTATCCAGGACTTATCGTAGCTGTCCATATCAGTTCTATTCCGCTTTTTTAGAATGAAATTGTCCTGTTGCACAAATATGTATGGACACCCTAGTAGAAAGAGACACACTCCACTCATGTCGTGGTACTCTTCGGAACGATTTTGAGGTACATGTGGACCTTCCAGGTAGAATATAACTTCCTTGCGGCGTTACTAAAAACAGATTAAAAATTTACAAATTTTTGGTGTGCTCAGAGTATGCTCAGTACAACTACTAATCGCAGAAATTTAAGTCAGATTGTAAGATATTTGAGCAAACATTTTACAGGACAGTTCATAGATATATATTCCAATTCCATTCCATTTTACTTTTTAAATTGTAAGTCAAGGCGCCATCGCATAATTCTGGTGCTTCTTCTATAAGTTTTGAAAAATAGAAACAGAAAGTGTGTCTAGGCCGAGACCGGCTGAGCTCAAATGCTCAGAATAAAATTTGTTTATTCTGACGGGTCTGAGTAAGTTTCTAAAATGTGTTAGCAGCAGCTGTTGGACACATACATTTTTGGCCAAACAGTTTTTTTAATATAACTTCCAAATTGATGTACCGATTGAGTACAAAATCCAATTATCTCTGTTTTTTTAACTGCGTGTAATGCATAAATTGCATAAAAATATTTTAGTACTTAAAAGACTACGTCAAATGAAATTTAAAAATACCTTTATTCAGCTAGAAGTTTCAGAGATGGCCTGCAGGGTCAACCGATTTACAAATTTTTATAAATGCAGATTTACATAGTATATAATGAAAATAGGCACATGATATAGTTCGAACATCCATCTATCGGATCTCTTCAAAACAACTGCTGACAAAGGATATAAAAATAGTATTGCTGACCTTAGAATTATTTGCTACATCCATTTTATTAATGGTTTTTTGACAGTTCACGTTTCCTATGGTATAAGTTGAAATTTCATAGTAATAATATTGAACTTCGTGGATATTAAATAAAATTATTACAAATAATCGGCAGAATTAATACTTATCTATACATAGAATAAAATTCTAATTAATCTAATCTCTTCGTACAGAGCCACTCGTGTAATTATGATAGAACTTCACTTCAGGTAAGTTCGTTTAATCAATAATTATACTCGGCTCTGAACTCGAGATTAGTATTAGGAACATTTATTGTAGATATTTAGAGACAGTTATTGTGACTAAAATCAACATCACACAGAATAGATATCTTAATTATAAGATAACGTGAGCTTACTGAATGAATCTAATGTCTGACTTATCAAACATGTTTCAAGCAAGTTTGTTATCTAAAGTAATTATTGGTTATTATAGTATATACTGAATATCAGGACGGTACCATTACAGCCTATTTATTTATTTATTTTTATTTTTTAATAAGGCCTAAATTATCTCCTAGTATATCGGCCTTAGAAGTGGCAGCATGCTTGGTGGAATGAACTGTAAATGTAGACACATTTCGCAGCTTTTCAGCATCACTAAAATTCATCTGATCATCTGTGAGGTACCAGACTTATGTGGTGTTTTGAGACTAATACACGGCAAATCACTGAACCACATAACAAACGGACTGAACAGATTTGTGGTCGTTCTTGTAAAAATTAGTACCTGCTGCTTGTAAAGCACCGAGGTGGGACGTTTTATTAGAACAGGGACAGAAAAAAGGTAAAGTAGCCGGGAAATGAGGCTGTTATTAGATCGCGCCACACGGATGGTAACGCAACATTGATTGATATTCTTGTGATGCTAAAAAAATGCAGTTTGTCTTTTTAGATAATTATTAACACATTAAACGACACACAAAAACACATTAAAGGAGAGTCCTCAACCTACACTTGAAGATGTTCACACATTTATATATGTCGTCGCTATTACAGTTACTATTAAACATAACAAAAAAATAGTAATTCCTCAGTCCAAAACACCTGACAAGAACATTTTTCCATTTAAACCAGCTTGGGAACGACGACTAGAAAAATCAATATCATTAATCAGAAGACAAATTGGACAGTTAACACAGCACATAAACGGTAATTTGACAAATAGAAAACAGAAGAAAGTAAACCCAAACAATAAAACAATAGATGAATTGAAGAACAAATTAGATCACAAGAAACAAATGCTACAAGCAAAAGCCAAAAGATTAAAACGATACAAAAAATCTAATGACAGACGACAAGATAACAAAAATTTCAATAACAATCAAAAATTATTTTACAGAAAGCTAAACCATGAGGATATCATAATAAAAGAGGTACCAGCTGTTGAAGAAGTTACCTCAGTTGAAGAAGAACAAATTACTGGAAAAATATTTGGGAAAATGCAGTTGACCACAACGACAGTGCACTTAGGATTGAAAAGGAAAAGCAGAGAGTAGAACTGATAAAAGAAATGGGGGAAATTACAATAACAGTAGATAACGTCACTAATGCCATTAAAAGAACCCAGAATTGGAAAGCACCGGATCCAGATAAAATTCAGAATTTCTGGTTAAAAGTATTCAGCGCAACTCACCATCTCTTAACTAATATTTTTAATTCCTTTATAAAGGATCCTTTGCTTGCACTAGCCTTCTTCTCACAAGAGTGACTTATCTGAAGCCAAAATCTTCTGAAACCAAATATCCTTCTGAGTATCGACCAATAAACTGTCTACCAACTATCCACAAACTTCTTACAGCTGTTATTGCCAACAAAATTTAACTACACGTCTCCCAAAACAACATTAATTTTGAAAATCAGGTTGTTACAAAATTGGTCGAGGTTACAAAAAACAGTTAGTTACAGATACCGAAGTACACACCCAAGCTAAAATTAAACATCGAAATCTATTTTATGCATATACTGAATATCAGAAAGCATTCGATAGTGTACCTCACAGTTGGCTCATAAAGACACTTGCAATTTATAAAATAGATATAAACATCATCAAATTCTTAGAAAATATCATGAAAAACTGGTCAAAAACTTTAAACTTAAAGATGGAAAAGAAAACATACAATCAAATCTAATCCACATTCAAAGAGATATTGTTCAAGGAGACTCTTTAAGCCCACTTTGGTTTTGCCTTGCATTAAGTCCACTGTCACAAACACTCAATAGAATACGGCAAATACGGATATCTCTTGCGAAAAGATAGTAATTATAAAATTACTCATCTGTTGTACATGGACGATATAAAATTATTTGCGGCCACAAGACATCAACTTAATTATTTGCTAAAAATAATAGAAGAATTTAGTGATAATATTAAAATGCAATTTGGTATAGATAAGTGTAAATTGAATAGTAAAGTAAAAGGACAACATAAAGATCAAGAACCCTATTGCCTACAAAACATACCAGATACATTAGAAAGCCTTAACAGAAATGAAACGTATAAATACTAAGGATTAAACCAGAGTCATGAAATTGATCAAAATAAAATAAAAAATAAGCTTAATATCAGATATATAAGTAGACTAAAGCAAGAAATAAAATTAGGTTATAAACACTTTTGCTATACCGGTACTCACTTACTATTTTGAAATCATTAGATGGTCAGATACAGAATTACAAGCCCTAAATACTGTTACAAGAACAACATGTTATAAATACCGCATACATAACTTACATCCGGCTTTTGAAAGATTCGCCCTGAAAAGAAAAGAAGGGGGAAGAGGAATAGCTGACATATTTAACTTACACTACCATCAAGTAAAGTAAAAGAAGCAATAATAGTCAATTACATAAAGCTATCTGTGAATTTACTACATCCGGCACCCCGCTAAACCTAAACAACAAAGATTATGATCCAACAGCAAGAATAGTCCGGGACGAAGCGAAAAAACAGAACTGGAAATCCAAAGCACTTCATGGAAAATACCCATATCAATTAGATCAAGACCACGTTAACATCGTAGCATCCAACAGCTGGCCGACAAAAGGAAACATTTATGCAGAAACAGAGGGATTCATGTTCGCAATTCAAGATCAAGTCATAAGAACTAAAAATTATCAAAAATATATTATTAAAGACCCAGCCATTACAACTGATTTTTGTCGTCTCTGTCACGAGTCAAAAGAGACTATAGATCATATGACTGCAGGATGTTCAGTCTTGGCCAATAAATATTATACAGATCGCCACAACAACGTTGCGAAACAGATCCACATTGAGCTTGCCAAGAAATACGACCTTATTAACATAACTGAGCATTATTACAAAATATATAAACCACACGGAGTCTTAGAAAATAGAGAAGCTAAATTATACTGGGACAGAGATATTATTACAGATATAACAATACCACACAATAGGCCCGATATTACTCTTACCATCAAAGCGACTAAAACAACGTACGTGATAGATATTTCTGTACCAAATTCTTATAACCTAAAACAGAAACATAGCGATAAAATTCAAAAATACATACCATTGGTTGAAGAAATCAAAGAAATGTGGCATCAGAATATAGTTACAATAATTCCTATTATAATTTCCACTACAGGCATACCTAAGACGCTAGATACAGCTTTAAAAACCCTTGGGCTCCGAAACTCCTTGTTCATAAACCTCCAAAAATTAGTGATTCTAGACACATGTGCAATAGTACGCCGCTTTTTAAACAGTTCCACTGAATCAAATAACCATCTCAATATAGAATAGAAAAAGTAATATACACTTGGTCTTAGCCCGTGAATATTACAACCAACCGGCTGTAAGTCGAGAGTATGGAAATACATAATAATAATAATAATAAATGTTTATTTCAGAAAATTACATAATCGGACTAAAATCTATAATTACAAGGTTTTCTTAGATATTTATGATATTACGTGTGCCTGAAGTAGGAAAACCTATGTTTCAGGCTGAAAGAGCAAGTATACTTTAAATAACTATATAATAAATAACTATAATTAAAGTATACTTTAAATAAATATATAATATATAAAGATTTCGAAATCAACTACCAAGGAATTAAAACACAAATAAATGAAATGACAGACACGATACAGAAATACGAAATACTAGAACAACATCTAACAAATTATTGCACTACGAACAAAAATCAGAAAACTCAAAAATATCAATTGAGTGATCAAACTATACAGCTAATAAATAAGAGGAAAGAATACATAACACAACAAGCTAAAAAAGAAAATATCCAGAGTATAGCAGAAATCAGTAAGAAAATCAGAGAAAGTATTAGAAAGGGTCGTAAAACCAAACGGCTAAAGACACTGTAATACCACATACAAAGAAGTGGAGGAATTAAAAAAACTTTAAAAGAACTACGTGCAACAGGAAAACACTGGATACCAAAGCTAAAACAAAGAGGAAAGTCAATCACGAATCGGAAAAATATTAATGAATTAGCTACTCATTTCTTCAGCCAACTCTATGCAGATGAAGAAACAAAAACAGATAAATTTAATTCAAAGACTGACAACCTACCAACTGAATTCAAAACTGACCCTGTTCTTGAAATGTTACTATGTGAAGTCGAAAAAGCGATAAAGAGCCAGCAAATGGAGAAATCACCAGGCCCAGATAGTATTACTAATGAACTGATGAAAGGAACAATGGCAGAGCTAACGCCTATTTTAACAAACATATTTAACAACATTTTGACAAGCGGCAACATCGCGAAACAATGGGCAAAATCCATTGACGTGTATAATATACACGTCAATGGCAAAATCTCACATCATCTCAATACATAAAAAAGGCGATAAAGAAGACATCGAAAACTCTATGCCAATAAGCCTCATGTCAAATGTTTACAAAGTATTTGCCAAAATAATATTGGACAGAATCAGCTCCATGTTAGACGAACAGCAACCAGTGGAACAAGCAAGGAAAGGCTTTTCTACGATAGACCATATCTATAGTGTCAAACAAATACTAGAAAAATATAACGAATACAACAAGGAAGTCTATATCGCCTTCATAGATTATGCCAAAGCCTTTGATAGTTTTAGCCACAACTATATATGGGAAACTCTAGAACACCAAGGGATACTTACTACTTACACTCACATTATCAAAAACATCTATACAAATAGTCAGGCTAGGATACAGCTCGAGACTCTAGGTAAAGATTTTCCAATACAAAGAGGTGTCAGACAAGATCTAACATCTTTCGAGAACTGAACTGGGAGGACTATGGTTTAAATATAAACGGATCTAAACTAAACCATCTGACATTTGCAGACGATTTAGTTCTTTTTGAAGAGAAACCAGAAATTTTAGAACAAATGATACAAAGCCTTAACAAAGAAAGTGAAAAAGTTGGACTGAAAATGAACCTTGCCAAGACCAAAGTAATGACCAATTCAATAAAGGTAGACATAACTGTGAACGAAGTGAACCTAGAATTTGTAAATAAATATACCTATCTTGGCCAACTTATTTCTCCCAAGGACCTAATGACAAAAGAGATAAATACAAGGATAACCAATGGTTGGAAAAAATTTTGCTCACTGAAGGAAATCATGAAGTCGAAGGACCTGGGCAGTTGCTTATGACAGACTACAGTGGAAAAAGTTGGAGGAGGCCTATGTCAAGAGGCACGCTGAGATTAGAGACATTTTATAAGAGGTGAAAATAATGTGTATTTTTATCTCTAATCCCAGAATAAAGGGTTATATTACTATTATTATATAAAGATTTCTAATGGTGAATAAAGTATCTTCACGCCCGTATCTCCGAAGATGTGCGTAAAGGTACAACAAGTGCACCTACGATTAGCCGAAAATACTCTATCCCACAATGTTATAGGGTGCAAGCTTACTACTAACCGGGCACTTATTCGATCCCGGGCAGCGTCCTTTTTAACTGAAAACTGAAAAATAAACGTTTTTAAATTACCTGACCCGGGAATCAAACCCGGGACCTCATGTGTTCAACACCGACACCGGACCACTAGACCATAGAGGCAAGAAAAAGTTCTAATCAAAACAAATTTAAAATTTTAGATAGCTAATAAATAGTTTTTCGCACTAGATAAACATGAATTACAAAAAATTGAAACGGAATGACGATGAAGATAAATAAAAATTATTTTTTATTTTAAAATTATAATAGAGGGGCGTTACTTTTGTAAATGGCTACACTGGCTAAATCGACGACGATTCGGCGATTTTTTTGACATGGCTTCATTATTTTGACATCTCGATGTCAACCGCTACGTATTTCTATGAAAAGTCTAAGCATTTCATCGTTTTTCACCTATTTATGCTTTTTACAATAAAAATTAAACATAGTGAGACCACCGAGTATAAGCATTTAGGTATATCCTAACATAAAAACGAAAATTTCCGCGAAAACCATGTGACACGAATACGAAAAACGGCTACCAGATCGTCAATGTGACAGAAATGTTTTCTGCCATCACGACGAGCCAGCGCGACCAGAGTGCTAAAACGACAACGTCGAATGCTAAACAAACAGTAACATAGTGGAAGCACATTAAAAATGAGCTCGAGATGGCCAGTTCGCCACCAAACCCAAGAGAAGGCGAGGAGGGCGGCTCCGACTTCACGGAGGAGACGAGTAGCGAACGTACGGCCTCCACGCAGAAGACATTTATAGCGCCACCTGCTTCGGAGATACCATCGAAATTGGAGTTTGTTGCGCGAGGAGGTACAGGTCGCAGCATTAAACATACATTTCGTACGGTAAAGGTAGCCCGACGTGTGCCCACACTGCCGCCGAAGAAAGTTGAGGCGCCCACGGGCGCGGCGGGCGGCTCTGGCGATACAGGCGGGCCCAGCGCAGCCGTTCCGCCGCCCGAACGCCGTTCACGCGGTAAGCGCCATGTCTGCACCACCTGCGAGAAGCGCTTCACCAGCCCTGGCAAACTCAGTCAACATCTTCTTTCACACACGGGTGAGCTTCCTTTTTCTTGTGATTTATGTGAAAAGCGATTTAATTCGAAATTTAAACTTGTGCGTCACAGTCTCATCCACAGCGAAGCCCGGGCTTTTGCTTGTACTGTTTGCGGTAAGACTTTCAATCGTAAAGATCATCTTACAAATCATGTCAGAGTGCATGATCCGGTTAAAAATTTATACACATGTGAACGACCAGATTGTAAGAAATCTTACACGTCTCTTCTTAGCTACCGTAAACATATGGCCTTGCATTCTGCTGAAGAAGGCAATTTACAATGTAAAATCTGTGATGAGGTTTTTACAACACACCAAGATATTGTGCATCATCTAAAGATTCACACTGGTAGTCGTACTGTCAAGAGTGAGACTGACAAAAAGTTCACCTGTTCTCATTGTGATAGAAAATTTTTTACTGCAAAAGATGTTCGACGGCATAATGTTGTGCATACAGGTAGACGTGACTTTTTATGCCCTTATTGCCCCCAGAAATTTGGGCGGAAAGATCATTTAGTTAGACATGTTAAAAATGCCCATCCAGATGAATCTTGGAGATCAGCAGCTGTTGGTACTTCTAAGGATCCAATGCCAGAATCATCATTTGCAGAAAGCCTCCCTGAATACAGGGTGGAAGGTACTCAATTTAACATTTGGAAAACACCCTTCTCAAAAGATACCCAGGAGACTGAGACTAATGTACCACCATCAGATATGATAGTTGAGATTCCACCAGACCTTAATGTAAAAGTAGAACCTTTAGAAGAAATAAAATTAGAAGGTCCTGAGATAAAGGCAGAGGAGCCTGCTTCTCCCCCTTGTGAAATTTTGGAGTATCCAGTAGTTTATATAGTTCCACCTCCATTTTCACAGCAGCCAACTGACTTGCCTTATATGACGACGCAGCCCTTATCTGAAGAGCTAGATCCGCATTTGTTAGATCCAGGTAATGTACAATCTCTACTAATAAACCCAGGAGAGGGTCCATCAGGCCTGTCTAGCCAAATGCTGGGGCTTTTGGAGGAAAGTGATACAACATTCTCAAGTGAGGAAGGTCGTGTGCAACAAAGGTTACCGGCTTTTACACAAGCCTTTCAGACCGCACAAAGTCCTAAGCCTCCACCACCACCCCCTCCTCCTCATTAGTGAATTAAATATAGTTATTGCATTTAGCTTTTGTCAATACCAAACTACCTCATTAGGTAAAGTGGGGTTAAGCTGTAAAATTGTCTGAGTGTGCAAAAACATGTCTCGATAGAAGTTACTATCACAGGCATGCAGAAATTGGAATAGCCAGATTGTATGTTAGTGTTATGTATGTATAATGAAATATTTCCGAATTTTACATGAATATAGGATCTAGTCGTGTATGTACTTTCGGAATTGTAATTGTTATTTATAGCTATTATGTATGACATTTTAAGAGTAAATGGGACCAACTCCATGTTTGCAGCTACGTGTAGTAGCTCATGATGCTTTAGGTCTGATTGGCTATGTGTAGAATGGTAATGTAGGTCATCAAATAATGTTGGAAGGTTTTCATCTCTTAAAAGTAGTAGGCCATATAATATGTTTTTGAGAGGCGTACTGCTTTTCCATGCGATGTCAGTACAACTAAGAGTAGTGAACCTTCAATGGAAGATGCTAAGGCTAATTGTGCATTAGGAATAAATATTATTGTCACTATCAGATCTGTTTATCAATCTGTGGCGTCCATACAGGTTAATGTATATTATGCTATTGTTATGTTATAATTCTCTAATCCAATACAACAATAGCAGGCTTAATAGTATATTAACAAATATTACCTCAGAAACAGCAGCTGAAATCTGTTAAGAATTTGACTAATCATTTTATAAAAATAATTTTAAATAAATTACATAACTTAGAAGTAATAAAACAAAAATGGCCATTCACGATTTCATTCTTGATATCTGCTCTGTGATTTTCTACATTTAATTCCTACTTAAATGATGTCAAGAATATATTGTTTCAGGGCCTCTTCAGGAAATTGTAATTTTTTCATGTTTCAATTTTATAATAACTTTACACTTTCACATTATTATTAAATTATTCCACACAGATTTCAGCAAAAATGTTTCCTTAGAATATAAAAATTGGGTCTGTTTAATACTTACTATTTTAACACCATATAGATTTTATTAAATGTGCCAAAACTCGGATTCTAAATTTTTTATATAGCAATAAAATTATTGCTTATAATATCCAAAAAATATATAAATACTTGGAAAAATTACTAATGCTTTGTGCTAATGCAATACTTAATTCCATGGTATCACAAAATATCATGGTCTGAAATATTCATTTGATTTTATATTAAAAAATCACATAAGCAGCATTAAAGTTATATTAAAAATATGAAATCCACATCGTCAAAATGTCTAAAAGAGACAATTGGTCTCAAAATTTATTCTGGTGAAATCTAAATACTATATGTTTTGAATAACAAGTAATAGATAATAAACAATAATAGAAAAGAAAAACGAAATGAAAACTTTTTCTAAATTACTATTTTATTTAACCTAATCTGAAACATAATGTAACATTAAAAAAAATTAACATTGGAATGTTTGTATTTGTATAGTTTTGTTAATATCTAGTTTAGTCCTTATCTTAAGGATAGTTTAGATCTATTTGGGTGTCTTTATTTTTGTGTTTTAAAGGTAAGTTTTATTTTAAGAGACTTCATTCTGAATCAGGACCTAAATTGATTATTGTTTCTTATCTTAATACCTTAAGATGCCTTCTAGTACTATTTAAAATGTTGCAAAGATTCTAGCATTACTATGGGCTAATAGTAATGGCAGAATTACACTTGTGAGAACTTTTATTGATTATTGCACTCTTGTAAATTTTTAATTACATATTACTAGCAGAATTTCATTATATTAGTAGAAATTCCTAAGATTTTGAATATTATTCATTAATTAGTATATTATTATCAATCAATTTGCTGATTCATGTTGGAAAGTATGATTTTTATACTACTCCAGACAGTAAAATTTGTTCATATTAAAGTAATATGGCAATATTTTGTCAAAACCTTTTAAAATGCTGTTCAGGTAAAGACATCAAAATGGATGATTTGGACAGATAGAACATTTACTTCTTATATTTGTTGCCGCCTCTTAAATAATTGTATAATTAATATTTAGCAAACTTTTCTGTTTCGTTTACCATATTTTTTGTAGTTTAATATCTATTACTTATATAATCAATATAAAAAATCTACATTATTGTAGGTTCTAAGTATATTAAAGTGATAAAAAGTTTATGTACTTTTACGAAGATCCAATATCATACACGCTTCATATTTAAGATTATGTATATATAATTCTAATCTTGTAGGCTAATAGGACTGTAAAAAATTTAATCTACCTCAAATGCAACTTATTTTATGTCTAGAATTTAAATTACTGTTAGGTTAGTGAGATGATAGTTTTTTTCTATTTGAGAAATACAACCAAGTTGGGGCAAAGATATAATATTATGTGAAACATAATTGTGTTTATAATAGTATGTTAGAGTGTGATGCAATACAAAAAATATATAATTCATTTGCTTTAGTATAGACATTTCGATTTTATTATTGAGTGTAGAACTAAAAAATATCTTGCAATATTTATTGGTAAACAGTTATATTCTTACATTGGATAAATTATATTTTTTTTTCAGAAATCATAAGAAAACGCAAGTATTTGTTATGCCAATTTATATTGCATTTATATTTTAATTATTGTGAAAAAGATGTTTTCACAGTACAATAATTTACATGTGAAACAATACAAGTACATAATATAAATAATTCAGAATTTGTACTATACAATTTTAGAAATCACTAGTCATGCAATAGAAGCAGATTCTCAAATAGATTGAAACACTGAACAAGATAAACTCCCATAGATATTATTATGAATAAGTAAAAATCCTAAAGGTGTGTTCTAATGGTATATAAGTAACTGAAGATATTATGGAAATGTGACATACTAGGTAACCATTGTAACATTAGAAATTGACTCTCAACTGTTGAATATATGCTTTTAATATATTTACAGTTTAAGAGTAAATAATTGTTAACTGTATCTACCACAGTTTAGTAAAAGTGTATGCCAAGTAGCAAGTTTTATGTGCTATGACATATTTCATCACATATAAACTTAGATTTGCTGGCCTGATATTTATTCATTTTCTTAAAAACTGTGTAAATAATATACTTAGTATTTTCATATATATACAGAAATTGCATGTACTTTCTTTTCTACTGTGTTGTTACCATGCTCTTCCTAAAAGAGAAAATTGCATTTAAACAGGTTGAAGAATATACCTCTTTTTGACCAATGTGGTTAGAATTTATTGTTACTTAGTTCTGATTCAATATAATGAATATTATACTAAAATTAAATTAAATATGCTTAGTCAATATTGAAAAATTCAGTTACTTAGAAATCATTATGTGCTTACCTTATCAAGTACAAATAGCGACAAAGCACATTATATACATTTTTATATGTTAGAGTTAATGCAGAGTATACAACGATATATGCAATATATTTTTGTATTTCATATTTTAGATGTTTAAATAATCTAATTGTTTACATATCAAAGACTTTGTACAACCGCTTGTTATTTTAACTGTCTTGTTCAACATTATATATTTTTAATCTTTCTTATTAATAAGGTAACAATTTAGGGTATTAACTGAAAAGCTTTGTTTATTTTTTTTTTAACTTTTAAATAACAGTAATTGTCATAATTGAGAAGATAATTTCTTCTATGATTTAGTGGTTCAATATTTTGCAGGGTGTTAATTAAATCATGCAGTTCTAGATTTGTTTTGAAATATATTTCACTGTATGTATCAAACAAAAGCAAAATATAGTCATTTACATGATGCATGCGTATGTACTGTAGTGTATATCCTATATTTTTTAAGTGTGATTGTTAAATATATCCCAGTTTTATATGCAGCCAAAAATTTCCTAAATAGTAATTATTAACAATAAGCTTGAATGTATTTTGTAAATAAAGCAAACACATCTTTATAACTTGTAAATAGTTCACAAGTAATATATAAATTGTTACTTTATTAATAAGACAGTTACATTCAACATTATATTTATTTCTGCAGTCTGTTGACTTTAAATTAATCTTAATTAATTCACAACACGAAGTGTTCATTATTCCTTTAAATTTTTTATGCATAATTAAGATTGTTATTATTTTCCCAGTTTCATTTTTATTGTCTATTTGAGTGTGACTCATTTGAAATGTGTTGGAATACCAAATATTTCTATTTTGTGTTTTCACTTTTAAGAGTTCGAATATTTTTTATTTATGTAACAATTAATTAAGTTTTATTAACACCAAAAGATGTGCTACGAGTTTTATATTTAAATTTATTGAGAATAATCTACAAAGTATAGTTGAATATACTAATTTGGTAGAAATGTAATGTACCTGTAACTCTAAAATTGTGGTCAACCTACTTTTGATTAAGATGCCATTATACTACTACTATTATGAAATTCTAACAGGACCTTATGATGGTTATTCTAATGGTGCAACTCCTATATAACCCATGTTTGATTCCCGTGAAAATGTAAACACATACCTCGGAAAAAATACCGGTTTTAAATCAAATTTTTATAATTTTATCATAAAGGCAGGCATATGAGCAAGTGGGCATCCTGATAGAAAGATATTTTCACTGCCGATGGACATTTGTAAAACAAAAGTTACTTGCCAATGCTGGCATCTGAGAATTTTGTTCACCCTCTTAAAAATTCCAATACTAAAGCATCTCGGACAAACTGTGAGGTAAGTTTTTGCAGAGTTTGTCTGTATATATAATTTCATTTACTCATACCTATGAGCACATTATACTGTCACGGATGACCAAATTTTGTCAATCGGTAATAACCATAAATTTCATCAGTCAATTAACTGATGAATTTAAATATTTATTGATATTGGTTAGCTTTGCCTACCAACATACTGAAGAGATAAATATTTAATTGTTATTATATAATTTTGAGACATTTGACGGCAGATAAATACATGATACAGAGGTATGCATAAAACATAAAGTCTACTTAAAATTTATACTCAGTGTGTATACATTCTTAATTCATCAAGTAAATGAAGAGATTTCAAAAAATCTGGTATTTTGATTCTAAATACATAAGTAGTAGTATAATGACATTTAGAGAAAATAAATCAAACATTTAAATGATATTCTTAAAATAAATCTCTTGTTATCACATCTTCAATGATGACAAATGTTGTTACTGCTTGTAGCTATACTTATAAATCTAATGTTAATCAAAATATAGCACCATCTATATTCTCATATTAATGAAACTCGTAGCAGAAAACAAATCTGACCACAGCAATACGTAAATACAAAACTTTATAAGGGGCCTTAAATTACTTTTAAAAAAGTAAAAAAAAAATTAGAAATACTTGAATTTTTTATAATCTATTTTGTTACATATTTTCAAGAACAAAGTTATAAAAATTTTAGAAAAAAAAATACAAACGTGATAAATAACAGTCGGCGGACACTTCTAAATTACAAATATCTATAAAGTACTAGGCACACTCCTCAGGGGCGTAGCTACCAGCGTATGTGCCGTATCAATTATATGGCGCTCCCGGACACGGGGGCCCCCAACGTGCAAAAGCAAAAATTATTAAAAACTTCCCAAACTTCAGAAAAACTAAAGTCATCATCAGCTATAAATGATTTAATAATTAATCAGTTTGCCGAAAAAAAGGCCAGGAGAGTGTATGTTTAATTTGAATTGTTTGTAAAAATGTTGGAAAAAGTGGCATATAGATAATTATGGTGAATAAATATTTCCTTTAATTTTATGCAAACATTTTTTTTATTCTGTGAGAAATCTCTACCCTTTATAAGGGCCCCCAAACAAATTTTTATAAGGGGTACGCCAAGGCATGCTACGCCACTGACACTTTTTCTTGCCTAAGTTATTCTACAAATATATTTTATACTTTCCATCATCGGCATGTTATGAAATTCCATTATTTCGCTTTTACTTTGATATCACTTTAAACATAAATATATTTTGGTAAAATAATTTGTATTTATTATATTTACCTAATTATTTTATAATGCCTAAATATTGATAAAAGATTTAGGACTAACTGGTATATAAAGTATTTTTTGGTATTGTTTTTATAAAGATATATCTATATTAAATAAACCATTGGAATAGTTTTGTTAAATAGCTATTAGTTTTTTTCACGGATTAAACTGGACATCTTTTCAACAACAAGGATTTCAAGGCAATTTCTTAAATTGATAGCATTGTTTGCATTTACATGAAGAAATACAGAGTTATAATACTTACTGATGAAATAAAATCACTCCAGGGTTATTTTTTAAGCATTGGCTTCTTATTGTATGTCGTTGTGCCTAGACTTTTAATGCAATTTAAGCCAATATAGTCCTCTATAGTCACGCGCGACGCTCTTCCACTATTGCGGTTCAAACATGGCAGGAGCATATCGGATTGTGCCTGGGTGTCGAAATGAATACAAACAATGATAAAATCATATTGCTTTTTTAATACGCGGATTAGTGTATATAGTTAATCTACAGTGACTATTCACAGCGGATACCTACCTGGTTTAAGTTTCATAATATATTGCCAAAAGAACTTATATTTCGATGCTAAAGGTTCGCTATGAAATTCGTGTCCGCCGCTCTTCAAAAATTTGTTAGGTATAATAAGAATTGAACTTATTGTCGCCTTGAAGCAATGTACCTGGAATGTAAAAACACATTGTAATAGGGTCTTCAGTGTAATAAAATATTTTGGACATCATGTTATAGTATTTTGTTCTATACCTATTCCTTCGAAATCGTTAAAGTGTTGATCGACAGGCGAGCCTATACCGCGGTCTTAAAGAACGCCGGTTTTACTCGCGGCTCATTGGTGCTGATACATGGGTGAGTCTTAACCACGGTCTTAACGGTCTAAGAGCCCACGACACAAAACTTAGTCCCATAACACCATCGGATGGTATGTATACACATAATTAGATACGTCATTAATGGGGGAATACGAAATGGTTATGCTGCAATGCAAAACACATACGGTGCTATTAAACAAAAATAAAATAAATCCGATTTCTAGTATGACAAGATTATCAAATTTCGTTTGTTCCTCAATATAGGAGAGGGGTAGGAATATCCGAAAACGCAGTGCTGCTGTCCCCATGACTGGCCTTATTGGTGGCAGCAGCAAAAGTGACTCTTCGTACCGAGGTATCTAGTACGATCGACCTACCCAAAAACTAAAGATCATCAATTTCTGTGCAAGAAAAACCACTGCTGCATTTTCGGATCAGTGGAGAAAGTTGATGCTGCAGCGACTGAAGGTGCATTGCACAGCTGAAATCAGCGTTTCTATTCGGTTTTGTCAACAATCACCCTGTTTCTTTCGATTGGTACTGATTGACGTTTCTAATTATTACGACGAGTCTATTATTATGCATTTACCATCCGGTGTCTTGTGGGACTAGGTTTTGTGTCGTGAGCTCCCTTACTATAAAGAACGACTTTTGCCGTAAAGAAAATAGTGTACCTACATATTGTGTGTATGTATGTCACATGAGTGTAGTGTGTGTAACGTTTATTTTTATTCATTTGAGGTATTTCTAAAACATTTAAAAACTATTAGGTTTCTGCAGTCTTGCGTAATGCAAACTTTAACTGTGCTAGATTTCTTACTCCACATTTATAAAAAATATTTCTATAGGCTAATAAATATTTCTATCGTATTAATTAGAAGCACAATCGAGTGAAATTAAAATACTTTAACACTTTTGCCTAACCCAGTGATTGAACCCGGAAATTCGCGGTCTGCCGAATAGGCTAACCTCCGCCACCTAGACCACAAGGCAAGAGTTATACGTGAAAATAAAAGTAATGTAAGAAGTTCTGGTATGATAAATACCTAGACATTTTTGACGCAGTAAAAGTGCAGTAAACGACTTTTCATTTCCTAAATATATCACATATCTCCGGGATGAAAACTGCAGTAAACGACTTTCCATTTCCTAAATATATCACATATCTCCGGGATGATGCATCAGATCTTCACCAAAATAAAGGGTGACTACACAGAGGAGTAAACCCTCGTATTCTGTGGAGACGAGACACATGCACAGTAAGATTGTTTTTGCTCCTTATATTTAGGGAGTGGGTATCACTATTCTTTTTAAATAAGCAAATATTTTTACGTACGTACATCATGGTTTCGAATATATACTGAGAAATGACAATTAAAATATTGATTTCTTTGAATTTTTCCGTCAGGGAGGTGCTTGGGCTAAGATTGTAAATTGCTCTTATAGCCCTTTTTTGTAATACAAATATTGTATTTATTTCAGCGGAATTCCCAAAGAGAAGAATTGTATAATATAAACATAACACTATGAAAGTACCTAAAGTAAACAAGGCGTGCAGTGTCAACATCAGTAAGCTGTTTCATTTCATCATCATTCACTGCGAATGCTGCTCAACTTAGTCTATTGGCCAATTTCTCGATATGTGGTCCCTAATGCAATTTTTTATCTACAGTAACTCCTCAAAATGTAAAGTCCACACGATCCATTTTTTTACCGTTAAGTTGTACATTGGTATCTCCATGCGTTACATAAGAAGTTGAAAATTTGATACACTTAAGTTTTGTTACCATTTAGAAGTAGATTACTAACACTGAACCAATGTACAACTTTTGAAATCATATTGTTTACGTTGTCATACTTACCAATTTGTCTTTTCACTTTAAACAAAAGTGAAGTGTCATCCGTAAACAATACAAATCCATGCTTATCACCCACATAGTAAGGCAAGTCCTTTATATGTATAAGAAACAGAAATGGACCAAGGGTGGACCCTTGTGGGACACCTATTATGACAGCAGTACCAGAGGATCTTATTCCGTTAACTTCAACCTTCTGAACTCTTCCATTTAAATAAGACATCAAAAGCCTTATTTCTGATTCCATAATAGTGTTATTTCTTAATTAATATGCTATGATGAACATAGTCAAAAGCCTTTGATAAATCACAAAACATCCCAATCGCATTCTGTGACTCCTCCCAGGCTTCATAAATTTTCTTTAATAATTCTACACCAGCATCTGTAGTTGAGCAACCCTTTGTAAAACCAATTTGTTTATCATGAAATAATTCATATTTATTAAAATGTCTTAACATCTGACCGAGAATGATTTTTTCAAATATTTTACTCAGGGTAGGCAGAACCGAAATAGGTCGATAGCTGGTTGGTTCAGAAATAGGATCAGATTTAAAAATAGGAATAACTTTTCTGAATTTCATCAAATCAAGAAAAACACTATATGTTATACAGCTATTAAATATTTCAGCTAGGTATGGTGCGATTATATTTATTACTGAAGCAATGATTTTTAGGGAGTGACCCCATATGTCGGATGTTTTTGATATTTCTAATGTTTTAAAAGCTTTAAGTATATCCTTAACTTCTACAAAAGAAAATTCAGATTTTTACATGACGGTACACATTTCTTTAGTAGTGATTCTGCAGAGCAGGGCGATGAGGTAAGAGCTTGAGTTGTTAAAATAGCTACCTACATTGATAAAGAATTTTTCAAACTCCATCGCTACGCCTAAATCTTCCTTTACAATTAATCCATCTACTTTCAACTGGTATTCATAATTAAAAATCCTCTGAGCGACGATGTTCGGATCACCCAGCGAGAAGCAAACCTCTTACCATGGGTTGTATGTAAAAAAGACCGCATCCCGTCCTAATCTGCCGACCTTTTGAGCAAACACGACAGTCAGGTTGTCAGGTTAAAAAAGTCCGTAATAACCTAATCTATACTTTGATCCTAATCAGGCAAGACGTCCACATGTCTATATACCAGGTATCTCTGGTAATAGTCCGGGTGAGAGGTCAGCAGAACGTTTAATAGTGAAAGCATATGATCACTCACATTACGAACTCGCGTAGGCGAAGTTGCCAATTGTGTTAAACTATAGATACGCTAAGGCATAATCGTGAACAGACCTTCCCGCATGATCAGTGTTGCGTGAACATAGCCATTCGGACAGGTGACGAGAAAAATGACTGTGACATACGCACGGGCGGACGGACATGGCGAAATTATGGGGGTTCCATTTTTTGCCATTTGGCTACGGAACCCTAATAACGAGTAAGAGTAGTTTGTGCATATGGATAAGTAATACATAACTGTATTTCTGGACGCGCTATTGATTGATTTCTCAACGCAAATGAATGAAAAAATACAACGTAAAAGAAAAAAATAAATGAAAATGCACAAGTTAAGGCACTAGACACTGTGTTGAAAATATCAATAAATGCATTACATACAATGGTAAAATATATAAATAAAAAGATAAAATAGTCGTTTTTAGCGACGAGCCGATTAAAAAATATGGCAAACATGACAAGCCACGAGCCAGGCTCGACGACATAATATAAAACCGCGCTATTGTGATGATACACGACACGGGCGATCTCTACCGACGAAACATAAGACCGCGGTATAAGCTCGCTCGTCGATCCGAACCTTTAGCCAAGTTTTTTAGCCTGAATTATTTAACATTATTAGTTTTTGTGAATCCTGAAAAAATAGCACTTTCCGTATATAAAGTAGTTTTTAGGATTCCGTACATGAAAAGGAAAAACAGGACCTTTATAGGATCACCTTATTGTCCGTTTGTTCGTCTGTCACGTCTGTCTGTCAGACCCTTTATTTCAGGAATGCGTAGAGGTATCAAGTTGAAACTTACATTAAAATACTTAGGTGTACGGTCCCTCTCAGCTGCAAAAAAACAAACTTCCATCTAATTAAATGCGATACAAAGATATTATGAACATTTATGTTGCATATTTTGCGATTTTAAAAGGGAATCAAAACCTATAAGGGTACATCCCGTTGACCTATTATTATGAAATTTGGCAAGAAGCAATGTCTTATAGCACATGTAAAGGAAAAACCGTAAATGTTTAGTTACATCACAAAAAACGCGACCAAAAGATATTCACCGTTACCGGAACTCTCGATACGCGAGTCCAAATCACACTTGACAGGTTTTTATAAGATCGTAAACAAGCAGATTGCTCTCCTGATGCTGATGAAAAAAAGACAAGCCCGCTGAGTTTCTTCCGCCGGATCTTCTCAATGTGTGGCCGCGTTTCCGATTCGGTAGTAGTTTTAAAAAAAATGTTGGCGTGTCAAAATAACTCGTAAAAATTTTATTGAATAAAGTTCTTCTAAATTCTGATGGATAGGGATACCCATTGCCTACAGACACCAAATACCTACGTTCATGGGCGTACCCAGGTTCTGAGCCAGGGGGGAACCGTAACATTGTACAACATTTTTATCTTACTATATTTTATCTACAACAGTAGATTGTAGGGAGGTAAACAAATTTCAGAGGAGGGCAGCTGTCCCCCTCTGGAATTTGTAAGACATTTTTATCTTATTACATTTTATCTACAACAGTAGATAGTTTGTAGAGAAGTAAACAAATTCCAGAGGGAGGCAGCTTGTTGCAGTGAACGTTACAGTGAACGCTGCAGTGAAGTTGCTGCAGTCAACGCTCAAAACTGCATCTTCTTGTCGTTGAATTTGAAAGTTTTGACGACCCCATTCCGAGACATCAGTAAGTCGATTCTCGATTTTAGAGACAGACAGCTTGCTCCCGTCCTCTTCGACGTGTTCCCGATAAATACCGCTAAGGCCGGAGTATGTAGCATCACTAGTACTGTCAACCGCATAGCAAAGTATGTTACTAATTCGCAACATGTCATTGGTATGCAGAAGAAAGTGTCGGTGATAGCACGCAGCCTTGGGGAACACCAGCGTTGACCGGTTTAAGGTCGGAGCACGCATTGACCTTCCGATCAATAAAAAAGCTGGTGATCCACTTGCATAATTTCTCGGGAAGTCTATAGGAAGACAGCTTTGAGACAAGCGCTTTGTGTCATACCCGATCAATGTTTAAACTAACTGCCAATGCCCCTTGGACTCAACTGCCTCCGTCCAGGGATGCGTCAATGATTTTTCAACGTAAGATTTTTTATAAAGGTTAAAATGACACACATATTTGAATTATACATTTTATTACTGATCAATCCATTAACAAATAACACATAGACTTAGTACCAGGTATAACAAAATAAATACCTAACCCATGGTATAAAGTGAAAACAAAGAAATGCAGGTGGTAATAGACTATCTAGAAACGCGAATTTTATACAATGTCATACGATAACTTTCGTAAAAGTTGATACACATTTATTTGTAAATATACATTTATAATTGAACAACAAAGTTCATTCAAATAGGTACATACCTACTACTTTTACCTGAATTTGAACTAAAATTGTACTAAACATAGGGTCTGCGCTTACATACAGTTATGGGCGTTGTGGTTTTATTATCCCCTATATGCTTTTACGCAAATTAAATTTATAGAACTCTGAATTAAAAATTAAAACTGATTATACACCTATGATTTTATATTACAAAGTCTTAATTCTCTTTATCATAAAGGTTTTGAAAGCCTTCAATAGTTATGTATATTTTGTCACTATATGAAGGTATTTCATTTGTTTTGGTGTAAAATATTTAAAACTTGTTATAACCATTAAGTGTTCGTCTAAAGTATATGAATAAAATTGTTATACTTTGATTTATCATTCAAAAATAGTTGATACTATAGTCTTATTTTTGGATATTTTAATTAATTAAATAAAAAATAATAATTTACCATTTACGATTTTTAACAATGAAAAGTATACATTTTTATGATTATCGTAAATTTTATACATAATATTTACAAAATTTTACATGAACAAATTTTTAGGTACGAATAAATTCGCGTCGCCGAAATGTTTATAAGCGCAGACCCTTCTCCATATGGAGAGCAAGGTAGATATATCTATAGAAAAATAATTTCTCATTATAGCTTTCCAATTTCTCGGGTAAGACGCTAATAAATGCACATATCAACACCAGTCACCGGTAAAGGAATGTTCAGTAGGCCCTGAAGCCCTTTGCATCAACCTGTGAATGAACTGAAAAGCTAGAAAAAATCATTTGACCGTCCGTCGTTTCATCTTTCTCACTTTCCCCCCCTTAGGCATCTTGGTCTTCAGTGATATACTATCTAAGTTTGGTAATTCTGTATCTGCTTCCTTATCTTTTTTTATATACAACTTATCTTTATATATAAAGGGGTTATCATTGGCATCATAATCGGAACTGTCAATTCCATTCTCCATCCTTATAGTGTTTCTATAGCCGGTTTCCATGTCTTCATCTGAATCATAATTCCCATTTGGTTCATGCCTTTCATATTGATATTGTCTATAGCTAACATCTTCATCTGATTCAGCAGCTTTAGAGACATGGTATCGTCTGTTTATATTTTGAAGGGACTGATTTTTTTGTAATTCTCCAGCTTGAATCGTATCACGGATATTAGTTTCTGATGTGGATTTGGTACAATATTCTTCTCGATCTGACTCTGAATATTTTCTTGATAGCCGTCGTATGAAAACCTGATTTCTCTCAGGTTGAGGGGTGGGTGGTTGGATTGTCGGAGACTTGAGACGTACTTCGGGTCCGCCTCCATATATATTTGTAAAGAACCTCCATAGTTCTTCACTTAGTTGAGCGTGATCAGACCCTGGTTTTACAACGTAGGTTGTAATTCCGTCAATCTCCTGAAAATAAAACATTTTTATATAAATTAAATACGTAATGTTATTGGGTCTTTGAATTTTTATTGCATATGTTAGAAATAACATCACATGTTCCTCTGGATGGTAAATGTTAATGATAGACTTATATAAACACAGATGCAATATAGATGTTCGGTTTACTCTGCCTGCTGCGCAAGGGAATCGGGCGTGATCATACTAAGATATTAATAATGCGTTCCTATCCAGGAGACAAGTATATAAAGGCTTGGTTTTTACTAAACTCTATGACTTCATGCATCTATGATACAGATGCCGCTAGATTATTGGGACTGTAAGACCATATCTACTAGTGTTGTCAATAAACAATTACAGGTGGTGGGTATTGTTCCGCATTAAAGCAAGAATAATTATTTTAATAGCTCAGTAGCTAGGGCTAGTTTTTTAGCCGGTGCAGTCCGGTGGTGTTTGATGAGAATGCAGTCTTGTTCGTCACGAAGGCTAGTCTAGTAACTAGGGCCAGCCTCCTAGCCGTGCAGTCCGGTGTTTGGTGAGTATGCCGTCCTGTTCCGCACGCAGGCTAGTCCAGTAGCTAGGGCCAGTCTCGTAGCCGTGCAATCCGGTGTTGTACCTGTTTGGTGAGTATGCCGTCCTGTTCCGCACGCAGGCTAGTCCAGTAGCTAGGGCCAGTCTCGTAGCCGTGCAATCCGGTGTTGTACCTGTTTGGTGAGTATGCCGTCCTGTTCCGCACGGAGGCTAGTCCAGTAGCTAGGGCTAGTCTCGTAGCCGTGCAATCCGGTGTTGTACCTGTTTGGTGAGTATGCCGTCCTGTTCCGCACGGAGGCTAGTCCAGTAGCTAGGGCTAGTCTCGTAGCCGTGCAGTCCAGTGTTGTACCTGTTTGGTGAGTATGCCGTCTTGTTCCGCACGGAGGCTAGTCCAGTAGCTAGGGCCAGTCTCGTAGCTGTGCAGTCCGGTGTTGTACCTGTTTGGTGAGTATGCCGTCCTGTTCCACACGCAGGCTAGTCCAGTAGCTAGGGCCAGTCTCGTAGCCGTGCAGTCCGGTGTTGTACCTGTTTGGTGAGTATGCCGTCCTGTTCCGCACGGAGGCTAGTCCAGTAGCTAGGGCCAGTCTCGTAGCCGTGCAGTGCGGTGTTGTACCTGTTTGGTGAGTATGCCGTCCTGTTCCGCACGGAGGCTAGTCCAGTAGCTAGGGCCAGTCTCGAAGCCGTGCAGTGCGGTGTTGTACCTGTTTGGTGAGTATGCCGTCATGTTCCGCACGGAGGCTAGTCCAGTAGCTAGGGCCAGTCTCGTAGCCGTGCAGTGCGGTGTTGTACCTGTTTGGTGAGTATGCCGTCCTGTTCCGCACGGAGGCTAGTCCAGTAGCTAGGGCCAGTCTCGTAGCCGTGCAGTGCGGTGTTGTACCTGTTTGGTGAGTATGCCGTCCTGTTCCGCACGGAGGCTAGTCCAGTAGCTAGGGCCAGTCTCGTAGCCGTGCAGTGCGGTGTTGTACCTGTTTGGTGAGTATGCCGTCCTGTTCCGCACGGAGGCTAGTCCAGTAGCTAGGGCCAGTCTCGTAGCCGTGCAATCCGGTGTTGTACCTGTTTGGTGAGTATGCCGTCCTGTTCCGCACGGAGGCTAGTCCAGTAGCTAGGGCCAGTCTCGTAGCCGTGCAGTGCGGTGTTGTACCTGTTTGGTGAGTATGCCGTCCTGTTCCGCACGGAGGCTAGTCCAGTAGCTAGGGTCAGTCTCGAAGCCGTGCAGTGCGGTGTTGTACCTGTTTGGTGAGTATGCCGTCATGTTCCGCACGGAGGCTAGTCCAGTAGCTAGGGCCAGTCTCGTAGCCGTGCAGTGCGGTGTTGTACCTGTTTGGTGAGTATGCCGTCCTGTTCCGCACGGAGGCTAGTCCAGTAGCTAGGGCCAGTCTCGTAGCCGTGCAGTGCGGTGTTGTACCTGTTTGGTGAGTACGCCGTCATGTTCCGCACGGAGGCTAGTCCAGTAGCTAGGGCCAGTCTCGTAGCCGTGCAGTGCGGTGTTGTACCTGTTTGGTGAGTATGCCGTCCTGTTCCGCACGCAGGCTAGTCCAGTAGCTAGGGCCAGTCTCGAAGCCGTGCAGTGCGGTGTTGTACCTGTTTGGTGAGTATGCCGTCCTGTTCCGCACGCAGGCTAGTCCAGTAGCTAGGGCCAGTCTCGAAGCCGTGCAGTGCGGTGTTGTACCTGTTTGGTGAGTATGCCGTCCTGTTCCGCACGGAGGCTAGTCCAGTAGCTAGGGCGAGTCTCGAAGCCGTGCAGTCCGGTGTTGTACCTGTTTGGTGAGTATGCCGTCCTGTTCCGCACGGAGGCTAGTCCAGTAGCTAGGGCCAGTCTCGTAGCCGTGCAGTCCGGTCTTGTACCTGTTTGGTGAGTATGCCGTCCTGTTCCACACGCAGGCTAGTCCAGTAGCTAGGGCCAGTCTCGTAGCCGTGCAGTCCGGTGTTGTACCTGTTTGGTGAGTATGCCGTCCTGTTCCGCACGGAGGCTAGTCCAGTAGCTAGGGCCAGTCTCGTAGCCGTGCAGTGCGGTGTTGTACCTGTTTGGTGAGTATGCCGCCCTGTTCCGCACGGAGGCTAGTCCAGTAGCTAGGGCCAGTCTCGAAGCCGTGTAGTGCGGTGTTGTACCTGTTTGGTGAGTATGCCGTCCTGTTCCGCACGGAGGCTAGTCCAGTAGCTAGGGCCAGTCTCGTAGCCGTGCAGTGCGGTGTTGTACCTGTTTGGTGAGTATGCCGTCCTGTTCCGCACGGAGGCTAGTCCATTAGCTAGGGCCAGTCTCGTAGCCGTGCAGTGCGGTGTTGTACCTGTTTGGTGAGTATGCCGTCCTGTTCCGCACGGAGGCTAGTCCAGTAGCTAGGGCCAGTCTCGAAGCCGTGCAGTGCGGTGTTGTACCTGTTTGGTGAGTATGCCGTCCTGTTCCGCACGCAGGCTAGTCCAGTAGCTAGGGCCAGTCTCGAAGCCGTGCAGTGCGGTGTTATACCTGTTTGGTGAGTATGCCGTCCTGTTCCGCACGCAGGCTAGTCCAGTAGCTAGGGCCAGTCTCGAAGCCGTGCAGTGCGGTGTTGTACCTGTTTGGTGAGTATGCCGTCCTGTTCCGCACGCAGGCTAGTCCAGTAGCTAGGGCCAGTCTCGAAGCCGTGCAGTGCGGTGTTGTACCTGTTTGGTGAGTATGCCGTCCTGTTCCGCACGCAGGCTAGTCCAGTAGCTAGGGCCAGTCTCGAAGCCGTGCAGTGCGGTGTTGTACTTGTTTGGTGAGTATGCCGTCCTGTTCCGCACGCAGGCTAGTCCAGTAGCTAGGGCCAGTCTCGAAGCCGTGCAGTGCGGTGTTGTACCTGTTTGGTGAGTATGCCGTCCTGTTCCGCACGCAGGCTAGTCCAGTAGCTAGGGCCAGTCTCGAAGCCGTGCAGTGCGGTGTTGTACCTGTTTGGTGAGTATGCCGTCCTGTTCCGCACGGAGGCTAGTCCAGTAGCTAGGGCCAGTCTCGAAGCCGTGCAGTGCGGTGTTGTACCTGTTTGGTGAGTATGCCGTCCTGTTCCGCACGCAGGCTAGTCCAGTAGCTAGGGCCAGTCTCGAAGCCGTGCAGTGCGGTGTTGTACCTGTTTGGTGAGTATGCCGTCCTGTTCCGCACGGAGGCTAGTCCAGTAGCTAGGGCCAGTCTCGAAGCCGTGCAGTGCGGTGTTGTACCTGTTTGGTGAGTATGCCGTCCTGTTCCGCACGCAGGCTAGTCCAGTAGCTAGGGCCAGTCTCGAAGCCGTGCAGTGCGGTGTTGTACCTGTTTGGTGAGTATGCCGTCCTGTTCCGCACGGAGGCTAGTCCAGTAGCTAGGGCCAGTCTCGAAGCCGTGCAGTGCGGTGTTGTACCTGTTTGGTGAGTATGCCGTCCTGTTCCGCACGCAGGCTAGTCCAGTAGCTAGGGCCAGTCTCGAAGCCGTGCAGTGCGGTGTTGTACCTGTTTGGTGAGTATGCCGTCCTGTTCCGCACGGAGGCTAGTCCAGTAGCTAGGGCCAGTCTCGAAGCCGTGCAGTGCGGTGTTGTACCTGTTTGGTGAGTACGCCGTCCTGTTCCGCACGCAGGCTAGTCCAGTAGCTAGGGCCAGTCTCGAAGCCGTGCAGTGCGGTGTTGTACCTGTTTGGTGAGTATGCCGTCCTGTTCCGCACGGAGGCTAGTCCAGTAGCTAGGGCCAGTCTCGAAGCCGTGCAGTGCGGTGTTGTACCTGTTTGGTGAGTATGCCGTCCTGTTCCGCACGCAGGCTAGTCCAGTAGCTAGGGCCAGTCTCGAAGCCGTGCAGTGCGGTGTTGTACCTGTTTGGTGAGTATGCCGTCCTGTTCCGCACGGAGGCTAGTCCAGTAGCTAGGGCCAGTCTCGAAGCCGTGCAGTGCGGTGTTGTACCTGTTTGGTGAGTATGCCGTCCTGTTCCGCACGCAGGCTAGTCCAGTAGCTAGGGCCAGTCTCGAAGCCGTGCAGTGCGGTGTTGTACCTGTTTGGTGAGTATGCCGTCCTGTTCCGCACGGAGGCTAGTCCAGTAGCTAGGGCCAGTCTCGAAGCCGTGCAGTGCGGTGTTGTACCTGTTTGGTGAGTATGCCGTCCTGTTCCGCACGCAGGCTAGTCCAGTAGCTAGGGCCAGTCTCGAAGCCGTGCAGTGCGGTGTTGTACCTGTTTGGTGAGTATGCCGTCCTGTTCCGCACGGAGGCTAGTCCAGTAGCTAGGGCCAGTCTCGAAGCCGTGCAGTGCGGTGTTGTACCTGTTTGGTGAGTATGCCGTCCTGTTCCGCACGCAGGCTAGTCCAGTAGCTAGGGCCAGTCTCGAAGCCGTGCAGTGCGGTGTTGTACCTGTTTGGTGAGTATGCCGTCCTGTTCCGCACGGAGGCTAGTCCAGTAGCTAGGGCCAGTCTCGAAGCCGTGCAGTGCGGTGTTGTACCTGTTTGGTGAGTATGCCGTCCTGTTCCGCACGGAGGCTAGTCCAGTAGCTAGGGCCAGTCTCGAAGCCGTGCAGTGCGGTGTTGTACCTGTTTGGTGAGTATGCCGTCCTGTTCCGCACGCAGGCTAGTCCAGTAGCTAGGGCCAGTCTCGAAGCCGTGCAGTGCGGTGTTGTACCTGTTTGGTGAGTATGCCGTCCTGTTCCGCACGGAGGCTAGTCCAGTAGCTAGGGCCAGTCTCGAAGCCGTGCAGTGCGGTGTTGTACCTGTTTGGTGAGTATGCCGTCCTGTTCCGCACGCAGGCTAGTCCAGTAGCTAGGGCCAGTCTCGAAGCCGTGCAGTGCGGTGTTGTACCTGTTTGGTGAGTATGCCGTCCTGTTCCGCACGGAGGCTAGTCCAGTAGCTAGGGCCAGTCTCGAAGCCGTGCAGTGCGGTGTTTTACCTGTTTGGTGAGTATGCCGTCCTGTTCCGCACGGAGGCTAGTCCAGTAGCTAGGGCCAGTCTCGAAGCCGTGCAGTGCGGTGTTGTACCTGTTTGGAGAGTATGCCGTCCTGTTCCGCACGGAGGCTAGTCCAGTAGCTAGGGCCAGTCTCGAAGCCGTGCAGTGCGGTGTTGTACCTGTTTGGTGAGTATGCCGTCCTGTTCCGCACGGAGGCTAGTCCAGTAGCTAGGGCCAGTCTCGAAGCCGTGCAGTGCGGTGTTGTACCTGTTTGGTGAGTATGCCGTCCTGTTCCGCACGGAGGCTAGTCCAGTAGCTAGGGCCAGTCTCGAAGCCGTGCAGTGCGGTGTTGTACCTGTTTGGTGAGTATGCCGTCCTGTTCCGCACGGAGGCTAGTCCAGTAGCTAGGGCCAGTCTCGAAGCCGTGCAGTGCGGTGTTGTACCTGTTTGGTGAGTATGCCGGAGTTGTCGACGGGCGGCGGCGGCTGGCGCGTCTTGTTCCGCACGAAGGCCTGCCACTGCCGGAACCAGTGCATGCTGATGGCAAATATTGCGCGAGGACGGTCTTGCTCCTGAAACGATAATAAATTCATTATCGGATGATGTATGTAAAATGTAAAGCTTGGTATACCAAATGATGTTTTTGAAATTAAATTTCTTTAGAATCATTGTGAATTGAAACTGTTTCCTATTCTATACTCGGTTTCATTTTATTGCGATGTTTCGTAGCCCCTCTATTCTTATTCTTTAAGCTTTGTACGTATGTTTGTGCCTGAATCGAGAAAGAATGCGTCAAATAGTGAGTATAGTACTTTTTCTAAATTTCGGACACTTACGTATGCTAGCAAAGTATTCTATGACATTTAATGATTTCGATTTACCCACGTGCTTTTCCTCGGCTCGTGTTTTATGAAACTCTTGAGATGCCACACATTGCCACACACGAACACACCTCCACTGAATTTTGAGCTGCTATTTAGATTCGTCGCCCAGAGCTTTAGGGTTCAAACATGTGGCCAAATGTTTGACACTCATTCAAGGCTTATTTGCTTTCAGACGAATGAAGTAGCACTTTTGTGTAACACAGGTAGCCATTATTGTGAGAGAATAGCACTATAACGTTAATTATAATTTAGTTACATCAAAATTAATTTTCTTGTGGTTAGCATATTTTATCGAATGTAAAGCTTACATTACGTTCGATAAAATATCACAATTCAGCTTCTAATTAGCAATATCATTTGTTACTTGTGTCTATAACGTGCGTCGACTAGTTCTAGCATTATAAAATTGTCCCTTTTACACAATACAAAGTGATATATTGATAATTTTTCCCCGTGTTGGATCCGGGCTCCTTTGAAGAATAAACCAACTGACGTTCTGCCAGGCGGGTCATAAAAGGCGATCGATTGGCTATGTGAGTCACTACCATCGTGGCTAGTAGGTGGTAGAGTTCTGCATTGTCTCGCCCAGGTTTGGTACCACCTGCCTTACCTTTTTCTGCCGTAATAGCGTCAGTGCTTGTCGCTGTCGTGTTCCAGTTTGGAGGGTAAGGTAGCCGGTAAAGTTATGCATGTGGCATTAGACCTCGCCACAAGATAGCAACGCACCATTAACATCTTTGATGTCTATAGGCGATGGTTGACTCCATCAGGAGACTCATCTGCTTGTTTGCTATTATATACATGATAGGCATGCCCACAACCCTTATAAGATTTCTAACGTCACACTTTAACGACCTTTTGAGATTTCATATATTATGTAGATATCAATAATCTTTTCTTTATATATAAAAATCAATCCCTATTTTCCTTGGTCACGACATCATGCCTGAATGGCTGGACCAATTTCGGTAATTTTTTTTGTTTGTTTGTAATTGTAAGGAGAAGGTTCTTATAAAAGAAAATTGCGCGAAAAAATAGAAAATTTAAGAATACTTAACCACCATATAAAGTTTAATGCAATTTTGGCTGCGTGGAAGGACAATCCCGTAGGGCGTAGACTTACATAAATTACGTGTCACGTTGTTTGCCGGGTCAGGTAGTAATGTATATAAATAATATATACCTATAATGCCTTAATAAGAAAAAACCAATTAATCGTGCTTGATTCTGAACGCAGCAAGTATTAAGTAGGTACTTTACTGCGTTTAGAAACATGTGCAATGTATGGTTTTTGTAATTTTAACTCTGGATGCTCAAATCAGGAATCTATAATCCATGATGAAAAAATTCATACGCCGATTCGCACTTGGCCAATTTTTGAGTGGCTGTG
This sequence comes from Apodemia mormo, assembly GCA_036924255.1. Classification (NCBI taxonomy): domain Eukaryota; kingdom Metazoa; phylum Arthropoda; class Insecta; order Lepidoptera; family Riodinidae; genus Apodemia; species Apodemia mormo. The sequence goes on along the minus strand of JAUPFN010000025.1, from coordinate 11,399,118 downwards.
CCCACAACCTTTTTTGAAGGCTGGATCCGCGCCCGCAGACCAGCTCATTTTTTATGATACCACGGATTTATATGTGTGTCTGGCTCTGTCTTTTCTCTCTGTGTGTAAGTGTGAGTGCGAGCGTGTGTGTACCTGGAAGAGCGCGTGCAGGTCAGCGAAGGCGGCGAGCTCGGTCTGCCGGCGCGCCTGCAGCCGGCGAGCAGCGCGCGCGCACGAGCCGCACTCGTGCGCGTGAGACACGCTCGGACCGCCCCCGAAACTGGAACAACGGCCAACCTCCTTTATTTACGTCTATTGTGTAACTCGTGACGCATGTTACAGAATAACTGCTGGTTTCGATCTTCGCCAGCCCCCCAATTCACGTAATTGAGTCAAAACGCTTAGGGCTTTCACACACATAAACACGATAGAACCTCGAGACGTGCTGCGACGCGGCAAAATACGTAAGAAAATGTGTAAGTGTCTTAAATGCTTCGACTCGCTTGCCGCTTGATTACGTGAATCACGCCCCAGGTTTTTCATTTCCCCTTTTGCTACCAGAGGACGCGCCCGATGGGAGGAGAAGCAACTCCTCACTAGCTGCCTCTTGCATTTTATTACAGCGCCATCTGGTGGCGAGGTAACACGCGCGCGCATGTATGCGTGTGTGTTTCTGTGTGTGTGCGGACGATTTTTTATGTGTGTGTACTCACTGCGTATACAGGAACTTCTAGAGCGGCTGCGGCAGGTACGCGGCGAGCGCGGATGTGTGTGTGTGTACTCATTGCGTGTGCAGGAACTCCCAGAACGGTTGTGGCAGGCGCGCGTGCGCGTGTGTGTGTGTGTGTGTGTGTACTCACTGCGTGTGCAGGAACTCCCAGAGCGGTTGTGGCAGGCGCGCGGCGAGCGCTGGCAGCGCGGGCGCGCGGTCGGGCCGCACGCCGCCGTGCACGCACACGAAGTCACTATTGTCAATGGGGCCCGGCTCCGCCCACGTGTTGAATCTGCCCGTACAACATACACTAAACTCACACATCATATTACACAATCAGTTATTTAGTATAACTCATTTGTTTACTCATTATATCAAATGTCTCAACATGTACTAAGTAGCGTACATTTTGAGCCTGGACCAGAGCTCAAGCAAAAGAAGATCCGAATATCTATGACCTCCAGCAATGGCTAACAGCTTACTTAAGTTACTCCTGGTTGGTCTGGGCTTTCTTTGAAAAACGGACCATCTGCCGTTCTGAAAAGCAATTCGTAAGAGGCGAACGATTGGCTATGTGTCACTACCATCGGAGGATACCACCGCCTTACCTAACCCTGCTGCAAAATTAGTGTTTGTCATTGTCGTGTTTTAGTTTGGAAGGTAAGTATGCCGGTAAATTTATGCACGTGACATTAAGACCCCGCCACAAGGATAGCAACGTACCAATAACATCTTTGGTGTATATAGGAAATGGTAATATTTCCATCTGGAGAGCCATATGCTTGTTTGCTGTCTTATGATACGAGGGTGGACAGAAAAGTATTCGGCCTAACCAAGAAAATAAACACATACAAATCAGTTATATTTTTATTTTTCTACATAATCACCATCAAGTTCGATGTACTTTTGCCATCTCCCATTCAAAGCAAATAGACCGTTGAAAAAAAAAATTCTTCCTTAGAGTCAAAATATGCGTCTACTGCTGTTTTGATTTCGTCGTTTGTCGAAAATCTTTGATCTCTCAAGTGCAAGGTCTTTTTAAGGTTAGGGAACAGAAAGAAGTCTGAAGGTGCCAGATCAGGTGAATAAGGCGGATTCGGTAATAGTTCAATTGTGGATTTCAGCCATTGATTGCACAGACGTATTATGTTGATAAAACAGGACTTTTCTTCTGAGCATTCCTGGACGTTTTTCTTTTATTTCCTTTCGTAAACGACATAGTAGTAATCAGAGTTTATAGTTTGACCCCTTTCAAGATAATCAATCATAATCACACCCTTGGAGTCCCAGAATACTGAAGCCATTACCTTATTTGCCGACAAAAGCGCCGTAGCCTTTTTGTAGGGTTGGTGAACCAAGTCTTCTCTACTGTTTTGATTATTGTTTTGTTTCTGGCGTACAGTAATGAAACCATGTTTCGTCCATTGTAACAAAACCATTCAAAAGATCATCTGCATCGACTTCAAATAACTCCAAACTGTCACGTTAAATCGTCAATTGCGCCCTTTTTTGTTCAACTGAAAGCAGTCGCGGAAACCCATTTCGCAGACACTTTGTGGAAACCCAATTTGTTGACTATGACATTTGAGTTCGTTGTTAAGAGATGCCGTTAATCTCGGCTATCTCTCTAATTTTTAATCTGCAGTCTCCCATAATTAAATCAAGTACTTTTTAAATATTTTCGTTAGTAGTAAACGTCGAAGGCCTTCCAGATCAGGGTTCATCTTTCACACTCTTCTGCCATGCTTGAATTCTGCTATCCATTTCTTGACGGATGAATAAGACAGAGATTTGATTAGATTGGTAGATTTGATTTTTAGAATTGAATGGATCTGTGTTAGGCCAAGTACTTTTCAATCCATCCTCGTATAAAAACAGTTTACATGTATACAGTACCAGTAATGCCAATAGCCGCCAGTTTTTTTAAAAGCAAGGGGTAGCTAACTGTATCAAACGTTTTTTTAATTCATTTAATACTACTACTACCAGTGCTACTACATTTGATCAATTTTAGATTGTAAGGTAGTTATTTAGTCAATTGTTGCACCAAGAGTATTACATTTAGGTCAAAAGCCATATTGTTGCGCATAAAATAAGCTTTTTAGGTGTTCATTTATTCTAAAGTAAACAACTTTTCCTAAGATTTTAGATACTACTGGTGAGACTGAGATAGGGCGTTAGCGTTCAATCAGCACGTAGAAAACATACCTTCAGATCTGTTGTCCTCCTGTTTTAAAAAATGGTTCGATCGCATGAAAAAATGTTTAAAATGTAGATTATTTTGAAAAGCAATAAACACAATATTTTGGTTATACCATGTTGTTTTTTTAAGTTACGAAAAACTTATTGTGTGACCTACGTATTTGCCTCCATGACCTTTAAGCATCCAATAATCAGTACAGTTGTTTTTAGGGAGTTATGTGTTCTGGATTCCAGCAGTTTATCCACGGTAACTTTAGCCAGTCGTCGCTTCCAACTTTATGCAAATCGGACGACTTATTGGCCTACAACGTCGAAGAAAAAATTTATTTACATGGCACTTATTTCCAGCATAACTTGTCTTTTGATGTCAGGGAAAAGGTTCCGCTATTTATTTCACCCTATGGAAATTCAATGGGTCATTCGTTTACTTTAAATGGAAGGTTGTTAGATAAATATTTTTGGACTCGAAATAAATAAACCATATAAGCCAGACGTCATAGTGTCTAAAACGTGCGTTCTAAGGCTTGTACCGGCGTTGATAAACCTTTTCCAACTGTCATACACTGTTTCAGCTTCTTAAAAGAATTACTAAGTTCAACATGTTCCTAAAAAGGGCTACAAATCAGGCCCGTTCAATAGCAATTGCAGCACTTGGAGAATCAGCTTACCAGGAATTAACGAATGTTTTTGTCACGGTTGTTCTGCTGATTAAGTCCTAGTCTATCTCACTTAATCCTCAGTTGAAGCTATTTAAATCTAAGACCAAAAGATTTGCAGATACGTAAGATATTGCTAATACTTTCTTGTAGGGATTGGCGTAGGATCGTTATATAAAAGTTATCATTGTATGATATGTGCACGAATTAGAATAATGTCTATAATTTTCTTTCTTCTTTTTGCAATACTATATTGTGTTTGTTAAAGTTAGAAGTTTTTAGGGAGTCACAAACAAGCGCGTTTCTTAAGGACCATCGTCTTCCATAGTTTCGACCTATGCAGTATGAGCAAGCGAAAGACATGGGAAGGAGGTGGATTGTGTTTTACAATACTACCCTTACCATGCTTAATGTTTTTTATATCCTGGATGATGACATAGCAAGCGTCTTCCAATGTCAAAATAATTTGGAGGGTAAAACAAAATTATCTTCAAAGAAACTGGATGTACTGAATGAGCTGTGCAAAATAGTACTTCATGTCTGAAGTTATGCTTTATAAAGTGCAAGTTTGGTCCCACTTGGAATAATAATCGCATCTTTGGGTACTTGAATCAAACCTCAATTGGATAAAATCCAACTAGGAATGGTACAGCTCGTTCACAGTCTGGCAGTTGGTCTTAGCTGTTGCTTAAAATCCTTTAGTCTCTGTAGAAATGTTGGATCCTTGTTTGTTTAGAAAACAACAAAAGCCTTTGTGTAACGGGAAATATTTTGACGAATTATTTAAGTCACTGCCTGCATTTGTCTTTCGCTATTACGTAGTGCGATAGTGAGATTCCATCCACATCACCTTGACACTTGTTCATTTATGACTGTATGATTTGCTCGCACCTTCTTCAAATAAACAGTAAAAGTCTGGAATATACTGTTACCATACTGGGAAAAAGACTTAGGTCATAGATACCGTCTTGTCCGTTGTCAACCATCGTAGTAAAGATGGCGTGATGATATTATACTCGAAACATAGCTCAGGTTATAGATTCCTATATTCTAATGGGGATTTTTTTTTTATTTATTTACTTATTTTGTTTTATTTGAATATATTAAAGAAGATAGAGGGTGAAAGGGAAAGAGGGAGAAGGCGAGGGTTGGGAGAAACGTGAAAAGTAGAGAGTAAAGAAAGAAAGGGAAACACAGTGAGGAGGGGAAAGAAAATGGTGGAAGAGGACTCTTCACTCGAGAAAGGGAAGACAGGAAGATTGGTATTACAGGCAGTGTTGCCAGGTTCATTTTTTATAAAATCAGAGGATGCGATTAGAAAAAATCAGGAGATGTATGGGGAAGCTTTTCAAAAAATCAGAAGATGCAATTCTGTTTTTCTATTTATATTATTTGATAGTAAACAAGCAGATGGTTCTCCTGATGGAAAAAGAAATCATCGCGCATAGACACCAAAAATTTTAATAGTGCGTTGCTGTCGTATGTATCGTTGCTATAAGTCCAACGGCTCCCTTACTTTCCGAACCGAAACACGACAATGACTTTCCAAACCGGAACACGACAATGACAATTGATGCTTTTATGGCAGGAATGGGTAAGGCGGTGGTACCAAATACCCCAGCGAGACGTTGTGGATCTCTATCAACTAGTCGTCACTATGGTAGTGACACTTATGTTCGCTTTTTACGACCTGCCTAGCAGTACGGCAATTGGCCTATATTTGAAAGGAGCCCAGACTATCACGGGGAAAATAAAATAATGTCAGGCATTAAAGTAACATTAGGTACATTTTTAATTTAGTTATGTAATCATCTTAGCAGGGTGTATGTCAAACCGATTTATTTCGCTTATTGTAGTTCTACACTAGAAAGACACAAGCTTCAATAATCAACCATGTCGACCAGCTTCAATAATAACCATCACATAAAGTCCATTTTACGACGACAACTTACAATGCCATCCTAATAATGTTTTGTGTTTGTGTTTCATTTTACATAGCTTTTGTCACTTAACTTAGTTTAAAGTTGTATGTGTAAAAATCAGTAGATTTCGAGTTAAAATCAGTAGATCAGTAGAATTCTCGGAAAATCAGTAGATCCCCCGAAAAATCAGGAGATCTAGCATCACTGATTACAGGTAACATATCTCACAGGGCTTTTCATGTGTGCTCACACATATACAAATAAACTGACAGACATGTTTTTGTTTCTACTGCTCTCAAATACATACTTTTGATGTGCAGACAACGAGTTCTACTCTTTTACAATATGTATAATATAATTTTGGACATGTTTCATTAAAAAGTATCGAAAACAGACTATTGATCTATATGCTATGTATGTACTTTATACTTACTTATTGATCCACTGTTTAGAAATATAAAACTTAATATCATTTGGCTCGGAGCAAGTTGATTCCAATATTTCTGCCGCTTTTTGTCTTAATATTGTCATTTGCGGATTAACTTTTCTGAAAATGTGCAAAATATAGTTTAAATTTAACCAATTTAATTAGTGTGTGCGGGTGTGTGTTTATGTTTCACCAGCTTTATAGTTTTTTTACAGTAAAGTGTCATACGACATCGATTCCTTGACGGTAAGTGACCCATGGACATCTACATTACTAGAGGCTTTATGCTTTAGAAGCCCTTTAAACCTTTTTATTGAAGGTTCCTAAGCCGTATCATATGTCCGAACGCGTCTTCAACAATAATGCCTACTTCCTACCGCCAACTATTGCCGAAATTTATCTTTGATGCGAGTGCGATGATTTTAGGCAATGTTCATATCTTTCAAGCATAAGAACCATATGTTTGTTTGCTATCGTATTTTATAAAAAAATATTAACAATTTGGTCTATATAGGTGCCGGTTATTTCTTACCAACTTAAAAATGCGAGTTTAATGGTTTCAGGCAATGGTTATTTCTTTCAACCCTAAGAACCATCTTTTTCTTTGCTATCGCATTATATAAAAAATTAACACATTTAATGTATATAGCTGACGGTTATTTCTTACCAATTTAAAAACAGTCCGATTGTTGGTTTTTAAATATTATGTACTATATAGTTTCAGAGCAACAACTTTTCTACGAGTTTCTATATAGGAACAAACGTGTGCGTGCGTTAAGCGTGCTTGTACGTGTGTCTCTCATTTAAGTGTGTGCGTGTGTGTGTTAAACTGACCTGTAAAACAAGACATAGGCCTCACAGGTAGCCAAATGATGCACGGGTACAGGCGTGACGAGCGCGTCGTCAAAGCAGTACCATTCATTATCACCACCGCCCGCGCCTCCGTTCCCGCTTCCGCTACCGCTTCCGCCCCCGCCCCGCGCATAACACGTGTAATGGCCACCACCGGCAGTGCCCGCGTGACAGATCACCGCGCACAGCGAATACCTGCTGACCTTGGATGTGCATTCTAGAAATACAAATGAGTATTAACTCAATTATAATATGATTCAGACTAACTTGCTGCTTACAGAACAAATGACTGCACAGTAGACCACGTCAGTAACGCGCTTGCGGAGTTGAAAAGCGTTTTCTCCCCTTAGTATTTCTAGCCATTCTGTTCAATTTAGACACCTGTATCGTTTTCCATTGAGCGGGTTAACTTTTGATCAGTTTATGACATGATAAATCTTTGCAGATGAGTAATTTGTCTATAGAATAAACATATGAATGGGGGGGGGGGGGCACGCATACATACATGCTTGTAAGTATTCGTGTAAGTACACACGCAAGCATAAAACACGTACATAAAAAAATATATTTGATTTTTAATGCCTCGACTTCCCTCGTGTTTAAGGGGTAAAAAGTTGCAAAATGATTTTAAAAAATATAATTTTTGTAACAGCAATTCTATAGTTTTCACGGTTTTATTGAAATATTTAAAAAAATAACTTTATTTATTACAAAACTACTAATATTTTTTTTGTGTTAGTTGAATAGGCAAATTGGTAGACGTGCCACCTAATGGTAACTGGTCAACGTGGCCAATGAACATAAACTAGTTTATCTAGAATTAGCCCAGATAACTCATTTATGTGTTGCCTATCCTGAGACATAAGATGTTAAGTCTCAGTACTAATAATTACCCATGCAGCCGACAGCGCAGCACAGCGCATCCCTCCCACCGGTAAAATCTTACGGGATCCCTGGAATAAACTTTTTTTTTGATAAGTAACAAGCTGAATTTTTGTGAACAGCTTCGTTTTGACGAGACAACCACCTTTTCTATCTTCAAAAAATCTCAAATTGGTGAGATTATTAAGTTGTAGGGCTTTGAAAATTTTGATTCGGTGAAGGAAAAATATTTATTAATAACAATAATTATTTTTTGACTAAAATCGCTTGATTATATTATGAAACACACGAAGAAACTTTTGTCCTACACATTCGATGGTTTTTCTGGCGAGTCCTCCATTCTAAAGTTTTGGCATATTGAGATGTTTAAATTGATATTAATCAATTTAATAACAACCTAATTTTCTCACAACAGCGTGTTAATTATTATTGTTATTCAAGGGTAACATTGTCCTACGCGTAAATTAGAAACTTTTCTTAGTCCAACACACTAAAGTTTTCTTTTTTATCTATCTTTATTAGTTACCCGATTCGAGATTTTTCGAAGATAGAAAAGATGGTTGTCTCGTCAAAACAAAGCTGTTCACAAAAAATCAGGTTGTTAATAATAAAAAAAAAAGTCAGTTCCAGGGATCCTGTTCTATAAAGTAAACAGTGTTAAAAAAGCATAAACAGAGTTACAGATAATCTTACCTTTATGCAAATATGGCGCCATATTCAAGTCGTTGATAGGGAAAGAGACGCGCGCGGCCACTTTGGCACTGAACATGAGCTCGTGCCTGAACCGCTTAAGGTGCACACATAGCACCTCTGGTAACCGGACCACCCCCGACATTTTCACGCCGTTCCGGAGCTTGTTGCAACGCGAACAACTGACGGAATACATTGTTTTCAACAACAAGCCAAAATAAACAAATTTTATAATACTAGCGATCTGGTCGGAATTTGACCTTAGACTAAACAATAAAATCTCTTGTAAATCGACAAAAGAAAAAAAAGTGAAGCTAAAAACATAATAATATACAAGTATCTATATTATCATGTATGTCAAATGAATGTAGTGTGTGTAATATTTATTTTTCTTAATGTATATTATTAATTGATTAATTAATAATAGAAAGTTTGCATGTTCGGATGGATGGATGTATGTTACTCAATCACGCTAAAAAGATTGAACGGATTTGTATGAAATTTGGTATACAGGTACACAGGTAGACCTGGAATAGCACATAGGCTTTTATCCCGGAAAAATTAAGCGATCCCGCGGGATTCGCCAAGAACTTTTACAATGCAGCGGCCTGCGCGCTGTAGCTAGTTTAATATATTACTTAAAAATATTAAGTTTCTGCAATCATCCGCTTTGCAAACTTACTGTACAAAGTTTCCTACTACACCTTTCACGTAATTGTTGTAAAAATGGGTACAAAGTTTTTAATACTATTCTGCTGACGCAGCGACCTAAAGCGAGTCTTGCCCTCCGATACAAGAGATCGCCAGCTATAAGAGATCTACCAGTAAATAAATTTAAGAAATGTATTAAAACAAAACTGTATAAAAAAGGGTGTTCTTTTTTTTTATGTCATAAGATAGCAAACAAGCAGATGGGTCTCCTGATGGAAAGAGTCAACCATCGCCTATAGACACCAAAGATGTTAATGGTGCGTTGCTATCTTGTGGCGAGGTCTAATGCCACATGCATAAGTTTACCGGCTACCTTACCCTCCAACCCGGAACACGACAGCGACAAGCACTGACGCTATTGCGGCAGGAATAGGTAAGGCGGTGGTAGCAGACCCGGGCGAGACAATGCAGAACTCTACCACCTAGTAGCCACGATGGTAGTGACTCGATAGCCAATCGGTCGCCTTTTACGACCTGCCTGGCAGAACGGCAGTTGGCCTATTATTCAGCCTACGCGTCATTCAACGCTCGTTAAAGGTTTAAAGACGACACAAATTATCCTCCCACAAATCTAAATGTAATATATTAATAATTAAACAGCAAATTATCCAAATTCTTTCATTTTATGTTCCAATAATGAACAAAGGGTATTACAAAATCTCAGATTATTTAGAAGACAAAAAACCTGGTATTAATTGCTCCTCATACCATTTACATATATATTTTTTGTAATCACGCAATATTTTGATATTGTAAAAAAATGACATAAAAAACAAGCCTGCTCAGGTTCTTCCGCCGCTTCTCAGTTGGCCGCGTTTCCGATCCGGTAGTAGTTTTAAAAAATATGTTGACGTGTCAAAATGACTTGTAAAGTTTTATTGAATAAAGTACTTCTGACTTCTGTCCAGGTGTTTTGCGAACTCAAGTACCAGTCCACAACATGGAGTTTGGCGTAGATCTGACTCCATATAGTCCTTACAGTGGTACCTAGGCCGTCCAAAGACGAGGCGGCCATTTGGGTCTCCATAATAGGCTCTCTTCACACTATGATCGTCTCCCATTCTCTCTAGGTGGCCTAACCAGCGAAGTCTATGGGCTTTATGTTCCCCCATCGACCAAACAACCCATAGATGCCTAATAACAGGCGAATAGCTCCTGACAACATGTTTGACTTATAGTTCTGAAATAAATGTCCACACAGTAATATTCAATCTGTGTCAACCAATCAGATCCTCTGTACATCACTATCTTTCACTGTGGCCTTGAGTTAGCCAATCACGGCGTTGCAACTCCGCTTCGTCTTATTTCAGTTAGTTGCCATAATGCATTCAATACGGAAAATCAAATATGAGGCGTCTATGAGCTGTGTGGTCGGTAGTTCTCCCATTATATCTGGCTCGCCAACCAGCTCTTCGATTACGCGTTTTTCCTTAACCTCTAACTTCTATCCTGCCTCTAGGTTTGGCCCAGAATCCTACGTAGCATTTTTTTCTATTCTAGCAATTTCTACTTGCTATTGAACTTTGACTATCTGTATACTAAAATTTATCCAAATTTGTTTAGCCGTTTTAGCATCGAAAACTATCATACACACTTTACTATACGAAAATGTCAGCGTTTATAATATTTGCAGGATATGTAAAGTCGGTCGTTTTCAAAATGTTAGTAGAATAAAAAAAATATCAACACAACAAAGTTAAGCATTTAAATTTACCAGATTTTATTAGTTTGCTGAGTCATGTTAGGGAAATCTCTATCGCCACATTTGCCAGTTTTTAAGGTTACCCCTTGTCACTTGCGATATCCGGGACCGACAACTTTACGTGTTATCTTCTAGTCACGTAGTGTTAAAACGAGCGAAAGATGTATCTCAGTTGTAATAAAATAATTTTTCATATTTTAACGATTTCTTCATTTTTCTAACGAATGTATCTTAGTTATACTAAAATTACTCTTCATATTTACTGTCTCGAGGACACTAACACACCAACAACACACCAACCACTATACCGACCATAATCTAATAAAATAATATAATAAAATTACCTGTACATATTATCGCCTTTCAATTCGTCAGCACTAAAAAAGGCAGCAAGGCAGTCTTGGAGAGATACTACAGGCCCGTAGAACCAGGATCTAAGCCAACTTAATAACCACCATAGCTACAAACAAGAAATGCAATATAAGAAACAGAATAGATATAATTTAGTATGTTGCAGAGTTGTATTATTCTCGTTTAAATTAGTTCCTTCTTCTTTTTGCGAGTAACTGAATTATTTTTAATTAACGGGATCTTATGGCGATTATTTGCATCATGATCACGGGCGTACTATGGTAATTTAGTACTATAAAAATATTTCATAATTGTATTGAAAATAGCGCCATCTAAGTCACAGACAGGACAAGATTTTACTTCTAAAGGCTTAAGATGTGCATTCAAGGTTTCTACCACTACATTCGAATATTGAAAATAACCTTTAATGTCTTAAATATATATTTTTAATAAGATATTACATTATATTTTTTGCTATCTGAGTTATAAACATATATTGTTTTGTGACAAATACGCTTATTTTTCAAAATAACAAAATTTGGCCGATCAATCAAACAAAAAACAACACAATTGCAAAAAGCGTCGGCACGGTGTTGAATGTTGATACTCTTATGCATTTTGTTTTTGAAATTCAGTTGTTTCGTGTGTATTAGTGTTATTTTCTTTGAGTTTAAACTTTTATTATAATCTACACTTTTTATCGTGGGCACTTGGTGAAACTCCATTGAACACAATATTTATTAACTGATACTGAACTGCTACTTAAACGAACTGAACTAACTTTAGTTGGTAACTGTAAATACCCTGAGGTTGCTTGTTTAAGCGAAACCGGTCGGAAATTAAATATTATAATTAATTTATGAGTTGCTTGTAAACAGCACTACTTATCCATTTCATAGTTTTTTTTTTGTAGATTTAGTAAATAGTCATAAAAAGTTGTATTAATTTAGTAAAGTTTCTTTTGTATTTTTTTTCTTTGTTCTGTTATTTTGTACACGTGTTTTTCTACCTTATTTTTTTTTCTCTTATTTTGGGCTTGCTGGAAGAAATTTCTTTAGAGATAAGCTTGCATTTTGTACTAATTTTGTCTTTAGTTTTACTTTTGTTATTTGTGTACAATAAATGGTTAAATAAATAAAAATAAAAAAATAATTATCTTATTGTGAAACTACAAGTGTTATCAGTTATTTTGTCTTAAACTTTTATTCTCCGGATTGCTTTATCGTGCTAATTTATTATTATTGTAAGTTAATAAAATCTTAAATTATAATATGAATGTTTTATTTCTGAATATATAAAATTATACAGCGTGGCAAAAGGACTTGTCAGTGTTATATTTTGTTTGAGTGCCACTAGTGTTTGATTAATTCCTATTTACCATTAAAAGTTAAATGAAAAAGTGGGTACTTGTATAGGCTACCGAAACAAAAATAGTTTCCGTGCTATGACATAGATGACGCCAGTAATACACCATTAACAATTTAGAACGTTTCTTATCTATGCCTATAATACACATTTATCTATGATCACGGGGGAACTGAAGTATTGCCGGTAGTTGAACTATTATGAGCAAACAATAGTTCAACTACCCGCAATACTTCAGTTCCACCGTGATCATGGTGCTTGCAATAGCGCCGAAATATCGGGAAAATAATCGATCAAATAATCGCAATAATTATTAAAAACTCAGTTGAAAAAAGCCGCGAAAGCTTAAAGTATGGTCTATATTAAATTGTAAATATGAACAAGCTGCATATCATATTCCTTGGGAGTGTAATCTCTGGCAAAACAAACGCAGTCAAATACTTGATAGTGTTCCATGTATATCCGGTGTAATCTACTAACCCGACATTGTGGGAACATGTGGAAACTTATGTGTCTTCAAACAATTTTGTTATAATTACTAGTGGAAGCAGGATTAATTAGGCTATTTTAGTAGGTCCTACATTTCTGAACTATCGTGGTGCAATAGCGATCAGGCTTAGCCTGATTGTAAAAGTCCCATTTCGTGGCATTTTTATGCTTTTACCATTTTGCTGTCTCCCGCTGAAAAGGGAGGGAAACAGGATGTATTTTCTTACTCCTGTTACATACTTCTGATTGATTTCGTTGTGGGTTCCAAGACAACTTAGCTTTTCCCCAGGGCACCCTGAGTTCGCAACTCAGTGGTTATCAGGACGGTTACCGCTATTGATTCTGGTTTACAGAATTTACAGTGGTGAGAACGAGAGATGGGCCCATTGTCTTTTTAAAATGTGGCAGACTGCTAGTGCTACGTCTTGCCCGTCTTAGGATCAACGGATTGCGATTACATAATATATACTATTAAATATTAACAAGAATAAGTGATTTTATAGATAACATTGAATACTCTAAATGTACAACATTCAGTCAAAAAATTTCGGAAATGGATGATTTGTTTATGGTTTCAAATTCAATATTTTTTGTTGTTGTTAGATTGCAAGAGCTGTATTTAGTTACATCATATTTAGTGTGTATTGTGCTTTTCATTATGGACAAAAGCAACCAACAAAGAGTTTGTCTTAAATTTTGTATCGCCAGTGGAATTTTGTGTCAGAGTCCCGGAAAATATTACAAAAGGCTTATGGAGAATCAACTTTATCAAAAACACGTGCTTTATGATTGATGCAAAGCGTTCAAAAGCGGTCGAGATGTGATGGAAGATTTGCCTTGCTCTGGTAGGCTATCTACTTCAACTGAAGTTAGCATCGCAAAAGTGACCAAAATAGTGACTGAAAATCCTCTGAGAGATGAACTTTCTGTCTCACGAGTCGATCCGTACAATTTTAAATAATCACTTGTGTATGAAGTATTCATGAAACGCATTGTTAGTGGTGAAGAGATGTGGGTATACGAGTTTGACATGAGAACTAGTGAACAAGCTTCAGAGTGGCCCCTGCCAACTGAACCGAAACAGAAAGAAATACGCCAAATTTTGTTTTGATTAAAAGTCAAAAGATAAATAAAAAATAATATTTGAGCGTTATGCCGTATAAAAGAGCGAATTTGACGAAAAAGGCTAGATTTGTGAAAATTGTTGAATTTTACATTGCCACAGTTCTTCATAAACTCAAATTACCACTTCGTGGTATGCGTTTTCATTCGGTAGTAGATATGGAGAATTTGCGGCGAGAATTAAACTCAATTCCAAAATAGCGTTCAAAAATGTTTTGATGATTGGATTATTCGTTGGCGTATCGTTTCTGAACGAGCATACTTTGAAGGCGACAATATAAATTTGGATGAACAGCTAACATTTTGTGTATTATTGATCGTTTCCCGGTACTTTCTGGACAGAGTAGTATATTCGAAGGTATACTATAATAAAACAATAAATACTTTTATTTTTTATCGATAGAAAACACGACGCGTATACTAAATGTAAATGTAATTTCAGGAGATATCAATTAACTTCATGTTGCGAATCTCGCGTCGTTGTGCGAGTTCATCGTAAAAATCACTCATTATTTTTCGCTAACGCGCCAAAATAGATATGACCTTCAAAAATTAATACGGTATAAATATATTTAGTTCAGCAGCATATTCGCTATTTTAAGGAAAATGGCGATTTTAACTCACTTATGGCGATGTTCACCTGTAATTGGCATGTATACTGAAGTTGTATTTATAATTTGTAAAAGATAGCAAACAAGCAGATGAATCACCCGACGGAAAGAGACAACCATCGCCCACAGACACCAAAGATGTTAATGGTGCATTGCGATCCAAATAGCAAGGTGTTAATGCCACTTGCATAAGCTTACCGACTATCTTATATTCCAAATCGAAAACGACAATGACAAGTGCTGACGCTATTGCGGCTGGAATAGGTAAGACGGTGGTACCAGACCCGGGCCAGACAATGTAGAACTCTACCACCTAGTAACCACGACGGTAGTGACTCACATAACCAATCGGTCGCCTTTTACGACCTGCCTGGCAGAACGGCACTTAGCCTATTCTTTAAAGGAGCCCGGGACCAAAACGGGGGAAAAACTCTGAAGGGTGAAGCATTAACGCTTCACCATAGAGTGAAGTGCTATTCGACTCTCCTGAAGATGCTTCGGTTGTGAAGTGAAACGTACGTCGAGTACATAATTTGTGTTACTGCCTTTGCTTCTGACGTGTAAGAAAGTGGGTCGACTATTGTGCCGCTCTGTGATCTTCTCAAATTTTCACCTCTTGGTTGCTTCACAGCAGTTCCATTTAAGGTTTCGCTAAAATTTGGCAAATTAATAAATTATCTCCCTACCTCTTTATATCATAAGATAGCAAACAAGCTGATGGGTCTCCTGATGGAAAGAGTCAACCATCGCCTATAGACACCAAAGATGTTAATGGTGCGTTGCTATCTTGTGGCGAGGTCTAATGCCACATGCATAAGTTTACCGGCTACCTTACCCTCCAAACCGGAACACAGAATAGGTAAGGCGGTGCTACCAGACCCGGGTGAGGCAATGCAGAACTCTACCACCTAGTAGCCATGATGGTAGTGACTCGATAGCCAATAGGTCGCCTTTTACGACCTGCCTGGCAGAACGGTAGTTGGCCTATTCTTCAAAGGAGGCCGGGACCAACACGGCGAAAACCTACTTATTACTGATATTATTATGATGATTCATGACGATTAGCGCAAGGGTAACCATGAGTTACGAGACTTTTGACAATATTTCAATTAGTGTTTTTTCGGGAATTTACATTTTTTTAAAATATTCTATTCGATAAGTATAAACGTAAAATTCGGTGTTGGAGGCGTATGGAAAAGATAAGCTGGACAGAAATTGTGACCAACAAAGAAGTGCTCAAGCGAGTAGACGAGACGCGTAGCCTGATAAGAACGTTGGAAGACCGTAGAGGGAAAATGATAGGTCACCTAATACGACATGATAGTTTTATTAACAATATCATAGAAGGAAAGATAGAAGGAAAGCGAGGTAGAGGAAGGCCAAGGATTAACTATATATCACAAGTGAAGAAAAAAAATAAATGTCGTGTCGTATAGGGAGATCAAGGAGGCGGCATTGAATAAGGAGAAATGGAAGAAATAACATGACGAAATAGATGCTGCACCGACAAGAGCTTGCTCTTAAATTTGTTGATGATGATGATGAACATAAGCGGGATTTCACACATCTGCTTCCGTCCCACAGCTAAAAAAGCAGCCTGTATACATTACAAATTATTTATATTTCAATGTCCTTCAAGAAAGGAGTTCTCCATTCGAATTGTATGTTACATACATATTACATACTTTATTACATAGTTTTAATATGTCAATATTGTCAAATGTGTTGTTGCCAATAAATATTATTATTATATATTTCCATTCTCAAAAAAGAGCCATACCCAAGATTCCTGTGATCCGTGTGGCATTTGATGCGTCATGATTGGTTGCTGACACCGGATGACGGCCAAGTGTTCTCGAGACGGAATCGGTAAGGACAGGTCTTGGAATGTTTCCACTCGAGTCGACACCTGAAAAACACTTTATTAAACAGATTTATTTTTGTAGCTTAGCAAAAGGCAGGCTTTAAAGCCAGATGGTAATAGATATTTGTCGCTTTTAGTCATCAAGATGTTGCTGGTGAATTTCTATCTATTTGGCAAGTATGTAATACCACACATTATACAGGTTGACTGGTAAAATATTATACATATTAAAGGACTCAATACAAAATGGTCATGATTAACCAATAAAAATGTAATAAAAGAATGTTGCTTAATGAAATTGTAAACCACAATGAAATTAGTGTAGTTCATTCAAAATGTATGGTCACCGCACATTGTACTTGTAACGGCATTAACCCGTATCGCGATTTTCGTACAGACGTATGTATAAAAACTTTACGCGGTAGAAGTGATTTCTGTACACCCGTCTGTACAAAATTAACTCGCTCCAATTGGCCGTTGATTTTACGCTTCTGCATCCATGTGACGCGATTTTTGTATTGTATTTATTTTCTATTGGCTGTCGTCTTGAGACTGGAGTACAAAATAACCAATGACCGAACAAGAAATTGGCCACAATAAATTAACAAAACACGATCGGCATAGTCATAGTAGAAATGGCGTGGGCGCGGAGCGGCCATTAAGTGATTTTGTGAGATAGTAACTGTATTTGTAACGCTGTATTTTGTGTGATAGTTTGTTCATTATGTATACTATAAAGTTATAGTATTGTTTGAGTGATAATGTAACTTAACGCAATTTAGTGTAAAACTTTAAGCAAAGTGAGATAGTGGTGACATTTTTTACAAAGTTAATAATTATCACAGGATTTGAATATTAGATAAGCTTTCATTTATTATTGTAATAATAGGAACGAATAGGAAATTTTATACAGATTACGTTGATATATAGTATGTATATAAAATATAAACGAAAATATATGTATAAACCGATTTTTTTAAACCTAGGCATAAAAAAAGGGTGCTTCCAGACACGGAGCACTACCGCGAATTTTTTATTGGCCAGGTAATCACGTCACGGGTTAACACCTCGCCACCTAGATAGTATTAAGTTCACTTTTTGTTTGATAATATATAGTTTTTGTGTACAATAAAGTTAAAATAAATAAATAGCAACTCATCGTAACATTTTTGGCGTCCCTAGGCGATAGCTTCTCTTTCCATTAGAAAAGCCATCTGCTAATAAGTAAATGGCTACCTTACGAGTATAACAGTGACAATTACGAGACAAACAGACAATTACGAGAATACAGTGTGTAAAGAAAACCTTGTCTGATCGTCACAGGCATTATTTGGCAGCTTAATACAAATATACACAGACCGCAGGAATGCTCATATGCTTTGTCTTCTTTATAATATTTTATTTGACACAAATTCACCATACTATCTTCGTGAACGCTTTAATTTTCTATACGATTTTGACTCAAATTGTCGTTCACAATTAAGTGGAATTTTACAATATTCATCAAATTCTTCCATATTTTATGGTAATTCTTCCACTATCAACTCTGTGAAACTTTGGAACTCACTTCCTTTTCATATCAGGAGTAGTCAGTCAATAGCAATTTTTAAAAAACCTTAAAGGAATTTTACCTGTCTGCGAAGTTTTTGAATAAAAGGGCACAGTAACGTATTAGTTATTATTCATAGTATTAAGTTAATTAAAATAAGAATTTGTAGTATTTTTTTTAAGGTATATGTTTCTAAATTAATAATTTGTACACTGTATATTCTACATTTCTTTTATGCATTCTCATTCTTTTGGGTTTGCTGGAAGAAATCCCTTGCAGAGATAAGCTCGCCTTTTGTAAATGTTCAGAAATAAAAATGTAATAACATGACTTTTAAGTGTACAATAAAGGATTAAATAAATAAATATATATTATATATATCTGTGTCATTATTTTATGAATATTGTTACATATATTTTTAAAAATATTTGCTTGATTTAATGGAAAGTTGCTCAATTTTAGTACTAAAATGAGGCATTTTAAACTACGATATTTTTCTTAAATAATAAAAATAATTATTTTACAATTTTTTTTGATAATGTCATTAACCTATCTATATACCTCTTTCGGATCAGAAAGAGTTTTCTCTACACTCCGTATAAAAAAAATTACGAATTAAACAAATTGGTGTCTTATTGTATGAGAATTTCAAGTAATGTGATGGTTTTATTCGTGCGTATGGTTTAGTATTTGTGTGTGTGTGTGTGTGTGTGTGTGTGTGTGTGTGTATGTGGGCGTGTTACCCGGTCACAGATGAGGCACTGCACGGAGGAGAGCAGCTTCCCGTCGAACACGTCGGAGATGATGCTGCGGTGCCGCGGCGCCCCGCTGCCGTCCCCCCCGCCCCCGCCCCCGCCCCCGCCGCCCTTGCTGTGGACAACACCACCGTGGACATTTTAGGGGAGGCTCTGGATTCCTAACCTTCCCCCCTAAATTGGAGGTTCCCGGACTCCCCTTAGCGAAAAAATATGTAAGAGTGGAATAGATATTTACAATTCAAATCCTATATAAGCATAGTAATTTTTTTTAATAATATTTATTAATTGAAATTAATAATGTATACATTGGAAATATGTTTTTTAAATAGTAATTTGTGTATATTTTTGCATGTCACTTTGACTGATACGTGATTGCCCATTGTGTAACGTCATCAATCTCCACAGTTATGACGTCAATGGGCCCACCTCTCGTTCCCACCACTGTAACTTCTGTAAACCAGAATCAACAGACAACAACAGTTATGACGTCACTGTGACAGTAGTTGGCACCCTGGTTGTACCTTTAAGCTATTCAGTAGTTTCAACCAGCAGCGCTACAACGTAATTTCGCCAAGTCCCAACGATGGATAATGTAAAATAATGTATAGTTACGTTTGTTCTGGTGCGTCGCTGTTGCCGCTGGAGGCCGTTTCGTACCGCTCGTCCGGTTCACTCGATGACAATTCCGATTCCGAACCCGCGTTCGCTCCAACTACATGAAATAATATTTTTTTAAATAGGTATCGGGTTTCAAAATTTCGTCATATAACTAAAACATTAATTTCCCTGCATCTTATTCTTGCTTATCTTTTTAACCAACTTCCCAAAATCAGAAGGTCATCAATTCGGCTGTAAATAAGTTACCCTGGTTACTTTTAAAGGACCGGCCAAATTTTCAGAGGCTGTTCAGAATCGATAATATGTTTGATTGGTGAAATAATATATATATATATATATATATATATATATATATATATATATATATATATATATATATATATATATATATATATATATATATATAAAATTAAAAATTTCATTTTTATTAGACATAAAAAATAAAACGCATGGATATAATTTCAATTACGCAAAATTCGAACTAAAATATTTTAATGCCTTCAACCAAATTAAAAGTTATCGGGAAAAATGTAGTTAAAGCGACAGATTAAATAAAGTTACTATCGTAATTATAGGTAAGTTAAAAATGACACACTGCCAGCTTTACAGACTACGTTCACAAGACTCGGTGTATGCAATTCGTAAATTTAGTAGGATATTTTTAAACGAATATTTTAATATTATCTTGTAATCATTTTACAGTAATAGTTAAACCGCACATTTAATTCAATATTTAATATTAAAATTTGACAGGACCTATAAAATTAGTAATCCTGTATATTTTTATTTCTGTTACCTCACAACTCGGTCATTTATGAAACGATTTTGAATTTTTTTTTCGTTTGGAAGGGTATACTCTCCGTGTGTTGCCAATTGAATTTAGTGAAAATCTGATGCAGGAATCCGGAGATATAGAAAACGGGAAGTCGTTTGTTGCAGTTTTACTGTGTTTAAAAATATTAAACTAACAATGACTGTCTCGTGCTTTAATGTTCCTCAATGTAGCCTTAAATCATGAGATCAGACAATCACAAGGTTTTATTCGTCCAAGATCACTCCTTTAAATCATTCAGTAGTTAGCCTCAGATCATGAGATCATTTGGATAATTCAAGTTATATATTACAAAATGATAATATATTACTAATATATTATCACTAGTTGTTGCCAGCGACTTCGTCAGCGCGTACTTCGTTTACTCCGCACAGAAATTGATTATTTTTGAAAAAGAATACACTTGGGGTGTGATCTACAATCGATATCGATGCCAAGAATATAGTTTTTAGAATTTTAGGCTGTTTGTCTGTATGTATGTAATGTATGTAACTCAAAAAGTACTGCATGGATTTACTTCAAATTCGCATGAATATTACTAACAGGTCGGGTCCACGTATAGGCTACATATTATCACGCCATAACCAACGGGGGAGGAGCAGTGCGGAGTAAACGAAGTCCGCGCGGACGAAGTCGCTGAAAACAGCTAGTAATTATATATTATTGTCAAACATTTTATTTACAGGCAACACTGCACTGTTGTTCGACAATGATTGACAATGGACTTAGCTTGTGTCCATTAAGAATGAATCAGATATATTGTAGTTTTAAATAATTATGATTTGGAAATAAAAAAAAAACTAAAATATTTTCCTTAAATCACGTGACAGTAAACGCAAATCTGCAAGTGTTACGTCACACGGTGGTTAAACTTCATTTCGGTGTTGTCATTTTTATAGGAATCACAGAGTATGTAATGTAGGTATTATCACGGCATGATGTCATTAGAACGCCATAACAGTTCAGAGCATTTTCGCGGTAAATTTTAACTTCAATTTTAAAACGCGATTTTTTATTACAAAAGTGCGTTATTTAGCAAAAATAAATAGTTCTTTTTTAATATTATTAATTTATAGGTTGTATAGAAAATTATTCAGTTTATCAAATTTAAACAACTAGCATATTCTTACCTGCATTCCCGTTGACGTGGTGGGTGACTGTTGAGTAGGAGAGTTGTTGCGTCCCCGCGAAACTGGCCGACCGCCGGTGCCTAGATATGTGTTCTGGTGGAGATTGGACCCTGTCAATTTAAACAAGACCCTCAAATTTAAGCCGGAATGCGAATTCAATTTATACTCGAGTTAATACTTAAGCGGTAAAACTCACCTAAAATAGCCATCAGTCCTGGATTCGCTGTACGAGGGCGCGGGGGATTTCCGCCTCATTCTTGCGAAGAATGGTGCGTCACTGGCTGTCGACAACAAGTCGATCGTTAATAAATAATAACGATCAAATTATTAAAAATTGGTAAAGTGCATGTCGGGCCACGCGCAATGTAGGGTTCCGAAGTTGCCCATCACAATAAAATAATAAAAGGGGGCTTTTATAGTTTAATTCTATGAATATTTAAGCTATTCGACGTCAATGACAAATATTTATCCGCACCACAGGATCACCGCCTATAAAAACGTCTCCAAGTACATTTTATAAGTTAGTCGACTATTGCTCAAAAACTTGTAAAGCGGTGATAGTGTTCCTTTTAATTTTATTATACTTACTATCATGATTTTTTTCCCACCCCCAAAATCAACCGTTTAGCCTGTAAAGGGCGTGGAGGGTAGGGGATACACTTGACCCTAACAAAAATTAGTACTTAAATGCTTAATATTTTACAAACGAATCACTTAATCGAAAATTTGTTTTTACAAACCTAGAATATTTTTTAAAAATCTATCCAACGATATCCCACACAATATCGTATAACAAAATAAAAAAAAAAATAAAATAAAAAAAATAAAACAAAAAAAAAAAAAAAAAAAACAACCCCCCACGTCTTTATATGTCGGGGAACTACCCTGACAAAAAAAGATATTTTTCAAGATTTTATGTTACCACTTTGTTACCGTGATTAATATGTATATTCGTGCCAAATTATAGATTTCTAGTATTAAGGCGCGGAATGACTACGATTTAAAAACGTTGAATTCATTCACACAACGCATATTAGCGCGTAATTTAATTTGACATTTACAACACGTTAAATAAGGTTAAAAATTGCAAAGCAAAGCAAACGAAAATATTTTGTTAAACTGTAACTAAACTGCAAATAAACGTTTAATTTGCAGGATTTCCGTAGATAACTCAGAATATACGCAATAAATTCAATATTTGTCTGGTTAAAGTTTTAATAAAACTTTATTTCTATTATATTTTTTAAAAAAAACTTGTTGTTACCACTGAAAATACACAGAATTTCGAAGACAAAGTTTTTTTTTGTGAAGCAAATTACGATTTTTTTATTGAAAATATTAAACAAATACTTAAAATTCTATTCGGTTAACATTTTTCTATAGACCTTATTCTATACTCTGTATTTTTTGCATGGGACATTTTCCTTGGGTTTCCTCGTACTCAAGCGTCAAAGAAACCCAGTTTTGTGAATATTGAGCTAACACCGCGCCTTAAGGATCTCTGAGCTATCGTGCGGACAGATGGACGGACACAGCGAAACTATAAAGGTTTCTAGTTTACTTCCAAACCTTAAAAACTAGCTGCATCTTGCAGCCCGTTGCATTATAAAAGTTTTTGGTAAATCCCACGAAAAACAAGTCATTTATACGGAATAAAAACTATTCTATGTGCTAATGCAGGTAATCTATCTATCTGTCTGTGTGCCAGTGTGACGAAATCCATCGAAATCGCTCCAAGTGTTTTTGCGTGATTAAATAACAAACATCCAAACATACACACTAATCATAAATAAGAGATATCGTGACATTATTACCTGAATAAAATAATTAAAACGAATACACTACGACGAACGAATATAACGAATAAACGAACACTTTAGATTCCGACAAGATTCGGAGCTGTGTGCTTTTTTTATTTCATAAGATAGCAAATAAGCATATATGTAGATGGCGCTCCTAGTGGAAAGAGAAGCCATCGTCTACAGACACCAAAGATGTTAATAGTGCGTTGCTATCCGTGTAGCAGGATGGCAATTTCAGATGCATATGTCTAACGTTACCTTACGCTACAAACCGGAACACGACAATGACAAGCATTGACGCAATTGCGCCAGGAATAGGTAACGCGTTTGTACCAAATACCCAGGCGAGTCATTGCGGAATTATACCACCTGGTAGTCATAATGGAAGTGACACGTATAGCAAATCGGTCTCCTTTTACGACCTGCCTGGCAGAACGTCAGTTAGTTTATCTTCAAAGGAGGCCAGACCAACACGGGATAAAACGGGATAAATTTTATTTAGTTAATTATAATTAAAATGCTACGAAACTACGACACTGATAGTCTAGCTTAGAATTCTTAAATTGAAAGATTCCAAGCCAAGCAAAACGATAAAGAACTTAAAACTGCAACCCTGGTAAATTTGACGCTGCTTAATAGGTCAAGAAGTTATACATATTATTCTTTGGGTTGGAGCTCCTCAGTATCGGATTCTTCCTCTTAATCGCATTCAGCGTCAGAGCGGTTCAAATCGTTGACGACCAGGCTATTTCGAAACGTCTTGACTCTTTGGCGTTGCGCATAGGCACAGAATACTTAAGAGACTACCAGAAGTCAATGTTACAAACAAGTATTATTCGAGCATAGCACACATAGACACCTCTCATGGACGCGATATCTCCGACTGGTGCGGTACAAACTGTCCCGAACCATTCCGAGATATCGCGTCCGTGAAAGGTGTCTATGTGTGCGTTGTTCGAATATCACATGTATGTAGATTGACTACTGAGTCTCCAGAATACTGTGGCATAGGTGTTGGTTCACTCTGCGTCTTCTATCGTATTTTTCATGGGGAGTGGTTCGACGAGTTATTTAGATTAATTCCTGCCGCCGAATTCCATCATCGGACATCGCGTTAAAATTTAAAATGTTGTTACCCCCCTCCCCCTCTCATCTACGCCCCAGTTAATGTAGATTACAACTTTTGTGTAGACAAGGTGAATGCAATTACCTCCAGATGAAGCCGCTCGCCTTCGTATATGAATGTTTCCGGTGTCCTGATGACTGCTAGATTCTATTTTGTGTTCCGGAGTGCTGTCCCATACCTGCCAATATTTATTTATTTATACACACCTTATCGTATACATAAAAAATCATAAGAAAAAATTAAAAGTTAGATAAATGCACAGGGTGAGTGAATCTCTAACTAAATATTTGCTTTCTGCCATCTTGTTAGTGAATAATATAATGTGGGAATAATATAATGTGTAGACTGAAGCTAGGTTCATTTTGCTGTGGCGTGGTGTATTGTGGCGCGCCAGAACGCAATCGGTTTTGTTCAATTTAGACGACTAGATTCACATTAGTACGTTGTGTTATGTCTTAGCGCGTTCTCGCACTAATGTGATCCTAGTCATACAAATAGAATGTAACCGATTGCGTTATGGCGCGCCACGACACACCACGCCACAGCAATATGAACCTACATTAATTTCCAACATCCTATTTTTTTTTTGTAAATTCTGTTTACTTATGACTAACATATATATTTTTTTATATCATAAGATAGCAAACAAGTAGACGGGTCTCCTAATGGAAAGAGTTAACCATCGCCTATAGACACCAAAGATGTTAATGTTGCGTTGCTATCTTGTGGAGAGGTCTAATGCCACATGCATAAGTTTACCGGCTACTTTATCCTCCAAACCGGAACACGACAGCGACAAGCATTGACGCTATTACGGCAGGAACAGGTAAGACGGTACAAGACCCGGGCGAGACAATGCAGAACTCTACCACCTAGTAGCCACGATAGTAGTGACATGCATAGCCAATCGATCGCCTTTTACGACCTGCCTGGCAGAATGGCAGTTGGTCTATTCTTCAAAGAAGCTAGGAACCAACACGGGAAAAAATATTATTTTTATTTTTGCAAGCCTTATAACTCAAGGCATTTGAGTTTGAGGTAGTGAGTGTGGGCACGATATTTTCAGAAAATATTGGCGGTTGACAACGGATTTTTTCATTATTTATTAACACCTTTTTTTCATTTAGGTATATATATCATGCTAGATCCCTTATAGATCCCTATATTTATAACTACATGAGCATTATGAGACATGCACTTTTACAGTATCCAAACTCTTTCAATGTCTTGTTTCTAGTCTGTGTTATGAAACAAGGTTTGTTGTAAAATTTCTTTACATATTGTTTCGTGCTTCGGGTTCGTAATTTGCAAGAAAACGCCACTTATATTAAACCGTTTATTTACAACCAAATACACAAAACAACAATGTAATTCTTAAATACTCTGATTAACACTAGTCACTCACTGTACTAACACTAAACCGACTACACAATAAAACACTTCTCGCTTCACACTGGTCACTCGCACTATCGCTTTCGATCACTGTATAAAACTGCTTTCTATTTGTCAACACATCTCTATTTATACCCATGGTAAAGTTCCACATTATTCCCGAATTATCTACCAAGCTAATCGTAAACATATTATTATAAACAAGTTCTAGTACACGCTATTTTCACCTTATGTCTTAAGCAATAAGGTCAATTATGGCATAACATTTCGGGTAACGGTCGACTATTTGTTTATCAATAGATGTAGCTATCTCTTTCTTTTATTTCTAGATCCCTCCAGCGCTCCAACTCTTCACGTTTCTAGATTATACGCAACAATATAAAAACATTTTTGTAAGTAGAAGTAAAAACATTTTTACAAACTAAACAAAAAATTTTCATTACAATATCATTATAGGATATAAATAAGCATAAGTTATAATTTATATATAGCTATAATAAAAATTCCAATCGCAACCCTCCCAGGCAGGGAGTATTCCCAACTTGGGTAGGTTGCGAGAGGAAAATTTACGTAAGAAAATTAATTTCAAACTGACTTGCTCTCACCTTTGATTCTGGCGAAAAACTAAAATTTATGATGGACGTTTTTGAAAAATGTATGTTGAAACTAGTGACCTGCCCGTGGTTTCGCCTGCGTAGCTTTTGTTCCCGTGGGAATATCGGAAAGTTTTATATACTAAAACCTTCCTCAAGAATCAATCTATCTATTAAAAAAAACCGCATCCAAATCCGTTACGTAGTTTTAAAGATTTAAGCATACATAGGGACATAGGGACAGACAGAGAACTTTGTTTTATACTATGTAGTGATTTTCTTCCGATTTTTCCGATTCCGATTAAATTCTTATATAAAGTTGTATGGAAAACGGTGGACAAAAATATTAAGCATGTTTGTATTTAAATTACTTTCTTATAAGGTAATTTAATAAAAAACTAGGATGATGAAAGTTGGTCGCCCCGTTGGTCGAGTGGTTAGCGACCCTGACTACGTAATTAATGGGGTCCGGGTTCGATTCCCGGCAGGGACAGGCATTGTGTGATGAGCACAGATGTTTGTATTTCTGGGCTTGGGTGTTTATTAAATATATGAGAGAATTTATATATGTATTCTTTGTATTAGTATCGTTGACTGACACCCATACTACAAGCATATAATTTGCTTACTATGGGATTAGATCAGTTCGTGTAATTTTTCCAGTGATATTTATTATTATTATTTATTTAGTTATTTATTAAATAACACATTTTTTTTTTAATTAATAACAATGAAAATATTGTAATTTTTACAAATGGAGGTCGATTTTGAGGTCTAGGGTGAAGTTAACTATTTTTTTTTACAAAACTAAGAATTATTTCAAAAATATCTCTCGATGAAACTGTTAAGTTTCGTTAAGATTACAATTGAAATTATTTTAGAAAGAAATTAAGACATTTTGAAAACCGTAACACTCGTTTTAGCAGTTTTTACAGATGGACGGTCAAAAAAAATGATCCAATAAGGGTACCATTTTGAGGTATCGAGCACAAAAAAAAAAGTGAATGTATCTTACCGGTTCTTTAAGTTCTTCATGAAGTTGATCCATGAAACACCTGAGGAACTCCTGTGTGTCGTGTTGGTGATACCCTCGAAACATTGGATGAACCTTTAATAAGCAATACAAGTTCAATATAAGATTACTTAATTAATTTTTATGACTGTCCAGTGTTCAGTGCTGTCTGTTTATCGCAGTAAGAGAAATTGAAAATATCGTTGCAAATTTTATACAAAAAAAATCATCTTCACGCCCGTATCCCCGGAGAGGTAGGCAGTGGTACAACAAATGCAAACACAATTAGCCGCAGATACTTACGGCCAGTTTATTAATTTTAACAAGCAATTAATCTGTTTAACAGATCATCAAATCAAAGATTTATATTGGATCCATTATATCCGATCCATTATAATTTCGATATGTTTGCTATTTCGCGATTGGTTCGCCGCGGTTCATGCTGTTTTGTGATTGGTTCGCCAACTAGCGCTAGAAGACAACGTCATAATATCATATACCATAACTAATCAAGACGACGCAAACATATTGAAATTATAACGTTATAAATCCTTACTTGTAACACCCAAATTTCTTGCAAATAAATATTTTCTTTCTTATCTTTAGAATAACTGCACTTTGATGGAAGAAATTAATAATCTATGCACTGAGCTGAAGTCAACACGGACATGATGTTCCCAAATGGAATCAATTCTCGGACTTTCAGAGATATATCCCGCCAGACACGGCACGCCCTAAACTAAAGCATGTCACGGAAGATAGAGAAAAATTAGATGAAAAGTTTAAACAGAAGATTGAGGTAAGTTCAAAATAAAAATATCTATTTAAACAATCAAAATAAGTTCTCTAACTACCGTTGGCCTATTCCAAAAAAATGATCCATTTCATCTGACTTTAATATTATTGGCCTTGCAAAAATGTTGGCATCAATACACAAATTTAAAATTTTAGTTCAAATTTGACCTTCTTATTTGATTAAATTTTATTATTTGCATTATATAATTTTTCTGCATCCATTTAAGATTGCACATAGCACCATATTGTTGACAAACCTACGTTAAGTTATATAGTTAACACTAGCTGACCCGGCAAACGTTGTTTTGCCATATAATTTAATAAAAAAATAAGGGTTGGTGATAGAAGGGTAAAAATTTAGAGTTATATGTATTTTTTAATGCTGAATCATAAAAAAATAAAAATAAAAAAAATTGTCCATAAAGTAAAAAAAAAATTTTAGGGGTGGACAACCCTTAACATTTAGGGGGATGAAAAATAGATGTAGGCCGATTCTGCGACCCACTGAATATGCATACGAAATTTCATCAAAATCGGTCAAGCCGTTTCGGAGGAGTACGGGAACGAACATTGTGACACGAGAATTTTATATATAAGACTAGCGACCTGCCCGCGGTTTCACCCGCGTAGCTTTTGTTCCAGTGGGAATATTGGAAAGGTTTATACACTTAAACCTTCCTCAAGAATCAATCTATCTATTAAAAAAAACCGGATCAAAATCCGTTGCGTAGTTTTAAAGATTTAAGCATACATAGGGACATAAGGACATAGGGACAGACAGAGAAAGCGACTTTGTTTTATAGTATGTAATGATGATTTTGTCTGTACCAAGGAACTTATATACGATAACTGGAATTATTACGAAGCAATATTTTAAAAATAAAAATGTCCTTTATTTCGTTACTCATAAAGTTGACATTTGTTTCTTACTTAACAGAAGATAAACGTTCTGAGCAAGACGACGACAGGATGGATGTTGTCCCTTTCTTGCAATTGCCAGTGTAAATAAAACTATTTGATGGTAGATTTTTATATATTCGTTAATCGTTAAATCCCTTTTATTCATACACGTCGATAAATACATTAGCATAAAATGTATTGTAATTAACATAGTGAGTTCTAAAATGTGCTTATTTTTATTATTACGTAATTACTTAGGTAATGCAAAGCTGTTTCCCAAATTAGTAGAATTACTTAGTAGTAATTTACAACGGCGCTTTATTTAGTAGAAAGAGACACACTCCACCAATGTCGTGGTATTCTTCGGAACGATTTTGAATCGCGTGTGAACATTCCGGGTAGAATGTAACTTCCTTGGTATGTACATTCGCCCTCTACCTATTAAAACGATATTTTTTTAAATTTAGATTATGTTTTTAGTCAATTGAAATTCAACAAGCGCCGGCGACAAATATTATTATGAAGACCATTCTCATCACCATTATTTCGTTATGTAGTAGTTGCGCACTATTAGGATGTTTAACTTAAATTATTGTGAAAAAAATATCAGACCGTATTTCATACAGTAAATATACAGTGTGGCGCTGACTATACAACAATTAATTAAACTTAGTATATGTAATAATGTTCTCAGCCTGAATACAAAAAATCAGACAAATACATCCACTGGTTTAGCCACAGGACATTAGTTTTCATTTCTAATTTTGCGAACATGATGTAGATTATCAGCTGTACGCATAGAAATATATAGAGGTCAATGGCTGTACGTGACCCGTTCACCCTTTACGGTTTGAAAGAACTCTTATAAGTAAGTTGCCAACTCGCAATACTAGCAGAAAATCCTTGCATTCATTGATTATTTTAATTTTTTATCCTTTACAACTGACCAATAACAACCCAATCTTGTCATTAGGAGAATTTGAAAAGAAAGCGAAAAGTCGCTTTATCTTGAGTGCATACACAGTGTGTAGTGATACAAAAAAGCGTATTTTGCGCTTTCTTGATGAAAGCCGTTGATAACACGTGTCACGTACCTACGATACGTAGGCCACGGTCATTATTGTTTAATGTTATTGTTTAGTACGATCAAAGATTTTGCCGTGGTAATTGATATTACGTTATTACTTGTAATGTACTGAGTTTTTATTTTTTTCTTTTATTATTCTAGACTTATAAATTATGCGAAAGTAGACGCTTCATTTTAATGTTTATTGTGGTAAAATACGAGTTAAATTGTGCGAAAGTAGACGCTTAATTTTTATTGTGATGGCCGGCCATGGCCATGATGTTTGTGCTAATTAGTGCTATTTTGTGATAAGACACGTTAGGTAGCTATTATTATTAGTGTGAAGTGAACAACATTTTTGTTTTTTCTTCTTTACTTTTAGTCAATATGTGGCACGAAACCTAGATTGATACGGTCTTTATTCTTACAATATACGCAAAAATAATTCTATAGCTACGTAATTACTTATTGTACAAAATGATTGTGATTAATAATAATAATTTATCAAAGTAATTATTGAGGATGAGTGTGGTTTAAAAAGGCGCCTAAATATTATGTCACACGTAAAAATAATAATAATAACATGAGGCGCCAGCCGCCAAGCCGCGCGTGCGGCGTTGCCGTCCTGGTGATAGGTAAGTCAAAGGATGTTTTATCTTTATTATATTTTCGTGTCATTAATTTTGTTCGAAATTTTTGTTTTTTTAATTTCGATGTCAGGACTGATTTGATAGACTAAAAATACCAGTAATAACTAGTACTACCTTAATTCTCACTTATTGTTGTATGGTCAGCGCCACACTGTATATTGTAAAATTTAGATAAAAATACTTACATTCCTTATACCATATAAAATTCCATTAGGTACAACGTAGCCTCTTGATTTCCTACTCCACATTTCTTTAATTAGTTTTTGGTATGCTCTGAAATAGAAATAGAATTAACTGAAATCAAATCCCTATATTAATAAGTTAAGTCTCTATATAAATAATACCAAAAACCCTGTCTGAACTGGAAGAGGTATAAAGTAGACATGTGTCGTTATGCGTTTTTGAAATAACGAACGATCACGTTATGTGATTTCAGATAACGTTATGAAAACTATCTATTTTTAACAACTATCTACTTTTTGAACGACGTTTAATAATATTTAAGATATTTATGCCAATAGCTGCAACAGTTACTATCTAATTAAATCACGTAAGCTATGGTTTTAATAATGCATTCAATTAGCTTCTAATGAAATTTCCTTCATACTTTATTTACCAAGTTTAAAACGTATAAGAATTCATTTCTTATTTAATTCACAAAGGAAAAAAATATGAGTATTTTATAAAATTACATTACCAAACAAATGTAAAATTATACATTTACTCCAAAGATATGGGAAAATCAGTGTCAAGGTAGAGTTCAAAACGAAAATCTAAATAATTTGTTTAAAAAATAGTATCGTGAGGATCCATAAAAAAATAATCATTTTTGATAGTTAAACACATTAATTATAATTTGTTTTAACTATACGCACATCTGCGCTACTGTCTTTATCGCACTAATACAAAATCTTGCATCTTCTTTTTTACACATAACCAAAACAAAGTGCAATAGCCCACGTTACTCGTTATAACAGCATTGAAAACTGATCGTTGCGATACAGTTACGTCCCGATCATCATATACGCTATACGATGCTTGATATGTTACGGTTGTCAAAAGTAGATAGTTTATTTTTGGTTAAAAACGAGTTATGGTTATGAAAACAATTAAATAGTTCTAGGTGGACTGGAAGATATCTCTAGTACTAGAGATAGGCTGATTCATAGTAACTTCTTTTTAGGTAAAACGGCTTTTAGGTACCTTCAAAAAAGGTACCTATAAGGTAAAACGGAACCCTATTACTAAGCCTGCTTTGTCAGTCTGACCATCTGTCTGTCACTGGGCTGTATCTCATAAACCGTGATAGCTAGAAAGCTAAATTTTTCGTAAATTATATATTTCCGTAGCTGCTACAGCAACAAATACTAAATATAAAAAAATGAAAATATTAGGGGATCCCCATACAATAAACGTGATTTTTTCGTTTTTTTTTTTTGTATTTTGCTATGATGGTACGGAACCCTTCTTTCGCACTTGGCCGATTTTTCTTATAAATTTTGTGAACAATAAATAATTCAATAAATAGATAGATAAAAAAATCCCTGTTATTTACGGGTCGGCTGAAAGACATCTCTAGGAAAATAAAGATAAGCTTACAACTTTTTTTTCTTTAAATCTTTTTATTTACGTGATTTTGGCGTACAATAAAGAATTCAATAAATACATTAACATATTTCCTTGCTAAAGGTTGGCCGAAAGAAATCTCTGTTATTAAAGATAATTTTACCCATTGTAAAATTTTTCTTCGAATATTTTTTGTTTTGATGATTTTTGTGTACAATAAAGACTGAAATAAATGTTTGTATGTAATAAATGAGTTGGTTAGTTTGGAGAAATCTCTATTAATAATAGAGATAAGCTTGCTAAATGTATTTATTTCCTTAAATTGTTTTGATTAAATGATTTTAAGATTAAATAAAAAAACATATATACACTCTTAAAAGTTATTTCGAGTTTATGGTTCTGAAATTCTTACTTACCGACTAAGACCTGGTTTTTTATCCCCAGCTAAGACCGCAACTGCGGCTGAACACTCTAGAAAATATGAGGTGAGCGGTTGAGTGTTGCTCAGGGCTTGAAGTGCTGCGTTCATGTAGCATGTGTTCCCCATGTTTTGTAATCCGACTAGACCTGGAAAAACATATAGCATTACTAGCTGTTGTCCGCGACGTCGTCCGCGCGGACTTTGTTTACTCCGCCCCTACTGGTCGGAGCATTATGTTATATAGCCTATAACCTTCCTCGATAAAAGGCTATCCAACTCAAAAAGAATTATTCAAATCGGTTCAGTAGTTTTCGAGATTAGCGCGTACAACCAAACAAACTACAATTTTATAATATCAGTATTTTTAGTATAGATTAATATAGAAATTTGCCAAGATGGTTATTTGTTAATTATAAACACATTTGAACTTTCAAGAAGACGATTCTTGTAACAGTGTCAAGATATTAAAATCGGACGGACCTATTGTTTTCTTTTCAAAATATTGTGAAAAACAAAATTAAAGTGATGTGTACATAGTAGATAATAAGGTAATAAGTAAAAATAAGTTTTCTTTTTATTTGATTTCTTACCTACCTGTTGCATGCCTTAATGGACCAAATATGCGAGCCTTCAATATTAATATTAGATAAGATCTTCATGTACGATATTTGATGCAATAAATGAATTATTATTATTATTATTATTATTATATTGGTAAAAATATTTTAAACACAGT
Organism: Apodemia mormo; assembly: GCA_036924255.1. NCBI lineage: Eukaryota > Metazoa > Arthropoda > Insecta > Lepidoptera > Riodinidae > Apodemia > Apodemia mormo. The sequence goes on along the minus strand of JAUPFN010000025.1, from coordinate 11,365,635 downwards.
AAATCTGACTTCCAACTTCTTTTATTTCTGGAATCCTGGATGACATTAACAAATGCACACGGGACTAAGTGGGAAGTATTATAGATACCCTCCCAAAACAAAATAAATGAGAACCTCTTCCATTTTTGGAAATCGGTTGAAAATGACAACAAATCGCAGTAAGAACCCATTTAATAGTTATACACTTTTGTTTCTTAATTTGTATAAAAACAATCATATTTAATAGTACTAGCGATCGCCTGTGGCCGAAACTCGACCATAGACTAAACAAAATTTCTTTTAAGTTTGACGACTGCCTATAGCTGTAAAGAAAATAGATCTGGCGCTAACTTCCATCAACTTCGACATGACATTGCGTTAAAACTTAAAATTCCAACCTCACCAGTTCGACGTCTGGAAATCCACAATCGTGCGCTTTTCTCGGCAATTTCTGCCTAGCTCTACTCCTTTGTGGAATGAAATACCCACAGGGGTGTTTCCGAACAGACATGACTTGGGGACCTTCAAGAAAAGAGCTTACTCATTTTTAAAAGGTCGGCAATGCAGTTACAAGACCTCCGGTATTACAGATGTCCATGAGCGGCGGTAATCACTTACCATCAGGTTCACCCCTGCTTGTTTTCCCCCCTCTACTATAAAAAAAATAGTTTTTTCGGTGTTCGAAGAATTGTAATTATTTTAGATGACTTTTCCGCAAATCGCTTGCTAGGGGATAACAAGGAATAAGCGCTAAACTAATATATAATTTACCTCTTGGCCGAGGATCCTCCTCATAGTCCATATCCTCGGGATCGATGTCATCGTCGAAGCCCATACTGATGCCAGCTGATCCCAATCGAGAAGTCAGCGACATATCTTCCACTGTAGTTGAATCTGGACCCAACTGTAAATCAAAAGGAAATATTATAATCTCATTCAAATCATTTAAACAAGTTATTTTTATGTTTTAATTTTATTTATTCATTTGTTCCATACTATTAAGCAATATATTTGTTTGTGTATTTGTGTAGTTCTAATTTAAACAAACTCGTTAGATTTTTTTTTATATCATAAAATAGCAAACAATTGATGGCTCTCTTAATGCAGAGAAAATTATCGCCTATAGACATCAAAGATGTTAATGGTGCGTTGCTATCCTTATGGCGGAGTTTTGATGTCACACGCATAAGTTTACCTGCTACCTTACTCTCCAAACTGAAACACAATGGTTACAAGCACTGAGGCTATTGCTGTAGGAATAGGTAATGCGGTGGTAACAGATCCAGGCGAGACAATGCAGAGCACTACCACCCAGTAGCCACGATGGCAGTAAATCGCATAACCAATCGTGCGCTTCCAACGAATTGCCTGGCACAACGACAGATGGTTCAAAAGGAGGCCGGTTCCACACGGGGCATACTGATTAGACCGTGGTCCCACGAACAAACTTTATTTTTATTAAAAACAAGCTGCATTTTTGTGAACAGCTTCGTTTTGACGAGACAACTATCTTTTCTATCTTCAAAAATCTCGAATCGGGTAACTAATAAAAATAGATTAAAAAGAAAAGTTTAGAGTATCGGACTAAGAAAAGTTTCCACTTTACGTGTAGGACAACGTGACCCTTGAATACAATACAATAATAATTACCTCGACGAGTATACGAGTACAATAATAATTAACAAGCTGTTGTGAGAAAATTAGGTTGTTTTTAAATTGATTAATATCAATTTAAAAATCTCATAATTCCGAAACTTTAGAATGGAGGACTCGTCAGAAAAACCATCGAATGTGTAGGCCAAAGTTTCATCTTGTTTTTCATAATATAATCAAGCGATTGAAGTCGAAAAATAATTATTGTTATAAATAAATATCTTTCCTTCACCAAATCAAAATTTTCAAAGCCTTTATTAGTTACCAGATTCGAGATTTTTCGAAAATAGAAAAGATAGTTGTCTCGTCAAAACGAAGCTGTTCACAAAAAAATCAGCTTGTTATTAATAAAAAAAGTTTATTATATTCTATACATTCAATGATTACTTATTTCAAAACTGGAAACTAATGTGTTTTTATTAAAACGAGTATAAAATGTAAATAATTATACATTTTAATGTCACTAAAATTAATATAAAGTGGAAAATAAAATAAAAGTGTAACGTAATCAATTTGGAATCTCAATGACGATTAATTATATGAATACATGCATTGCAAACAAACTACTAATTTAAAGCTACAAGAACGATTAAAATAATATGAATGTGTACAAATATATTCATATTTATTTAAATTGTAATTCTAATTTATTGTATATATAAGTTATAATTCGAATAGAAATATTGTATAGCCGTTTCGCGCGGTATAATATCCGCGCAGGTCCCAATCCCCCGGGGGCATTTGACGTCGCGACATCTTGATGAAAAAAATCTGCCAAGAACGAGCTGAACTCTCACACCGAGGGTTCCGTATAAACTTGTATTTTTTGTGATGTAACTAAAAGATTATCGGTTTTCGAATATTTTTTTTTACATGTAATTTAAGACATTGTTTTTTGCCAAATTTCATAATTCTAGGTCAATGAGAACCCTATATGGTCCCCGAGCCAAACGAAAATTTGGTTGATCATTTCCTCTCGGAAGATAAGTTGTACAATGCTTCAGAGAGTTGTATCATGAAGCTTTATGAACGTCAGCTGCGACTAGGTTGGTGGGTTAGGCTGCAGAAGCCCCAGGCACGTCGAAAAAAAAATGAATTTTAGTCATTTCTTCCTGGCTAAAAATTTGTCAAATTATAGCTTGTCCTTCTTCTCTCTTGTAGAAAACAAAAAATCAAGGCAAATTTTCAATTGAGAAGATATGACTGAAAAAAAAAATTTACATGTTATTGTGACCAGCTGACGTATTTTCCACCACGATATAGTCAGCTGACGTTTTCTTTTCTTCAAGATTGTCCCATACAAGCTATAATTTGACAAATTTTCAAACGGGAGGAAATCACAAAATTTTTTTTTCAACGTGGATGAGAGGTCACTGCTGCTGAACCCACCGCCCGATCCGAAGCTGACGTTCACAGAACTTTACGATACAACTACCTGAAGCATTCTAAAGTTTAATGACCAAAAGAAACTTGGTCATGAAAATCTGTTGCTGGCTCGCGTACTAATAGGTTTCGATTCATTCTGAAAACGAAGTATGTAAGTACATACATAGACTTTCGGTTGTACCTAAATAACGATTTGATTTTAATGATTTTTTGTGAAGTTTTTAAGACATCCATCCTAGAATTTCGAATCTGTAATCCAACATCCCGGGGTAATAATGTTATATAACCGGTGAAAGAATTTTCAAATATCGAATCCGTAGATAAAGAAATTAGTACTTAGGTTTTAGCTAAATCAGAGTATCTCAATGTGGTGACATTTACACTTGGGGAACGCCAATTAATCGCCTGCTGAATCTAAATCTAAAACTAAAGCTAAATCGACTGATCAGTTGACTTACGAATGCAACCTGCATTAGGAAGTACATGCAATTAATAAAAAATTAACTCACTATAATCGCTTGTCTTCAGGTATACAAGTAGAAGTACTGAATGCTGAATAAGATTGAATTTGAACAAAACTCAAATTAATTGCATGTATACTATTTAAATTAGTCTTTTGAGTCTGTCTGTTTTTCTTTTTTTTTCATTTAAATTCTTTAATTTGTTCTATCTACCGCACTTTAGGTATCGGCAGTTGTCTTGAAAATCTAGTACTAATTGATGAAAATCTAATGGGTAATGGGGCTATATGTTTGAGAATGGTTGGGTTAAGCGAATGAGGAAAATATAAAAATGACTACCTTTGCTTGCGCCTGCGCAATCGCCGCTCTGATGTGGACTTCCTTTTCGCACAAGTAACACCATATTCGCTCTGTTGATATATTCATATGAACACAGTGCTGCGGAAAATTCTGAAACAATGTAAGGAACAGTTTTAACAACAAAAAAATAATAAACACCATACTGTGAATCCAGCAGCTAGCAAGGCCATTAACTTTTAACTGACACTGACATATTCCTTAACAAAAAAAAAATAATTAAAAAGTTATCATTTAAATCAGGTTATCGAGGCATATAATGTTATTAACAAAAATTCTTGGTAACTATGTTAGTAAATACCTAATATTTAACATTAAGTATTCTTTAAATTTAAATCCACAAATAAAATAAATACATTTTTTTGTATAATAAAATAGCAACAGGCAGACGGGTCTCTTGATATAAAAATACCAAAGATACCAATGATATAATGATCCATTACTATTTGTGTGGCGGGATGGTAATGCCACATACATAAATTTACCAGCTACCTTACTCTCCACTCTGAAACATGACAGTGACAATTACTGATGCTATTGTGGCAGGAGAAAGATAACAATTATCACTCATTTAATCTAAATTATATTCTGTCAAGTGGGTAAAGGTATGTTCCTAAGAAATCCCTATCACATGGAGACGAATAAACCTCTCCTCTGTCTTGTCTATTTTAGCATCTTTTGTCTCCAAAATTCTTTTACTACTCTGCCGCAAGTGTGTGATGGCAGTTGCAATTTTCTTCTGCATTATCACAAAGAAATTCTCTAATTGTGCATCTGCAAATATGCTGGAGGCACTTCAACAACCTGGTAGCCGCAACACAGCTCTAAAATGTTATATTGTATTGGACTCGAATGGCACTTTAGAGAATAGGGACTAGTCATAGAAAGTGCAAAAAAAATGCAGCGCCTGCCCCCCAATTCACGTAACGAAATGACAAACGAGTCGAAGCGCTTAGGACCCTTAAACACATAAACACAGTACAACGTCGCGGCGTGATACGACGCGGTGTAATATGTAGGAAAATGTATAAGAGCGCCAAACGCTTTAAACGGATTGAAGTGTTATTACGTGAATCGGGCCCCGGGACGCACAATTAATTGGTAGGAATCGGTGTCGTGACGATATTGCAAAATCGCCTTTTCATACAATGCACGATCATTTCATGAAATGGTCGAATTATATGCTGTAGGCAACTAAAATTGAGTAGATCGTTAACGGTTCACGATTTTATCATCCGCGATTGGCCATATCGTGAAATATAGTTCCTATAAGATATTTCATTGAGATCCATAATTTTTAGGAACCTGTTTATTTTTTTGACCACGTGAGGCCCCGGGTTCGAAACTGAAATACACTAATTGTCCTGGGTCGGGCAATTAGTGTATTTCAGTTTTCTGAAAAAAAAAAAAAACAACGTTACCCGGGATTGGTTAAGTGCCCGGCTGCCGATAGGCTTGCCAACTATCACATTGTGGGATAAGTGTCATCAGATCGTGTGTGCGTTTACTGTTCGTCTCTCTATTCCTTCGGAGATACCGGCGTGAAGATACTTTTTTCTGTTTAGTTTTTTTATAACACCAGACATTTATTAAAACTAGGAATGCTAGAAAATATTAAAAGTTCTTTCAACATAATTTTCAAGACATTACCAAATAACGCACAGTAAGGGAAGCCGTCATATTGACAATCATTGATATAAGAAACCCTAGATGCACAGTCCCGAACAAAACCGACACTCAAAAGTGTCCCTAATTCCATTTAAGTAGTTATAGATATGGCAAAAACATATGTCTTTGCATATCCAACCTTAAGTGCAAGACTTATAGTTGCTTTTACAAAGCAATGTACGAAAAGAAATAAAATTGACAGTGTCGCGACCGACGCGATTCTATTTGAAATGAGCTCATTTTTGCAGGACGTTTTTGATACACTGATTGTGTATCTTGGGTTTTTATATCAATGTTGACAATAAACAAAGCCAGCGACTGTCGTTGATCATGGTAAAATCTTGGAAGCGACACCATAACGCGAAAAGAATTTTTAAGTTCGAAAATATAGATTGTTAGAAGGGTCCAACAAGTTTGAATAATCCAAATATGCACGACTCATAACGCTCATTTGAACATATATAAAATATTCGCGTTAAATGAGTCACGTTCAAGTTACTAGGTGGTAGAGTTTTGCATTGTCTTGCCCGGGTCTGGTACCACCGCCTTACATATTCCTGCCGCAAAAGCGTCAGTGCTAGTCACTGAAGTGTTCTGGTTTAGAAGGTAAGGTAGCCGGTAAACTTATGCATTAATACCTTAGGAGTCTATAGGCGACGGAAAACTCTTTGCATTATATAAAATAAAGTTTTGCGCATTCAAGCTAACGAGGAATAAAACAAAATATAATGAAAAAATGTGTCCTTGATGTCGACTAGCGCGTACCGCGGCGTGCTTTTAGAGTATAATATTCACGTTTCACTAATTTTAGAGAAACATTGGTCAAAAATTAAATTCCTTATATTTTTATTTCATTTTAACGAGAATCGACTCGATCGAAGGTAACTCACCAGTCAGTCTGTATAATTAAGTTAAATTTTCATCTTTACGCTGACGATCTCCAGCTTAATCGTTACTTTAGTATCGGGAATAATGTGTTTTTTCAGTTTTCTGATAAAAACAACGTTGCCCGGGATAGGAAAGTGCCCGGTTGGCGATAGGCTTGCCGCTAGTTTTTTATTAATTAAAATAATAATTATATTATTTCAAATGGCTATCTAACTTTAGAAGTTTTTTAACTTCCCTCTACGTATTTAGATAAGGCAGTTACTGATTTTGCCCCAATTTTCGAAAATCGTGTTTTCCCCACATTTCCACATTTTGAGGTCCTATGAACCTTTTCCGCCTATTTTCACGATGACGTCAGTATGTCTGTTATAGGCATGTATGTGTGTGTATGTGTATATGTAAACATCTCAATTTTTGAACGGCTTGATGGCATTCAATTGGATTCTTTTTATGGAGCTTAAAGCACTTCGAGATTCGCATTCTACGTCGAGCATTGTATATCCATTGTGAGTAGGTACGTGGTTCGGGGCGAGCCATTAGTATTAAAAAGTAAGAACGCCTTTCACACGGGCAAAGCCATGAGAAGATATATATCGCATAAAATAAAGTTGCGATAACTTTGTTTACAATACATTGTCAAAATTACATCAGCTGTAATTTTAATTATGCAAATTAATTTGTTGTTCGCGTGCGAATCGGTAAATACGAACAGGAACGAAATCTGTACACCTTTCGTACTTCAACTGATAATACCGGCTGTGCTATCGTAATCTTTGTTTAACTTTATCCATTCAAACAAGGTTTAATTAATGTTGCATTCATTATCGTATTTAAAATAATCGCTAATTATAAAATTATATTCTGTTGTTACATTTTAACACTGTAAGAAACGAAAGAGTTTTTTATTCCTTGCAGGTTCTCGAGCACAAAAAAATAGGTAAAGAAGTCAATCTACATACTTGGGGACAAACTACGCGGGGTCAACTAGTAAGTTCGTTTTATTGTCACGTTGACGGTCGGCGCTGATGTATGTAGCCTACGGACAAAATAAAAATGGGTAAAGAAGTCAATCTACATACGATCTACATACTTGCGGACAAAACTACGCGGGTCAACTAGTAAGTTGGTTTTACTGTCACGCTGACTGCACGCTGACGGTCGGCGCTGATGTACAGTACCCGGCGATAAATATTGCACGTCGAACTTTGGAAAGAGACAATCGGATAATTTCGGCTTCGTAAAGCGTTATCTCTGTCCCACACTACCTATGTGACGTTTAGTCAGTCGTTGTTCAAGTACGATAGAGTGCAGTCGCGTCCCGAAAAAAATAATTATTTAGAGTTGATAACACCCACAAATTTAAATAATTTAAAGTTGTAATATGGCATCTTTCGGAAAAAGAGGGAAACCTTTACGAGGTCAGTCACGTGAAATTATCTACAATGTTTATAAATACTTTGTAACCGAAGCTGATAGATTTAAAAAAAAAGTAGATGAAAATGTAAGTTGTTATTTTAAGAAGATTCAAGACCGAGTTGCAAATGCCACTGGAATTTCAAGAAGAACTTTGAACAATATATTAAACGAAGTCAGTACTGAAACACATTCGACTGAAATTAAGTTCAGCACTCCAAAAAAAGGGAGACCAAAAAAGCAATTTCGTTTGGATATGGACGATTTTGATTACGATGTTGTTCGAAGAATGGTGTATGATTTTCACTTACGATTTAATGAACTGCCAACAATAAAATCATTAAAAGCTAAGTTATCTGAAGCTATTAATTACAATGGGTCTGAAAAAACGTTGAGAAAAATACTTCATGACATGGGATTTCAGTTCACTAAAATGGAAGATAATCGAAAAATTCTAATGGAAAAGCACGACGTTAGTCTCAAACGAATGGAATACCTTGATAAAATACGCAAATTTCGCGAAACAGGAAAAAATATCGTCTACATGGATGAGTCATATATACATGCATCCCACACTAAAGGGAAATCTTGGAGTGACGATAAGAAAAAAGGAGTAAAAAAGCCAATTTCAAAAGGTCAACGTTTGATAATAGTTCATGCGGGAAATGAAAAAGGCTTTGTACCCGGTGCTTTTTTAACGTATAAATCCACGGACACTACAGGTGACTATCACAATGAAATGAATAACGATAACTATGAGAAATGGCTGGTTAACCAATTAATCCCAAATATACCCAGTGATTCTGTTCTAGTTATCGACAACGCACCCTATCACAACAAGTATGTTGAGAGACCCCCCAACTCAAACACCATTAAACGGGAAATGATCAACTGGTTAAACAGACATGAAATTCCAGTTGATCCAAAATTAACAAAAACCCAGATTTACGCTATTATATGTCAGCACAAGGAGAGGTATACAGAGTTTTCTGTGGACAAAATACTTGCCGAACATGGGCACACTGTGTTGCGATTGTCACCATATCATCCGGATTTTAATCCAATTGAAAATATATGGTCTCAACTGAAAGGCTATGTAGCCTATAGAAATGTGGGTATGAACTTAACTACAGTAAAAACATTATTGACTGAAAAAGTAAACATGATCGGCGCTGAAAAGTGGAAAAAGGTTTGCGATCATGCAATCAAATGTGAGAATGAATATAGAAGCATTCAACACAGTTTAGACAATTACACTGATAGATTAGTAATAAATACGGCTGATAGTGACAGTGATATTGACCTCTTTGAGAGCACAGATAGTGAAATGGAAGTAATTGAGAATTAGAATTATTATTATTTTTATTGCAATGTCTCATTTTAGCAATAGGTATAATGGTGTTTATTATGTACACTAAAGCTGTAATGTTCCAAAATAATTAAATACGTAAACATAATGTAAAAATGTTTTTTTATTTTATTTTACCCCAACCTAAAGCCATCATTTATAGAAAAATTAGTGTATTTTATACAAAGAATAAAAATATCAAAAGAAGCAAATCATACTTGTTTTAACAGCTCCTAATAGGTACCGGACTGTTTGTATTTTGTGCGACAGAGATAATGCTCTACGAAGCCGAAATTAGCCGATTGTCTCTTTCCAAAGGTCGATGTGCAATATTTATCGCCGGGTACTGTATGTAGCCTACGGTCGTCAGCGCTGAGCGGTCAGCGCGCATTAAAAACGCTACGGCTGGTTTTACTGTTACGCTCACCACACGCTGACGGTCGGCGGTGATGTATGAGTATGTAGCCTACGGCCGTCAGCGCTGAGCGGTCAGCACAACTCAAAAGCGTAGCGTACCTATGGCTACATACATATTGACCCATCAGCGCCGACCGTCAGCATGCGGTCAGCGTGACACTAAAACCAACCCACCTATGACTACATATATATGGACCCATCAGCGCCGACCGTCAGCGTGACACTAAAACCAACCCACCTATGACTACATATATATGGACCCATCAGCGCCGACTGTCAGCATGCGGTCAGCGTGACACTAAAAATTTACCTTTCTGCATTTATTCTCTGTACAAACAGAGTCTAATGTACTACGTGCTAGAGAAACTATGCTAAGTAGAAGTCGTGTTCCAAACACTCCCTGCAGCGCTATAAATCGTCCAACCAAAGTCAAAATTAAGCAGCGCTGCAACGTATTAATAAATTCTCACAAGCAAAAGTCATATTCATGGCACCGCCTTCAATTTCATGGCACTTAAGCGTTACATTTAACGAGGCCTGACGTAGGTGCAGACCATGGACTGCACTTTATAGGAACACATGTGGTGTGGCTAAACTGACCATATAGTTTTTATCTTAACAGAACACTAAGATTATTTTAACTACGCAAACAATAAATGATAGAAGTAATGTATGTAGGATCTATTTTCATAAGAAAGAAATTGAGTATCAGTGTTAAGTTAGATCTACCAAAAATTTTGAATATTTTGAAATAAATAATTTTCCTACTGAAAATTAAAACATTTTAAGCGCGATTTTTGTGTTCGGCTCATATCTTAGCAAATATCTGTCCAATTAAATATGTTTTCCAAAGAATTGGTATACAATGTAAAACTTATACAGGACAGTCCCGTACGTATGTATACGTATCTAGTACGTTAATACATAGAAGTCTGCATAAAAATGTTAAAGCCAAATCTCAAGCTCGTCTGTGTACGCAATTATCTTAAAAATGGATCCAAAGTTTGTTTCACGTAAGAATCAAAAAGCAGGTGCATTGTTGAAGGAATTCGTTCATTGAAAGTCTAATAACCAAACAAAGGATCCATGAAGGTCAAACCTGTTACTAAATATTTAAGTGAATAACAAATTATCTTTTGTACTTTAGCCTTTGAGCAATTCAGTTTGGATTACAGGATATAAATTCAATTTCTTTGTTTCATGTAGTTTATTAAGACACGAAATAAACTATGTATTGTTTAAGATTTCCTTAACAATACATTGTTTATTTCGTTTCTTAAGATATGAAATATGGGGTATGTCACACTCAAGAGATTTTGTCGATGTTGACTAATATCTCGTTAATCGTAACATGCATACCTCGAGAAACATGTTTCTATCAGGCATCAATTCCCTAACCGTAACTATAGGATATCCGTTACCATAACTTATCCAATATAAAAGTTTCAGATACAGGCTTAATCTAAATGAGACATGTTGAAATTGAAATATTTACAATTATATTTTTTTAATCTTCAATCTAAAATAGAGAGCACTCCATTTTGAGTTATCTGTTTAAAAATGCCACAACAAAATTATTATCTTCTTTTATTGTTCATAATGGATTGAATCGTACTGCAGCTAGTGGCAATTGTTCGTTGTAACAAAATACGTCCACATTAATCGGTACTGACACGTGTGTCTGATACAGTCACGGGATAATGTTCGGTAAATTGTTACAAGTGTGAACGCATCTGTACCTCGTTATAGTTTTTCTTAGAATGGATTTTGACATTCTGTTTTGATGTCCTTATACCTATCTATTTCTTAAAGATAGTATTAATAAAGCTCCAATTCTTACTAACCTAATGCTTTAATTAATTAAATTACTTATTACTTTAATTAAATTGAATGGTCATTTTTCTAATAAGGAAATTCTGACACTTAGAGACATCCATGTTGTTTACACTGTTTTGATAATTTGGAAAAAAATTATTCTTTCCAGTATTGTATACTTTAAACGAGCAATTTTACAATTATAATTCATTAAGGTAAGTGTGATGTAATCTCCTTGATAATGCGTTTTCATATGAGAAAATATTACCTGAACAAAGTTGGGTCGCCCAGCTGATGTTATATAATAGTAGCTGTTACTCTCAGTCACAACATTATTCAATTAACCCAAAATCATGACGTCTTTTTGGTTAGTCAAGTAAAAAGTGGTCTGTTACTTCTAGTATAGGATAGTATAGCTTTAAAGGTAAGAATTTTAAAAATTGGTCTAGCATTTCTAGAGTTTACCCATCGCAAACAATTCTATAAAATTACAAACAATAAAATCTTGTGTCTATCATGTTAGTCTAGAAAATCAGAGCTAAATTTGAACTCAATAATACATAATATGGAATAAAAAAACAGGGTTATTTTTACAAAGCAATGTGTTATAATAATGTTTCACATACAGTATGTTACAAAAACCCCATCCAATCGTCAATGGCATTATCTGGTGACTTAACCGATTAGTTGCGGTGCATATTTTCCAGAACTTTTCAGCGTACAAATATTTCATGATGCGGCTGCCGTGTTAAACGCCATATAAGTTAATGACACGGTTACCTTTGTGTGACGCGCCTTTATGGTTCTACCCTCAACAAAAATTCAGGATACCGGATATATATATATATATATATATATATATATATATATATATATATATATATATTCTATTCTATTCTATGGCTCTCCTGATGTTAATGGTGCATTGTTATCCATGTGTTGAGTTTTATAAGTTTACTGGCTAGATTACCCTCCAAATTGTCCCTTGTTGGAACACAACAGTGACATGCACAAAGGCTATTGTGGCAGGAATAGGTAAGGCATTAGTACCAGACCTGGGCAAGCCATTGAAGAATCACAATGGTAGTGACAAGTTCGCCTTTTACGAACTGCCTGGCAGAATGCAGATGATCTATTTTTCAAAGGAGGCCTGGACAAATATGGCTACCCCATATATATTTATTCATTTATAGAAAGGTCAAGTTTGTCCTACAATAGGTATGTCACTGATATAAAATCATTTTATTTGCACTCTGCACTGCAATGTGTAAGCCGTTGACCCTGCAGGCCATTCCTGAAACTTCCCGCTAAATTGAGGTATTTTAATCTTACAGGAGTAAAAACTATAAGTATAGATTTTTTCAATTCAAACAACTAGTTAGTTAAAAATGACAGTATATTTTTAAAAATCTGTATATTTTGGAAAGGGTGATCAATTTTAATTTTTTGAATAGTACTCAGCAAGATTTTTGGAATCTATGAGAAAGTATTGTTTTAGCTATAATCGATAGATTGAAAAATTTTGAAGCAGTGTTAAAAAATTGTTTTTTAAAATATTTTGTCATTGATAAATTTAAAACAAATTGACTGATTTTAATCAAATTAACGGTATCTGACACAGTTTTTTAAGGAGAAAAGCTGATGAGATTTTTAAGTCAAATGGTATATTAGTCTGAAAGTTATTTTAAAAATATCATGTAAGTTTGCTAAAAACAAGAAAATATTAGTGTTTAAAAAGCTGTAAAATTTGAAAACTTGATTCGATTTTGATTTTTGGAACTGCATGAGGCATTGTTTTTTAAGTACTAACATATTGTAGAAGATCGATAAATGATTGGTTAAAAAATCTTGAAGTTAAGTTGAACAAACACTTTTTTAAATTTTTCTGTCAACGATAACTCCCAAATGGATATACCGATTTTGATGCAATTCATGCATTGGACGCAGTTTTTTGAGGAATAAAGCTGATTAGATTTTGTACTCGATCGATACAATAATTTGGAAGATATATTAATAAAATACTGTTTAACCAATTTTTTTTGAGGTTTTCAAAATTTTTTAAAATCTGATGGCCCGAATCGGTTCAAATTTTCAGGAAGTCTAAGTTGAGCAGAATCCAATCGAATGCCATCAACCGCGTTTCGCGACCCTAACCCCTGTTAGGGGTAGGGGTGCAACTTTAAAAAATCAAATGGAAACCTCTATTTTTTATTGCAGATTTCGAAATCTGCAATAATCAGCCTGGACGGGTGGTCTGGAAAGCCCTGTATGCAGTATCTAGACATTTATCCACATTTAGTTGAAAATAAGTTAACAAGCATTTAACTCTGCCCATATATAATAATCTCATATCTTAGGCTTGCTTGTATCTATTTAAATACTTTTTAAATTAATTTCTAAACAAAAAATCTATTTAACCATAATAAGTCATTTAAAATTATTTAAATAGTTTAGCGGACCTTAGTGTTATAGTTTGACCGACTTTATGAAACTTTTTTTATATATATGGTAGGTGTGAGATTAGGTAGTATATTTCGTACTGTTAAATGACTAGCATGTCCCTATATAAAAAAAATTGTCATTTTTTGGATGTATAACCTGCAGGCTAGGGACAGTTAGTACTAACTGACGTTTCAAAAAGATAACAGAGACACCTTCTTTATTTCACCAAGACTCGTTAGAGATTACAGACTAAATAGCTACGTTTAGTGATGGACCCAATTGCTACCAACGTACCAAACTATTATCGCCGATGTAAAACAAAATATAAACCTATATCGACGGTGAAGCGCCAATATCTCCTAATATTTTTTGAAAAAAAGAAATTTTTGATAATTTTGACTTTAAAGGTGCTATGTAGCAGGTTTTTGTGAAATCTCCTAAGTAAATTTTGACTTGCAATAGTTCTAAATTAGAATGTGGAAATATCTCTTAATCAAACCTAACGTTTATTTTTATAGAATTACTTCCTAACTTTTATGGAATAATGTTAAAACATCTTCGTTTTGACATCACTCCTACAATTGATTAAGATTTGTTACTGTTTATTATCAAACATTCTAAATTTAAATCTTTGTTTATACTTACTTTTTTCTTAGAATTATCAGCAAAAATAATTTTTACCTATTAGCAAAAAATTATTCCCGTTTAGTATGTTCTTTTGGTAAGAAAAAATTTATGGCTGCACCATCTGAATTTTCCAAGTGGATGACTATCATCTCACTTCTTATGTTTATTCCAAGTGAATAGGTTTATTAAGTAGCCTTAAACTCTCTAAGTACTAATGAAATTCTAGTAAATATTTTATTCGACTGACAAAAATATGCTAGGTTGTATACATAGAATTTTTTGAAGTTTTCTCTTGTCATAACATTCTCCATAATATTATTAGCCTTATTAACTCATGATAAAAGTAGTAAAATCCCATTTTATGCCCAATACTTAGATTAAAAGTCTGATGATGTCTTAAGGTGCCACTAGTCGGCGGCACGAACTCATTGGTGGGCGTAGTCAAAATGCATGCTATTTCATCCAACATTATGTGCGAAAGGGACAAGCACTGTAATGAGCAGTAAGAAGCTATCGGCTCGCGCGAACGGCGCGCGTAGTATTTTGGCGCGGTGATGATAACAGAAATACTTGAATGCAAACATAAACCTACCAAATTATGACAAAATGGCATGATTATCATCACTGTGTGCAGCTCATATTTTTATGGTGGATACATAATAATATATCTATACTATACAAATAAATAAAATTGGTGTGTCTGTTTGCAATATTAAAATAAACGCTTTTTACTAAATGCATATGGATATATACACGGTACTAATACCAAAATAATATTTTTTACAATTTTTGTCTGTCTGTTTGTTCCGGCTAATCCCTGAAACGACTGGACCGGTTTTGACGAGACTTCACTGGCAGATAACTGATGTGATAAGGAGTAACTTTGGCTACTTTTATTTTAGCTATACATCTTCTATACATACATACATACATACAAATAAAATTGCAGTGTATGTTTGTAATCCATACTTCCATACTAATATTATAAATGCTACTGTAAAGTAAAAGTAACTCTGTCTGTCTGTTTCTTCTTCACGTCTAAACTACTGAACCGATTTTAATGAAATTTGGTACAAAGATAGTTTGAGTTTTTATCCCAGAAATCCCATGGGAACGGAAATTATGCGGGTTTTTATTTTAGAAAGTTTTCCACGTGGACGAAGTCGCGGGCACTACTAGTATTAAATAATCGCTTTTTACTACATGCATATGGATGTATACACGGTACATATAACAAAATAACATTTTTTACAATTTTTGTCTGTCTGTCCATTTGTTGGTTACAGTTAATCTCTGGAACGACTGGACCGATTTTGACGGGACTAAACGGGATAAAAAGTAACATAGACTACTTTTATTTTAGCTACAATACATCTTCTATGCAAATAATCTATACAAATAAATAAAATTGGTGTGTCTGTTTGTAATATTAAAACAACCGCTTTTCATTAAATACATATGGATGTACTCGTGTATACGGTAAATATACCAAAATATTTTTTTTTAAATTTTTGTCTGTCTGTTTCGGCTAATCTCTGGAACGACCGGACCGATTTTAAAAAGACTTTCACTAGCAGATAGCTTATGTGATAAGGAGTAACTTAGGCTACTTTTATTTTAGCTACTACACATCTATACAAATAATCTGTACATTTATACAAATAACCGGTTTTTACTAAAAGCATACATAGCGATTTTTGTTTATCTGTCTGTTTGTTCCGGCTAATCTCTGGTACGGCTGGACTGATTTTTACAGCACTTTCACTGGCAGATAGCTGATATAATAAGGAGTAATTTAGGCTACTTTTATTTTCGAAAATTTTCCAAGCGGATGAAGTCGCGGGCTCAGCTAGTTATTTTATAAGATATATTATATATATATAGATAGACAGCTCCGCGAGTAATCCTAATGCTTATAATACGTATATACGTACGTGTCCGGCGTTTCCTGCGGAAGAAAAGTACCTACATAGGGCTACATATCAAGCTATACGTGTCCAGTGCAGCTTGTCTCGCAATGGAAAGAGTTTCTGTGTGCGGTGCCAGCTCGTTCTTGATATGTAGCCGTCTACATACATACATATTTACGGGTAGTTGATATTAGATATCTTAATTCTTAACTACCCGTAAATCGGTACCGGGTAGCCAGATGTCAATAGAAATAGTGCTACCCGGGTGAAACCGCTACCAATTTTATTATATACAAATTGTATATATACATCTTTACAAATAAATAAAATTGGAATGTATGTTTGCAATATAAAAACAAGTTTTTTTACTAAATGTATATATGTACATTTTTTTTTGAACGGCCGCGACAAAAACCGTACTGACGGTCGCTAATCAGCTGGTGCTCTTCTAAATACTTGAGGAGGTGAGAGTTGATGATTGTCTCCATAATTTTGGAGAACAAGGAGGTTATGGCTATGGGCCGATAGTTAGACGGATTAGAGCGATCTCCTTTTTTAGGGATGGGATGCACCAAAGCTGTCTTCCATGAATTCGGTACCACGCCGTGTGAGTAGGATAGCCGGAATAGGCGTGTTAATACTAGTGACAACTTTGGAGCACACACTTTTGCCACAATCAGAGGGATGCTATCCGGCCCACCCGACTTGTGGATGTCCAAGGAAAGTAGTGCTTTACGCGCAGATGACTGCCGAAATTGTGGTTCTGGCATGAAACTATCACACTGCGGGATGGTAGGCGATGCGTTCCCTTGGTCATCCAGAGTCGAGTTGGCAACAAAAAAGAACCCAGGAGATCGGCCTTCTTCTTTGCGGTATGGGCCAAAGAGTCATCGTCTCCGTGCAAAGATGGTAAAGAGGGCTGTGAGAATTTCCCTAAGACAGCCTTGGCAAGTGACCAGAACGCACGAGTCCCTGAAGGAAGGCGAACTAATTTCTCGCCAATTCTGCCTATGTGTTCAGATTTTGCCTTAGCGATAGCTCTTTTGAATTACCTCGAGGCGGAATTGTACTCCTTACGTAATGTGCTGGTTTTTTCATCACAAGATGCGGACGCTGCAGCCCAGGCCCGGTAGCACTCCACTACTGCTTTCGGCGTGAAGCCGTTTTACAGGAGCGAGCAAACCAAGGCTGAGGCTTACCACCAATTGGCACCACATAAAATGGAATGAAAAGTCCCATGCCCTGCAGCACCACATCAGCAATAGAGTCAGCGACGACACTCGGATCATCTAGCGAGAAGCACAGCCGCCCCCCTGGGTAGGACGCAAAAAAGGTCGCATCCCGTCCCAATCGGCTGACCTATAGTGCCAAACGCGACGACAGCCTGCTAAAAGAGGCCGTGATAGGCGCGAAACCGGCACTTTACTCCGGATCAGGCAGTGGTCTGACGCACCAAGTGGGACGTCCACAGATACCTGATAATGCTCCGGATGAGCGGTCAGTAGAAGGTCCAACATTGAAGGCGTATGGTCATCCACATCGAGAACTCGCGTGGGCGAAGTTACCAGTTGTGTAAAACCATACGCCAAGGCAAAATCGTAAAGAGACCTCCCGCATGATCGGTGGAGCGCGAACAAAGCCATGCGGCGTGGTGGGCATTAAAATCTCCCAAGATCACTATCTCTGCGGAAGGGGTTTGCTCTAACATGGAATCTACAGCTGTTTGTAAATGATCAACTAGGCACGCGTAGCTGCGTGGATGGTGGTCGCAAGCTACGCGTAACCAGACGATGGATAGGTCCTAACCTTCAAGACTGCCGAGGCGCCGGTAACAGATATCTTCTCTGACGTATGCGCACACACCGGCCCGCGATACAAAGGAATGTTCCAGTTTGTACCCTGGGTAGTAAAAGTATCAGTAGGAAGTATCAGTCGGAGAAGATATCTGTGTATTGGTCAAGAAGAGCAAATCTGGCTTCGACGAGATGGTAATGGACGGCGTTCAAGTTGAAATGAAGTCCCCTAATATTACAGAAATCCACAGTAAGCGTGTAACCCCCCCCCCCCCCCAGAATGCGCAGGGCAGCCTGAGCATCTCCGTGATCTGGCTGGAATCCAGAGCATAGACGCCCAGAGGGGGATTCTCCACTGCTGGTACAAGTGGTACCCCCCTGGGGTATTCTGTTAACATAGGCTGATCGCTTCGTCGGTCGAGTAGTTAGCGATCCTGACTACGCAATCGAGGGGGCTCGGGTTCGATTTTCGACGGGGACAAGCATTTGTGTGATGAGTATAGATGTTTGTATTGCTGGGTTTATATATATATATATATATATATATATATATATATATATATATATATATATACAGGGTATAACAAAAATAAGCACTAACTTTCAAGGGTATACGTGTACATGAACTAAACAAACACCTGGTAAAATATTATACCAAAAGGCACACATTTTTTGTTTCATATAAATTTAGTAAAATAAGAAATTAAAGTTTATTAACAAAAATAAGCACTAACTTTCAAGGGTATACGTGTACATGAACTAAACAAACACCTGGTAAAATATTATACCAAAAGGCACACATTTTTTGTTTCATATAAATTTAGTAAAATAAGAAATTAAAGTTTATTTTCACACCCCTACCTTGAAGATGGAAGTGATGTGACGTCAGCAACACGTTGAATGAATAGCGTGACGCACACATAGACATGAAGAATACCGCGTACTTGTACTTACACACATTTAATAAGCAATTTTTTACATATCACTTTCGTCACTGATTAATTATTATACATTAATCCAAATTCACTATTTACAGGCAATAATAAAACAACACTGTCTTCAAATTAATTTATAAGTAAGGTTCAAAATGACCACCACCCTTCTCAATGCAAAGAGCAGTTCTGCGTAACATTGATAACCTTACATTATGCAACATATGTGGGGTTATGGACCTAAATGCTGCATTAATTTTACCTTCCATCTCTTCACGTGTATGACATTCCACAGAGTAAACTTTATTTTTCACATAACCCCATAAAAAGTAGTCTAGGCACGTGAGATCTGGAGAACGAGGTGGCCAAGGCACCGGGCCACTTCGACCTATCCACTCTGCAAATCGATCGTTTAAATAATCACGCACAGGGCGTGCAAAGTGAGCGGGTGCTCCATCGTGCTGAAAAATTATATTACGGTATACATTCAGTGGAAGATTTTCCAGATGTTCTTCTAAATCCTCTCTCAGGTGTTGTAGGTACCTTTGAGCGTTAAGACCCTGAGGTAAAATAGTCGGCCCCAAAACATAGTCCCCAACGATGCCTGCCCAGACATTAATTCTCCACTGGTGCTGAAAGCTACTTTCACTCGAGGCATGCGGGTTATTATGTGCCCACACATGCTCGTTGTGCAAATTGAGCACACCATTTCTTGTGAAAGAAGCCTCATCTGTCCATAAAATATTAAAAGCAAATTCGGGATTTGCTTCAGCACGGTTCTGGTACCACCTACAAAAGTCCATTCTGGGCATATGGTCTGCAAGTCCTATCTCCTGAGTCCTTGAAAAATGGTAGGGATGTCGTCCATCATCCTGCAGAGTACGCCACACCACCATATGGTTTACATTTAACATAGCACTGCATCGGCGTGTGCTGGTCCGAGGATTCTCGTCAAAATGATTTAGAATTCGAGTCTCAATAGCAGTACCTACTCTTGAATTAGGACGTCCAACGTTTCGTTCGCGGTGGAAGGAACCAGTACGCTGAAGTCGTAAACACATGTTACGGAATACTGAGTACGGAGGTAAATGACGTTGTTCTGCTGGTGGCCTTCCATCAATAAACCGTTGTCAGTAAATCTCCCTCGCTTCATTAATGCTACCATTCCTAGCAGCACCAACACATAGCATCATTTCGTAAAATTCACTATTAGTGTAAAGGTGACGGTCATTATTATTTCTACGTGGCATTTTTAAAATCGCGATTTCCAATCAATGGGTATTAAGTAAGATTCATAAAAAATCGGCAATAATAGCAATAGTTACGCTCTCCAAAGACAAACGGCAACTGAATAAAAAAATAAAAATTCCTTTACAATTATCTAGGTACTTTTCCGAACTAATTAGGGTTCAGTGAAACAAATTTAAAAATAATCTTCTTCATCTTAGAGTTTATTCCGGTTATTCTCCACGCTTGCGCTAGGAACGAGTTTGAGTTTGCCGTAGCGACTGTCGTCTAACCTCCGAACCTCTCTGGAGGAAGCCGGTGCCAGGACCTCTTTCATTGTACAGCAGTCAGGTTGTCTTGGGTCCCGAAGGTGGTGGTGGGACCCCTTGCACCATAAATAAAAAAAAAATCATTTCCCGTGTTAGTTTGAGTGCCTTAAGAAGAATTACCCTCCATTCTACCAGGCGAACTGAGAATCGAACCCAGTACCTTACGAAGAAACGCCTAAACCGGCATCACTCTTATCATAAAAGTGACAAAAATGTTGACTAAAACTATACGGAACTACATATTAGTATGATTTTACATAAAAACAAAATGGCAGAAAAAAGGGAGTGTCTTGTCTCTTTCCGAAAGTGGTCTTTTCGCCAATCAAAGCGTTTCGTTGCACTTTGTATAAGCCGCAAAACACGTGTAAGTTCTAAAGGCCTGTACAAACGACCGGCGGCGGCTTTAAAGTTAACTTAATACTTTTTCATTTCCAGTATGATAAACAATATTTTGATGAAAAAGATTAATTTTTCTGAATGAATGAACAGGTTGATATGTAATCCCGGCAATCGCTAAAATTAGCAATAGTTTTCGTTGGTTTCGCTTGCGTGGTTTATTTTTGACATTCACAAAAAACTCTAACCACGCGTGCGAAGCCGCGAGCAACGGCTAGTATTTTATAAAATCTTTGATCTAAAATGTAATCAAAAAAACGTAGTCAAAAATTATCTTTTTCCTGAAATAACTACTACTTAGAAAGGTCTTGCCAATTTCTCCCGTGAAATAGCTTTGCTGTGTTTCGGAGAGAAGGGCAAGACAGGCACTGTAATTACTGGCACCGAGACTTAACATCTTATGTCTCAGGATCTTAACATCTTATGTCTCTAACACATGAATGGAATACCTGGGCTAGTTCCAGCCCAGGTATCCCATTTTTGTTCATTAGCGACGTCGACCACTTACCATCAGGTGGCACGTCTGCTAGTTTGCCTATCTCAATAACATAAAAAAGGTAAGAAGAGGCGCACCTAAAACAAACTTTAGGTTGGTACTAAGTTCCATCAGCCATGTAGTGATAGTGACAAACGAGCCTATCAACTCACCGGGAACATTCCGATTCTTGACATTTTTTTAGCAGTGCTAGCCATGTCAAATTTCATATGTAACGAAAATTAATTTGCGCAATTAAAATTCCCGCGGAAAATATTCAGTAGTGTGTGTGAGCAAGGCCTTAAGTCGGGCGCTTGGTGTTGAGACGCCTAGCGCGATGTCGGTAATACTTCAAATCAAAGGACTTCTAGGCTAATCAATGCGTAGGTTTATTTGTCAAAAATGCTTATAAAAGGTTGTGTTGTGTCTTAATTCTTAATGATAATGCATATTTATTTTGCGAAGTGTCGTGTTATCAACGAGAAAGTTTTACTAAGTTTTTAGAATTGTGTGTAAAAAAAGTGATAATAGCTATGATTTACCTGCTCAAAAACTAATTACCTATTTAGACACCTTGTTATGTGAAGTTAGAAGCAAACAGGGTAGGTACTAGAGGTAAGTATTATGCCATTAAAACAGTTTGTAAGTTGAAACCATGCCAGATAATACATTGTAAAATGCCTATGAATCACGGAATAGATTTAGGTACCTACACTGAAAACACATGTGAATAGTTGACTTTGAAGGTGGATATTGTGTGATGAAGTAATTTATGTAATGTGTTTTCATAACAAAAAGATACCTTAATTAGTTATATTGGATTATTTGTCACGATTGTTTTAGAATGTATGTACCAAACTAATAGTTTCACTCAGAGTTAGAAATAATAATCCAGGTCACAATAAATTTTAGGTACACAGCTGATATAATTTTGTTGCCAGGCGGGAGATTTTCCTGCATGAAATGCCTAATAGCCGCAGGTTTGCCTTACGTAAACTAGGTATGAGACTACTAGGTAGGTATTTACGATTAATAAAATTTTATGAGATTTTTTTTATTGAATATGAGTATAGTAATTAATAATTATTTTAATATGATCGTAATATGCTATCGAGTGACACCAATAGTCGGACAGTGTTTTTTTTAACATAATGTAATAATTATGGCTATCAAAACCCAGTTAAGTTACCTATGAATCAAATTGTCCAGCCTGGTAATCAAACTAAGGACCCTCATGGGTTTATTCCAACATCAGTCCTGGTAGAAAAAAATATAAAAAAACTCTTTAAATAATATCTACATTATTTACTCTGTCAAGTAATTAGTACTTTGTTGTGCGTCTAGCAGTTCATTGACATCTATCATATGATTGTGACCTTTCATAGCTGCGTAAACCGTGCGCGTACGTTACTGCGTGCTATACTTCAGGGCTGCCACAGATCATTTTGAAAAAAAACTTTGACATTCATTTTCTCAGAAATTTCATAGTTTTTATTTATTAAAAATGTATAATTAAAGAGCTAACCACACATCCTGAACGCTCCTTCAGTATTAGTGCTTATTTTTGTTATACCCTGTATATATATATATATATATATATATATATATATATATATATATATATATATATATATATATATATATATAACCACCCGTAACACAAGCAAATAATTTGTTTACTTTGGGGTTAGATCAGTAAGTGTAATTTGTTCTGTAAATATTTATTATATTTTATTTTTTTACGCAGGCGAGGTTGCAAGCGCCAAATAAAAATGCAGATATTTTTTAAATATTTTTATTCAAAACTAACTGAGCCCGCGACTGCGTCCGCGTGGAAAAAATTCGAAAAAAGTAGCCTAAATTACTCCCTATCACATCAGCTATCTGCCTGTGAAAGTCCCGTCAAAATCGGTCCAGCCGCTCCAGAGATTAGCCGGAACAAACAAACAAACAGACAGACAAAATTGTAAAAAATGCTATTTTGGTATGTGTATCGTGTATACGTCCATATGCGTTAAGTAAAAAGCGCTTATTTTAATACTAGCCGTTGCCCACGACTTCGTCTTCGTTTACTCCGTACAGCTCCGCCCCCGTAGATGATAGCATGATAATATGTAGCCTATATGTTGACCTGACCTATAAGTAATATTTATGCAAAATTTAAAATAAATCCATTCAGTACTTTTTGATTTTACCCCGGACATACATACAGACAAACAAACTAAAATTCTAAAAACTATATTTTTGGCTTTGATATCCCAAAGACCTACAAAAAATATAGACGTAGCCATTGTAAACAATTAGAAACAAATCGGTGAAGATAACTTTTGTACATGTGTGCGTAAGCCAACGCCAACACTTGCAAGATTCGTAAAACATTACGTACGTGTGCTAGAGATGAGTGTTGCAAGCATTGGCTTTCAAATTTCCGTTTACTGGTTTAATATTTTACTACATTTTATAAATTATAATGCGTTTTACTTATATTAATTATATTTGATATTTTATTTGTATTACTATTTCCTACGTCAAAAACAAACAAATTTAGAAGGTCTTGAAATTTATTTATTTTATCTACTGTACATATGCCATTATGTTAATGCATATTTACACATGTAAATATGCACTAATTACAATATGAATAATATTTTTACGAACCTTTTTCAGCATATTTTACATTTTTACTCTAAATAAGTACAACTAATAATTCAGTAGGTTTTTAATATTTTTTTTTACTTGTAATGCTAACTATTTATTATACATTCTTAATACTCATCTTTAATAGTAATATATAACTTCTTTTCTAAACTGAAAGTACACACAAGAATGATAATTGGCAAACTAACAAATAAAATGAAAAATAAAATACGAGCTTATTTATTTATTTATTTAATTCTTTATTGTACACAGTAAACACTAACATAACAATAATAATAGAAAACAAGTACAATGGGCGAGATTATCTCTAGTAATAGAGATTTTTTCCAGCCAACCCGTAACAAGGAAATACTAAGACGCTATCAATACCAAAATCGCACACTCTGTCTATTTCTATCGCGAGTAAACGAGACCACACTATCAGTGTAACTTAAAAGGGTCTTAAAATGAATAAATATTGAAATTAAAAAAAAGTGTAGATTATTTGTCAAATATGATTCGTTAGCGGTTTAGGTATGAATATGCTGACTTAAAACTACTCAAAACAAAATAAAGCCCACTCTGATTTCCACCTTTAAAATGAAAATGCACATTTTTTGTAGTTTTAATGGATATATATAGTTAGACAGTAAAGTTTTATTAATTATTCAAAAAAAAAAGGAAATGATTTAAAAATTATTACACACAAAAAAATGAAAAAATAAAATTTACCTTTAAAAATTCTAACTTTACAAGTTTCAATTTTTTACAAAAATTGATATTGATGGTTACACAGGGGTGTCTTTAACAAGGATTTATAATGTTATAATATTGATATGTCGTCATTGTGATTGGTTATGGTATACGATTTTATGACGTTATCTTCTAGCGCTAGTTGGCGAATCAATCACGAAACAGCATGAAACACGGCGAGCCATGTTTTATAAATATGTATATATGTAGTATATACATATATAGTACGGTGAATCCAATTAAAACAATAAGTCTAACATTAACATTTATTTTCTAATTAAAAGGGACATTTCCCCAATGTTTGGGGAAATTTATTCGTATGTTAACTTACCACACTGTCATAATGCCGCTTTAAATTTGTGTTCTGAGAAATTATATCAAATATTATTTCAGTTTTGTTAAATTTATGGAAATTTGGATACTTCCTTGTGAAAAGTGATCCCGGAAGACTTTTTTCAAAACATGAATTGTTTTAACAATTGTTTATCACACAGGATGGCATGATTTCAAAATAAATATTGTCACAAAAAGAACGTTTCTCACTCTCTCTAGCTCGCGGCCGACTAGTAAGCCGCCGGCTTTATATTGCTGCATCGTCATCACATTCGTGACTCACGATAAGAGCGCTTGGCTACGTCTATATTTTTTTGTAGGTCTTTGTGATATCCATTGTAGATCACGCCGCAAGTATTCTTTTAAAAAAAATTCAGTGTACAGTTTTGACTTTCCTACGATTTCATTATATGTATAGATTACCAACAGACACTTCAATTGTAATTATTTGTATAGATTTGTATATTTTTTACTTTTTTCGATTCGATACATAGCACATGATTTAAGTCGTCAATTACAAACACGGCATGCGCGAGCGCGAAGTTACTACGATGACGTATACACCTCCCCTTGTCACCCGCACACCGCGGTATAGTGAAATGCAAGATGATTTGCAACAAAAACGAACGCATAAAATTTTATAAGCAGACCTTTGGGCGTATTGATATTATGACAAAACTACTTAATATATCAATTTAAAATAAAGTTATTTGAACTTTTGAATAAATTGTCTATCCCTGTATGGTTTTCTTTTTTACAATTTTAGACTCTCTATGCTATTTATTTACGCCCCAAAAAGGGTTAAATTTAGTAACAAAACAAGGAAGTTTGCACGCTCATAACTTCCAGACAAATATTTTTTTTACAATTCTGCTTCCATACAGGGCTAGATAATGACGAGACAAAATGATATAATTTTTAATTTTGGACGTACACCGTCAAACAGACGAGTAATGACCATACTACGTTTGTATGGAAGAATGAGCGACTAGTGTACCCTTAAGGTGTTGATAATTGGGTCTGTCACTTTTTTTTTTATATATCATAAGATAGCAAACAAGCAGATGGGTCTCCTGATGGAAAGAGTCAACCATCGCCTTTAGACACCAAAGATGTTAATGGTGCGTTGCTATCTTGTGGAGAGGTCTAATGCCACATGCATAAGTTTACCGGCTACCTTACCTTCCAAACCGGAACACAACAGCGGCAAGCACTGACGCTATTGCAGCAGGAATAGGTAAGGCGGTGGTACCAGACCCGGGCGAGACAATGCAGAACTCTACCACCTAGTAGCCACAATGGTAGTGACTCGATAGCCAATCGGTCGCCTTTTATGACCTGCCTGGCAGAACGGCAGTTGGCCTATTCTACAGATGACAACACTGAACAGAGGCATTTGCTTCTGATACCTTTGCTTTTTGCAAAACAAAAAAAAAAGATTACAAAATGGTGGAATGTGGATGCGTGCGTTATTTTGTGTTTCCTTTGTTTTATGTAATGGATCATTTTATATGCTTTTTGTATGTCTTTAAAATGTTTTGAGTAAGTATTGCGTAACAAAAACGTAGAAATTTGTTCCAACCAGGGTTGATTTTTAACAAAAATATTTGCATAAATAACCAAACCCTACATAGGTATTCAATAGTTTGTGCGTAATAACATGATGTTTGTGCGTAATAACAATGAAAGTTCACCCCAAGCCATATCGGAATATTTGCCTATATTGTACTAGATATTTTCATCCCACTGAAACTGTTTTGTTTACTTATATGACTTCATATAAGTATATATTTTGTGTACAATCATAAAATTGTTTTAATCAAAACAGTTTTAGTAATTTGAAAATATCTATTGTAATAATATGAGTAATAAATATTATGAATCTACTATGAATAGGTAGATATGTACCAATATAAAATTAGTTTCAGTGAAAATATGTAGACGGCGATTGGCGCACGAAAAATATGCATAAATCTACAGCAAGAGGGCACTCTTTCTCCGTATGTATTAATTTACTTTTTGATAACCTGTAATAAATGGATAAATGCCAATGCCAACCATAAAAATTACCAGTATAACCCCAAATTATCATACTCCTACACTCACCCCAACAAATATTCAATACAAATAATTTATATGACAGCAGCAACCTTTGCTGTGTCAGCTAATATAAAATGAAAATAAATTAACATTATTACCTTTTGGTGTATTGTGCTGTGGTCATTTTTAACTTCAGAGCATCCAATATGATGACAATCTGGCTGCAAACATATCCATAGATTTGGCCCAGGGCATCCACAGTCAAAACAAGATAGATTCTGAAAATAAAGGAAATTTAAAATAAAATAATATTTCAAGATGTGCCAACTAGTCGGCGGTTAGTCAGCAAAGCTGATTATCCGGCCAATATCTTAGTCGCTGAATAATGGGCATAGAGCACAGACTATCCGAATTTGTAAATAAACTCTAACCCGCACAAAAGTAAAAAATCAAGAAGCAATGGGAAGTGCGAACTACAAAAGACAAAACAGTTTTGAAAACAGGAAAAATATAACTATAATTATATGATGCATGCATGACATACTAACGCAGGGGAGATTATAGAAGTACACAATAAGCCAAAGAAGTTATGAATTAAGAAAAAATTTTTTGTGTGTGATTGTTATTTTAAAAGAGTACCAAATACCAGCTGTTTTGCAGCTTTGGAGTAGAATTTGAGTCCAAAATAGACTTGTTTGTCAATTTTTAGGTGTTTTAAGAATTACACGTAGAAAAAATATACACATTATATTTTTTTATTTATTATTAATGGTTCAAGTTGGTGAGCCGGCTTAATATGTTAAATGATTTTTTAACATTTATGTTTTCTTAGTTACAAATTAGACCCCCAGGCCAATAAAAAATCATTTATTTTGCTCTACCATGTAAAAAAATGTGTTAACGGTTGATCCTGCAGGCCACCCCTGTAACTAACTGCTAACTTAAGCTCTATTTTAGCACACTATTTTAAGCTCAAAAGAGTAAAAACCATAAGTATGTATTTTTTGAGTTCAAACATCTATTTTGTTAAAATTGGCAGTATAATGAATTTACAAACAGTGTATTTTGGAAACGATGATCGATTTTGATCTTTCAAATGGCATTCAACCAAATTTTTGAGATCTCAAATATTGCGTTAGCTAAATAAACGATAGCTTGAAAAATTTAAGAAGCTGTCAAAAAATATTTTATTCCAAAAATGTTGTCATTGATAAATCCCAAACAAATTAACGAATTTTGATTAAATTAAAATTATTTGATGCAGTTTTAAGGAGAAAAGTTGATAAGTAAATTGATATATTAGCCTGAAAGTCATTTCAAAAATATTAAGTAAGTTTGCTAAAAACAAAGTAATTTTATAATTTGAAAAGCTGTAACTTTTGAAAATGTGTTTCGATTTTGATTTTCGAAACGTCATTCGGCGTAGTTATTTTAGTTCTGAAATATTGTAGGATTCCAAAAAGTGTTGGTGGAAAAATTTCAAAGTTATGTTGAAAACACCCTTTTTGCAAAAATTTTTGTCAACATAATGGATAAATTGATTTAGATGCAGTGTGTGCATTAGATGTAGTTTGTTGAGGAATAGAGCTGATTAGTTTTTGTACTCAATTGGTACATTAATCTGGAATAATATTTAAAAAATACTATTTCCCCAACATTTTTTTGGGTTTTTTACAAATTTCCCAAATTCTCCTGGGCCGACCTTCCTTATTTACATACATAGCGGGAAGTTAAAATCCCTGTCCAACTCAAAAGAAGTATATAATTATGTCAATGACATTATCTATATAAAATAATAATATGAATCTATTTATAAAAATATTCTGATATCTGGAAATCTTCATATTATTTATCATTCAATTTACCCAAAATTTATCGAGTATTTTAAATAGTAATGTTTCATCATGATAATCGCAACCTCATAGTCACATCAGTGTCTGTTGCTATTCTTTTTCCAGCATTATTTAAACTACCCTCTGTGATTATTTTTTTTGATCGGAAAAAAATTACCTACCCATATCTGCTAAATAGTAGCATATATTTAAATGATTGTTTAGACTACTAAACAATGCATTTGACAATCAGAAAGGTTTTTTTAAACCTGTATGAGAGCACTGTATATAGCATAAAAAACGAAACAAAAAATTTATATAATTTATTTGAATCACATTTTATTGTGTCTGTTTATAGCATAAAAAATGAAACAAAAAATTTATATAATTTATTTGAATCACATTTCATCTGTTTATTTTATAATTAATGTCAAGTGCATTAGAGACAATGCAATATTGTAACCACCCAAACAGCAAGTCATTGCTTGAGCTTATGACTTGCATTTTAAACAATAATTTTATCATTTTTCTGTATTGACATGAAAATGTTCTATATGTATGCAGATACAGTTTTAAACAAAAACAAATTTGGCTAGGATTAGTGTTAAAGCACATAATAATTTGTCAGAAATTTCTTTACACTTCATATGAGTCAAACATGACATGCAAGAAATATTTATTATAGAAAACATGTTTCTTAAATTAATTCATACATAATGAATATAATGTCAGACGTTTAATTTTCCAGTGTAAAAACGGAATGACAGACTATTTATTGCAACTTAATATAATGTTTATATTAAAAAAAAAATATATTTCTATGCAATTATTAATTTAATTGCTAGATTATTAAAATACTGTGTTGATAGAGTAATAAAACATTATTTTACATTTTTCTTACAATGGGAAATAAGTAAGATATAAAGACCTACCCCAATAAGTCATACTGTGATGTAATCATAGTAAAATAAACTTATTTGACATACAAATAAGTTTACAATTACTTAGACAAGATCCCTGGAATATTATACATAAATATAATTTGTTATTTTACCAGTAAATTTTGTAAACATAAAAATATAGATAATGTATCATATAGATATAGTTCTATAACAATATGAATTTTACAGCGAAACAGTGGTCACTAACAGGTTGCAAGGTGTATACGTCGTTATAAGTTGCATAATATGAATACAAGCTAAGAATCTTAATTACAAACATTATTGTTACGTTGAGGTTATGTAGTATTATAAAATTAAAACCCTACCTCTTTCGACTGCCATAACTCTTTTCCTAGATACTCCAAGAGTTTGTTTAGATGATCACAAGTCACACCTTTATCCATAGCGAGGAAAATTAGATCTTGTTTGTAAGAAAATGTAAATAAGGATAGTAATCTATGTAATCACTGTAGTCAAGTAAACAAACATTGCCTATATTGTAGTAAGTAGGTAGGTACAAAAAGATACACATAAAAAAGATAAGTAACGCCTACAAAAGGAATACATTTCAGAAAAAAGGATGATAATTTAATTAAAGTTTACAGAAATTTCCTTCTACACAAAACGTTCCGTGACGAGCGAAAAGTCAGGTCAGAATAATACAGATTAAAATAAAACAAACAGCAGTGTTAGTAGATGCAGCAAATTATTTTGACCCAGAGCCGTAAAATTATTGTACTTTTAAGAAAATGTACACTCATAAAGTTATAATTAATTTCTATTATAAGACATCATTTATTGAAAATGTATGTGTAAATGTAAGTAAACGATGAAGTTGTATCAGTGTACTAGTACACTCTATTAGTTCTATTAGCTCTATTCGGTCTTTAGTTTCAGTTTGTACGAAACGGTCATGTTTCATGTCCGTACTAACTAGTAACTACTAAAGTGTCGGTACGAAATGCTAAAATTAGAGTAATTACCTATTTTTTATGAAATGTCATATGTACGTAGATGATAAACGTGTTTTATCTTTGTTTATTCATATGTCTTTTATTTATGGAATAAGAGGAATATCATCTTAATTTTAATATTTGTATTTAATAAGTACATTAATATTATGATTAAATTAAAAATTACAAACATTCCCAGAAATTGTAGAATTTAATCATTTAAACTTCCGTTTTAATAAATAAAAGAAGCAAGTTTTAAAACCAATTAATAAAGTTCTTGTTTTGTACCTATTCAATATTCATATTTAAATAGACAGGAGTCGACAGGATACCTTGTAGCCATGATAAGCATAATAGTCGTTATTGCATTACAATAGAACATTAATCGCCTTCTCGGCTCTTAGTCGTTTGAACGGTAACATCGTCATCGTGATTTTTCAGCTTTGCCGCTCGCGTTCGTTATAAAACCACTCGTGGGTGCCAAATACTGATCGAATACCGCGACCGATAGTCCGATTAACAGTTAATGTTCTGAAACGTTTCTTTCTTTCTTTCTTCTTTCTTTAGTACAGTGCGAAGAAACATTTCCTATTTGTACATCGTTCGTGAACTATACAAGACTATTAATAACAGGAAACATTTACCCAGCATTCATGGCGGGATAATATATTATGTTTAAAAAAATAGCTTTAATACTTTTTCACGAAATAAACCTTTTTTTGTAAAAAAAATTGCTATCATTCGAAATGATTGTACTTTTTGTCATGATTGTACGTTTACGACTTAGGGTCGAAATTCATGAAATTATGGTACGCGTACAAAATTATGAACGTCGGCTTCCACAGACTAAAAGCAATATTTGAAAAATAAAAATGCACTTTATTTCATTAATTATAAAGTTGACATTTGTTTCTTACATAATAGAGGGCAAAAACGTTCTGAGCAAGACAACGACCAGAGTGGATGTTGTCCCTTTCTTGCAATTGTCAGTGTAAATAAAACTGTCTGATGGTAGATTTTTATATATTCGGTAATTGTTAAATCCCTTTTATTCATACATGTCGATAAATATAATAGCATGAAATGTATTGTAATTACAACAATGAGTTCTAAAATGTGTTTATTTTAATCATTACGTAATGACTTATGCAATGCAAAACCTGTTTCTCAAATTAGTTGAATTACTTAGTAGTAATTTTATTAGTTTTTTATTATTTTAATTTATTAGTATAATTACCAAGGAAGTTACATTCTACCCGGAATGCTTACACGCGCTTCAAAATCGTTCCGAAGAGTACCACGACATAAGTGGAGTGTGTCTCTTTCTACAAAATAAAGCGCCAATCGCCATATATAAGTGTGGCCATGTGTAGTATGCAAATTACTACTAGTAATTCTACTAATTTGAGAAACAGTTTTAGCATTGCATAAGTAATTACGTAATAATTAAAATAAGGCCATTTTAGAACTCACTATGTTAATTACAATACATTTTATGCTAATGTATCTATCGACGTGTATGAATAAAAGGGATTTAACGATTAACGAATATATAAAAATCTACCATCCGAAAGTTTTATGTACACTGGCAATTGCAAGAAAGGGACAACATCCACTCATGTCGTTGTCTTGCTCAGAACGTTTTTCCTCTCTGTTATGTAAGAAACAAATGTCAACTTTATTACGATCGAAATAAAGTACATTTTTATTTTTCAAATATTGCTTCGTAGGAATTCCAGTTATCGTATAAAAGTTCCTTGATAATTACTTAATAGTTTTTTTTTAAATTACAAACTACGCATGGCCTACGTAGTACTCTAATTGGTCTGTGGCATGGCCGCACTTATATAGAGATTAGACTTGCGCAAAATATATCCGAGAAAAGAAAAGAGTGATATGTATCTTTCAGAGTTACGGATATATATCACTCATTTATATCTTCAACTCCTTATAATTCAGTAGAAATCAGAGTGATTGGGATTGGTGACATATTTAGATTTAATGATAAGGAAATGAAATGATTTACAGATTTAAAGACAAGATAAAGAGTTGAAATAAATGATATGTTTTTATGGATTCTGTTTGGTATTCGTTTACTTAATTATTTAAAAAGCAATCACGCTTGTTTTATTTGATACTAAGGATTGACCGCGGCTTCCACTGCGTGTGAAAGAATTATGTAAATTACATTTAACCGACTTTCAATGTTTTTAAAATGAGAAGTAGGTGTATTCGCCGATATATTAAAGATTTCAAGTTTCTAGTCTTAAGGGTTTAACCGGTGCAATATAATGACAAGATAAACAGTTAAAATAAATGATGTATTTATGGTAGGTATATCGAACAGAATCGATATTATTTTATTAAATTATTTAAAAACAAACGCTTATTTTTTATTATGCGTGCGTTTTTAAAACAAAGTAGGTACAAACAAAATAATTCTCATCGCTGTTTATTATTACTATCCGCATTTGAACAATATTAAATATATCTTAATCCAATTAGTTTAAGGTATAACTTTGTGTGTACAGTATGTAGTTCGATGCTACAACATTCTTCATTCCGAATGATGGTTTCCTCTCTTTCTACTCCCTGATAAACATATCATTCCTTTCATTCTATTCCGCTTAGATGAAATACAATCACTCTGTGATACAAAGATATAGAGAGTTAGTTTGAATACTACGGAGTTACTGATATATTCACTCCTTTGTAAAGATTATATCTTTTTGAGTTAATCACTCCTGAGTTACACAAGTCTAATAGAGATAGAGTCAATGTGAGTCAATGATTAAACAATAAACATATTAATGTATAACATACAATGATATTAATGTTCCACAAAAACTCTACTAAGTAATTATTTTGTGTTAACTATAGGTATATATGTAATACTAAAAGCATTGAATCAATAAATGATCAATAAGCTGTAATTTTGTTATAGGTATTAGGTTGACTATAACACCAAAAAGTCACAGTGAATATTTTTTTTTAATAATGATCAAATTTTTATGTGCTTGTAATTTTTGTAATATGTGTACCGTTGTGTCTAATTTCAATCAAGATAATCAAATCATATAGAGATTTTTTTTAAAACCCAGCAATCATTCTCCTCGTTACGTGCACCTAAAAGTTGGAATATCCTCATCACGTTTCTGAAAATGACTTCAGCATCATCCAGTAGCGCTCGTTCTTTATTTGCTGAATCTAAACAGAGGTTGGCTGAAAGAGTGCAAGTAAATATGAATAATATAGCGTCACTAACACGCCAAATACAACGAGGTTCTAAGTCTAACGAAGTATGTATTTTAATCATGGTAGTATCTCTGTTAATCTCTGTTAATTATTCTGAAAGCCATACTTTTTGGTAATTATTTTAGTAATATTTAAAATATGACAAATGATGATTATGATTTTAAAAGTATCTTCACGCCCATATCCCCGAAGGGGTAGGCAGAGGTACAACAAGTGCACCCACGATTAGCCGAAGATACTTGGTCCCACAAATGTGATAGGTGGCAAGCCTATCGCCAACCGGGCACTTTCCAATCCCGGGCAACTTTTGTGTTTCTCAGAAAACTGAAAAAACACTTTTTTTTTTTAAAGTGCCCGACCCAGGAATCGAACCCGGGACCTCATGTGGTCAACTCCAACGCTGGACCACTAGACCACAGAGGCGACAGGACTTTTTTTTTATGATTTTAAATTAAACAAAATAGACTTATTACAAAGGAGGCTCTACATCTCATAAAAATAATGCAAAATAATTTAAGATTGATATTTAAAATGTTTTGAAGTATTTTCATACATTTTGAGGTTTGGTTAGGTTAGGTTTTGGCCTATAACTTATTTTATAAACATTTGCTTAGAAGGGGATTAGACCTGGTTCCTTTCCTCCGTCAACCCCAAATTCGTGTGGCCCCTTTCTAATGCAATCCCAGAATAGCCTTTATTTTTATCATGATATATGTATTCAAAAAAGAGATATAGACACACAAATCGAATAGGTTTACCATTTGGCCACAATTGAACCTTCAGTTAAGATAACAAAAAAATATTCTCACCTGGATTTTATTTGATAACTCAAAACAAAATGTTTAAGTTTTTGTTTAAGACTAATTATGTCTCTAGATACAGACATGAAGGCTTCTGATCCAGAAATTATGAAAAGTTTAAATTTTTGCTAATTAACTTTTCTATAGAGGTGTTGAATGAATAATATTAAGGGGAAACTAACAACTGAAAAACCAGTGACTATTATTAAAGGTAATGGTGTGAAGGAAAACCTTTGCTCACTCATTTAACCTTTGCTTACTTTTTATGAGTTACTTGGAACAAAGACTGATAGGGACCATGGTATCTCCGTCTGTCAGCTGTCTACATTTGCATCAGTATATTATGTATGTTTTGTCCACTTACACTTTATCAAAACATTTAATTTTTACATACCTTACAAACCTTTTTACATATGTTAGTCAATGGAGCAAGCCTTTACTTATCTACAACTTTTAAAATTTTCAGTGCTTAAGCAAGTCATTGAACTCCCTTCTAAACAGCTGGAAAGATCTTGTTGAACTTATGCTTCGTGCTGGTTGCTGTTTTTCCAGACAGTTCCATAACAGATGAATGATTGGCTATGTGAGTCACTACCATCGTGGCTACTAGATGATAGAGTTCTGCATTGTTTTGCTCGAGTCTGGTATCACTCCCTTATCTATTTCTGCCTTTATAGCATCAGTGTTTGTCACTGTCATGTTTCGGTTTGGAGGTTGAAGTAGCCGGTAAACTTATGCATGTAGCATTAAGACCTTGCCATAGGGACTGTCGCACCACTAACACTTTTGGTGTTACCATCATAGGTGATGGTTATCTTTTTCTATTAGGAGAGTCATCTGCTTCCTTACTATCTTAAAAAAATTGAATACATAGTTAATGTAGTTATCGGGTACAGACAGAAAAAAGTTTCTTGGATCTTCTAGTTTATACAAAAGTAAATGAAAATAAATTCTTTTCAGCTCCTATCTAAAGCAGCCAGGGAAATGGCTGTGACAGAAAATCTAATGGAAAGCAGTGAAGAAAATTTAAAGAAAATGCAATTGATTGCTGTACATATGGGATACCAGTTTGAAAACATACATAAGTCAGCTCAAATGCTAGTCGAGATTAATGAACAAGTTTCTAACATGCAAAGATGAATGAAAGTTTTTAAAATCCTTCAGATGTATCAGGTATATTATATACCTGTAGTTACGTGCAGTTATCCGCTTGATGCCCGAGCCATTAAACTGCAACCAACATACAATACACACCATTAATTATATGACGGATGAATTCTTTTTATTTTTCTTAAGAGTATACTTGAAAAAAGGGTGCCAACTTGATGTTATATGGCACAATGTTTCGTTTGGAAAAGGTTTAAATACCAATGAGTACAGAATTAAGCAGGAAAAATATAGAAAATAATGATTTTTAGCTGTGCATCCTATAAGTCACCACGGCTCCTGTAGTAGCCATGGTTTCCTTTATGCAAACCTTTATTTTCCGGTAGTAGTTTTAAAAAAATATGTTGACGTGTCAAAATAACTTTTAAAAAATTTTATTAAATAAAGTACTTCTGATTTCTACTCTAGAAGCTATATGGGCATTGAGTGGTTACAGAAGAAAGTTCGATTTCCAAAAGATTACAAACGTAATCACTGTCATTTTGTAATTTAATTTATTTGTATTAAAAATTAAAATGTAAAATATATAATGAAATTAAACAGATAAAAATAAATATTTTCACCTGATGTTCTATTTACATTTACACAATGATTTGATGGTGTTTTATGCGTAGCCCAAAACCTTGTGATTTATATTGACCCATGCGTCACAATGAGAGAGTTTCAATTATTAAAACGAACCCATCTGAAGTACTAACACAATGAAATATGTAAAACAAAAGAGAGCTAAAAAGGGTAAACCCAAGCATAAGTAGTTAAATTAATCAAATAAAAACCCTTTTAAGAATCCCCTCAAAACCATAAGCCAAAGAATGGTTTGTTAGGGTTAACCCTATTAAAAAGCTGATCGAAGGTTATTCAAATCAAACTGTTAACACTCGAACAGCCTAACCCATTCTAAAGGCTTAATCAAATGAACAAAAATTTCTGGGCTCTGTTTTTATGTCACTCGAAAGATACCCCAAGCAGTGATAGTGTGTTAATGTCAAACGCTTGTAGGTATATTATATCGTAAAAATATATAAATATGCCACATTGTGCTGTTTTATTGTGTCGAATAAAAAGCTAAGGCTTAAGGAATACCTCTGGAGTAATTTTATTTTATCGATTAGTATAAAACTGTATTAATGTGCAAATGCAAGCAACATTGACAGCCTAAGAAATTGCCTTAAACGGCGTATCTAGTTTAATCCGTGTTTTACCCTGTTATAAAACGTGAGTAAAATAGAG
Source organism: Apodemia mormo (assembly GCA_036924255.1). Taxonomy (NCBI): domain Eukaryota; kingdom Metazoa; phylum Arthropoda; class Insecta; order Lepidoptera; family Riodinidae; genus Apodemia; species Apodemia mormo. The sequence continues at coordinate 11,328,178 of JAUPFN010000025.1, read as the reverse complement.
GACCATAGTAAAATATTTATTTTTCATCTACTTTTGCCAGTAATATATAGTATTTTTTTATTTAAAAAAATTATAGTATATAAATAGTGAATCGAAATATATGCAGCCCTGTTTCACTGTAGCTCACATGTAGCTCAGTTATTTCATTCTGCTTAAAATTGTCTGGCATTTCTGGCAATAAAAATTAAGAGATTGATATCCAATTTGGGCGAGAAATTGAAGATTTCAACCATCAAGTAGTTAGGACAGGGGAAGGCAGCTGAGACATTGTGTGACATGTTGGTGGTTTTCGGACGAAGAAAATTAGTTATTTTGTAAACTAGTAAAATAACTAGTTTTCTTCGTCTGAATAATGGATTTCCGCAAAGTAATGCCTGAATCTATAAAATATCTTAAAGTGATGGTTTTCGATATAGCTTCGAACATTAACCACTTCAAAATATATGTAATTGAAAAATATGTGACTTCACACCAGGGGGAGGGGGTCCACATTGTGGCAATCTTTGACGTGACATTCATGGTTTCTACACTCCAGGGTGAAGAGCAGCGAAGGGGTATAAATATGAAATATTTATGTATGTTAATGCTCCTGTGAAACTAATGTTCCCTTGAACTGTGGCGGTGTTATCTATATTTGCCGTATATTTTTAACAGGCGTATGGATAACTATAATAATTTTGTACGTATGGCGCAGTCAATTCATAATTTTCTTCGTTATAAAACATCCCGAATGCAAATTGCATCAATTTCAACTATTTCTGTGATCTAAAAGCAACCTAACAAACCTGCTTCTTTTTTATGTAAAAAGCCGGTTAGGACTCTAGTTCTAAAGATGCTTAGCATTTATATAAGAAGAAATTTAAACAATTTGCCGCGGCATTTGTTAGCGGCGGCGGCAAATGTTAATCATATTATATAATGACGACATTTTACATTAGGCGTAAGGCATTTTCTAAGGCGTACTTATCTTTGTAATCTCTCGACGACATTTGTATACAAACGAATTATAGAATTTGTCCGCGAAACATAATATATTTAGTTGTAACGTTTAGAGAGGGTTTTTGTCAAAAACAAATTGAAATTTCATTGTCTCTAAGTACTTCATAATAAACCGTGGTCCCACAAACAAACTTTTGTTTGATTAATAACAAGCTGAATTTTTGTGAACACCCTAGTTTTGACGAGACAATAATCTTTTCTTTCTTCGAAAATAAAAAAAAAAACTCGATGTTGGAGGCCCGCAACGTCTTGCCTGATTTTGGCATTCTTACCATTTTCTGCATCGAGTAAGCTATGTGTCTGTTTACCTTTTATAGTTGGAAGTACCTTTTTATAGTAAGAAGTTATAAGTACATACGTAGCGGGATGTTAAAAAAACAAATCAGAAAGGCACCTTGGCTACAGTTCCTTGGTCTGGGCAAAAACCCTAAAAAACAAAAGTTTGTTTTTTTAGGTCGACGTGGACGTCCGACGTACAAATCCATCATTACTTTTCAAATGGATATTAAGAAATACAATTTTATATGATAATATTGCTTTATGAGAACATACCAAAGTGTCGTAATTATAATGAAAACTAATGTAGGTATATTTTTTGCGTATGCCTGCCTTTAACACAAATAATAATATTGAAAGTCATTATTATTAATTAAATCAATAAACTATTGTTTGATAAAGAAAAAATAACAATATATCCCTCGTGTCGGTCCGGGCTCTCTTTGAAGAATAGACTACCTGCCGTTCTGCCAGGCAGTTCGTAAGAGACGAACGATTAGCCATACGAGTTACTTGGCTACTAGGTGATAGACTTCTGCATTGTCTTGCTCGAGTTTAGTGCCACCGCCTTACCTATTTCTGCCACAATAGCGTCAGAGCTTGTCACTGTCGTTCCGGTTTAGAGGGCATGGTATCCGGACAATTTATGCATGTGGCATTAGACCTCGCCACAAGATAGCAACGCACCATTAACATCTTTGGTGTCTCTAGGCGGTGGTTGTCTCTTTCCATCAGGAGAGCCATCTGCTTGTTTGCTATCTTTTGATATAAAAATATATCGACGGGTCGTATGTAAGTTGTCGTAACTTAAAAAATGCGATTTTTGTTTTAGTCATGAAAATGACTCTACTTTTATATAGCTTTTAAGTTTTTTAAAACATGAAGAATAATAGTTAAATTTCTGTTAAATGATATTTACCTTCTAATAGAAATTTAATTTTTATTCTTCGTGTAAATGACTTCACTTTTATAGATCTTTTAATAAAAAGATCTATAAAAGTGAAGTCATTTTAATAAATAAAACTTAAATCGCATTTTTTAATTTACGACAATTTATGTAGGACCCGTCGATATATAAAATCTGCTTTCTGTCGGGCAGTTCATAAAGGTGAATGACCAAACATGTCAGTGCCATTGTGACTACTATGTGGAAGAGTCCTGTATCGTTTTTATAGGATTCAGTATCACCGCTTTACTTATTCCTGCCCCAAACGCGTCAATTCTTGTCACTGTCGAGTTCCAGTTTGAAAGGTACGTTAGCCTGTTAACTTATCCATATCGAAAAGCGACTGAGGGTCACAGCACACATACCTAATATCAAGTCGTAAAGGGACCATCACCGTATCGCCTCGAGCCGTTCAGTATTGTTTGTATGAAACCTCTTACTGCAACGCACACTAATCGGGATCGTAACGTAATCGCTTCGCCTCGGAACAGGCTCCGAACCGCGATGCGGTGCGTGGTCAACTTGCAGTTACCGCGCTTACGGCTCGTCGTCCCCGCGCCTACGTCTCTCCGTACCCGAGTTCACGTCTCTTCGTCCACCCTTGCCCCTGTGGCCCCCTCGCCCTCCCGCGACTTTTCTGCCGAACGTGCCACCATTCGCAAGGCAACACATATCGTGTACCCAATATATTTTTTCGTTTCTTGCTATTTTCTTCTTCCTCTTCATCAAATGCTATGGCTATGATAACCATCTCACGTATGGTAAACCGAGAGAGATTTAATGAGCTGCTGATATGCTTTGGTTACGTGCATACGTTAGGTTGACACCTGGTTGACGGCGAGGCAAAAGGTGATACTGTGCCGATCCCTTTCCAAGTTGATATGTGTGCTGTGACCTTGAATCGCCGATCGCTGATGCTAAAAGTACCATGTGTGCGGTCTCTCTAACATTCTTGATATCTATAGGCGATAGTTATCTCTTTCCATTAGAAGAGCCATCTACTTGTTTACTATTTTACGATATTTATCAAAATGTCAATCAACACATTTTTTTATCGTCTAACAACAAAAAGATAGAAGAATAAAAAAAACAGCAAATAAAAAATACCCGAAAGTTAAATAAATATTACCTCAAATGTAAATACGAAATATTAATATTTACTTTATCACTAGTACCTACTACAAAATTAAGATAAAAATGTTGAAATTAACCTTGCTAACCTAAACGAAAGGAATTAAATGCGTATCATAAAAAAGTTCAGAAAAAATATTTAATTTACTGTAAACATTATAGTGAGACGAATTCAGGAATGAAAATGAACCTTGAACTGCTTTGTAACTAAAGGATTGTAGGTTTTTTACACAATAGATTTCTGTCAAGTGATTATAACTTTTATTTATATGTAGACAGAGTTGTATTATAGAAGAATATTTCACATTGGAATATAGGGTTAATAGCTAATACTACAACTGTGCGTTTTAGGTTGACCTTTCAGTAGATTTCACTTTATTCACCTTTGGAGAATTTCAAGATCAATACCTGTGATGTTTTAACTTAAATCCGTATGCCAAAAGTAATACAAAGTTGCTTGTTGGAAATTTGTGGCATGTGAAACTTAGTCATAATCAAGGATCGAGGGTAAGGCTTAATGCGCACCATAAGTAACAGTAATACTACCGGTTTCACAGGAAGCAGCACTTAGCGCGGGCGTTAGTAAATTAAATTCTAAATAATCTTTTTTTTTTAAAAATTAAGCCAACGAAAGGTTAGGCGTACTCATATAATAAAATCAGTGAGTGAGAAACATATCTCCTCTGTTTTCGTTCACTTATAGTTGGAATTAAAAAAATGCTACCACCCTCGAAGTTACACCTATTCCGTTAAAAAACAATTATTATAATTGGAATAGGTACTCTGTAAAAAGTTATACATACAATTAAAGAACTCCTCCGTTAAAAAGAAAATGGTTAAAAAGAAAAACTAGCTGCGCTCTGCTCGCTTAGTGCGCACGGAACTAGTTGGCCGCGCCTTAGGTATGTGAACGGTGGGGCGGAGAGGCAGGGGCGCTTGCTGTCATTAGTCATTACTCAGTGCGGCGCCGTACTTTGCGACGGCAACACGCGTTGAAAGTTCCGGCTAGTTTAGACAAAACGCACATAAGATTGCAATAGCGAGATGAGTCCGCCGATAAAAGACAATCTAAGGAAATAATATTTAAAGTGCATACATTTTTTAATAAACGGAAAGCCGATGTCAATAGTTTAGAATATAAAACTGATGCGAATATACATAAACTAGTAGCAGAAGCAACAGGGATATCAGAACGAAGTGTTAGGAGAGTGATTGCTGAAAGTAAAAAATCGTTGCAAAATACAGGGGAAGCAAGATTTAGTTCTCCACGTAGACCAAAAGAAATAAAAAAGAAAATACAAGTTGATGACTTTGATTTAGCAGTGATAAGAAGAAAAATAAATCAGTTTTATACGGTAGAGAAAAAAAATCCAAGTCTACGAAAACTAAATGCTGTGTTAAAAGAGGATAATATTTTAGACTGCGGATTGACTTTTTTAAGAACACTTTTGCACAAACTGGGATATTCATTTAAAAAATGTAAATCGAAGAGATGCCTTTTAATAGAGAGACCAAATATTGTTGAATGGCGAGTGAAATATATGAGGGCTATAAGAAAATTCAGAGAAGACAAACGAAATATATTCTTTTTGGACGAAACCTACGTTAACCAAAGTCACAATGTCCAAAAATGTTGGCAATCTTCGTCGGAGCCTGGAATTTATACAGATATAGGCAAAGGAAGGCGTTTGATAATAGTTCACGCTGGTAGCCGGAACGGGTTAGTTGACGATGCTTTGCTAATTTTTAAATCAGATTCAAAAACGGAGGATTATCATGGAGACATGAACTCTACAAATTTTTACAACTGGGTTGATCAAAAATTAATACCTAAACTTCCACCTAACTCAGTCATAGTTATGGATAATGCTGCCTATCATTGTGTGCAAGTTGAGAAGAAACCGACTATGTCCAGTTTGAAAATTAATATGCAGAACTGGTTGCAAAATCATAATGTAACATTTTCTCCCACGATGATCAAAGCTGAATTCCTGAGGTTGATTAATGCGACCCAATCAGAAAAAATATTCAAGATTGACGAACTTCTGAAAGCTGCAGGTCATACTGTTCTCAGACTACCTCCATATCATCCAGACCTCAACCCGATCGAGCTTGTGTGGGCAAATATTAAAAATTGCCTGGCCAGAGATCACATTAATGCTACATTGGACGAGAAAATGACAATACTAACAAGGCTATTTTCCGAATTCTCTGCCGAACAATGGCAAAAATGCGATGACCACGTACAAAAAAATGAACAGGAATACTGGAATCATGATATGAAATTTGATACTATGATGGACCAAATCATTATAAGTTTACAAGATGATTCTGAATCAAGTTCAGAGAGTTCAGAATCAAGTGATTCTGAGAATTGAGTTTGTTTGTTTGTTTGAACGTGGTAATCCCAAAAACTACTAAACCGATTTGAATAATTCTGATTTTTATTATATAATACACATATTTAATACACATCCATAACTCATCATTATCTCGTTTCGTGGTCATTTGGAGGCAAAAGCAAAGCTTTCGTCCAAGAAACTTGTTGTTCTGAACAGGGCAAAACAGTCGATTGTTTGCGACTCTACAAGTCACAAATCAGGCTTCATAGGAGTACTGTTCTCATATTTGGCCAGGGGCTCCACAATACCAGCTCCTTCCTCTTGAACGCATTCAACGCAGAGTGTCTTCAATGCCGATCACGATAAACGTATACTGATGACTCAGCCTGAACTATATACTTTTCGTAACTTCCACTGACACGTGTTTCGTTGAAGGTCGAGTTAGAAAGAGACCCATAGATAGAGAGAAAGGGGCCCAACACAAAGGCGACACATTACCCTTATACCTGCTTTTCTAATATCGGCGGCAATAGTAGAATATTTTAGAAAAATATACGAAAAACACGTGGTGGTGCACGAAAACGGAACGAATAATACTTTTTGACGCTCGTACGCCAAAACTATTGATTTTATGAAAAAAAAATATTAGTACATAAAGTGTAGGAAATTTCCTCTAATTTAATTTAGTACACGAATGTACTATCGTAAAATGCGTCGTAAAGGAGATATTCCCAAAAAACCGTTTTTAGGCGCCATTTTTCAATATGGCGGCGCGAGTGGCGGAGATACGAGGTGGCAAAGTTGAAATTCAAAAAGAGCATACCGAAATCCATAAAACAAGCAATTTTCAAAACTACCGGAAAACTTTCCAGGTAAAACTACCAAATTACTGAACTAACATTACAAAGTTCAATTTGTATTTTATTTATTCTTTTCAATAAATGAAAAAATATTGTTCACGATATCTTCAGATTGGTCATCACTGTCTAAGCTCATGTGCATTGCGAGCAGTTGACAACCCGCCCCCTTACCCCTGTCACCACCTAAGGCGCGGCCAACTAGTTCCGCGCGCACTATAGCCCGGTGTCGCTGTAAGGCTGATTTCCGTGTCACGCTGACCGCAAGCTGACGGTCGGTGCTGATGGGTCAATAATATATGTCAGCGGTGGTCGATCGCGACTATTAGCCTAGTCGATCATGGCAAGGCAGAAAATATAAATAAGTAGACCAGACTGCGCAAGTAAATACCAACTACTATAGCATCATCTTGTATCATTTTTCAACCGCTGTGCCGCCACGGTATTCATCCTCTATTCTACGCAGCATATTATGGTCTTTTTTTATTGTTACGAATAATCTAGAAACGTGTAGAGTTGGAACGCTGGAGAGATCTAGAAATAAAAGAAAGAGATAGCTACTCCTATTGACAAACAAATAGTTGATCTACGCTATACCATAATGAACTTTGTGGTATAGAGCATAAGGTTGAAAGTAGCGTGTAGTCGAAAGTAGGATTGATGAGTCATTGATGAGTCCTTGTTTATCATAAGTTGATTACAATAAGAAGTGATTCATAGGTTCCCGATACATTTAGATTTTTCTCGATCCAGGTAGAACTTTACCCTGGCTATAAATAGAGATGTGTTGACAAATACAGGGCAGTTTTTATCAAGCGATCGAGAACAATACTTGAAGTGAGCCGTGCGAAGCGAGAAGTGTTTTATTGTGTAGTCAGTGATAGTACAGTGAGTGACTAGTGTGTAAAGTGTATTTTAGTATTACATTGTGTTGTCTTGTGTATTTGTATACAAAATACACGGATTTAATATAAGTGGTGTTTTCTTACAATTACGAACCCGAAGTACGTAACAACTGGTGTCGGAAGTGAAATTGTGAAATGCCACTTATTCCGAAGGAAGGTGTTACCACCAGATCTCAAGCTGAGATACAGAGGGTGTCAGAGGGCACTGAGATGCGTGCAGGTGAGGAACCCGCAAGTATTGCGAGCACGTCAATACCATCGTGTACTTCGCCTACTGATCTTTCTGTTGTACTGGCCGCTATTCAGCAACATCAAAAGCTACAGGAAGAGCGGCAACTAAAGCTACAGGAACAGCAACAACAAACGCTACGGGAACAGATCAAGGAACATTTAACTGGTTTTGATTATAAATTGTCAGTTATCTTGGCGCAGCAAGACCAGTTAAAAAGCGATGTGGGCCTCGTCAAGCGCGACATGAAGGATGTTGAGAAGAGGGTTGACCACTTGGAGGCCAGCTGCGACAAAATAAGTGAAAACGTGGAACAACTGGAAAGGGAGGTCATGGAAATGAAGATCACAGGAGTTAAGTCGGGTGCTACCATTACAAGCTGCTCTCACCAGGTGGGTCCTTGGGTAAAGGTACCCACTTATGACGGTCTTTCTTCATGGAGTGCCTACCGGACTCAATTTGAAATAGCAGCAAAGGCAAGTGGATGGACAGATGAACATTGCCTAACAGCTCTAAGTACGGCGTTACGGGGACAGGCGTTCTCTGTGTTGGATGCAATGCCTAAACAGTATCAGTTCGCTGATTTGATGGAGGCTTTGGAAGCTCGCTACGGTGAGCGTCACTTGGAGCATGTTTTCCGTGCCCAATTAAAGGACCGTGTACAGAGGAGCGGTGAGGGACTTCATCAATGGGCCGTGGAAATTGAGAAGCTTGTGAGGAAGGCGTATCCTTCAGCCGACGCTAACACAGTGAATAACACCATCGTCCATGCGTTTATTGATGGAATTAGAGACTTGGAAGTCCGTGCTGCTGTTTGCCTTCAGCACCTCGTGACGATGAACGAGGCTTTGGCTCATGCGCTGGAGGTAGAAGCTGTTCGCCACGAACCTCGAGCACATAAAGTACGTGAGTTTACAGAAGTTGTGACTCAAACAAAAGTGCCCCATGTGCTACGCCTGCGGTGAACGTGGGCACATTAGAGTTAGCTGCCCAGCCAAACCTATGCCTACAGTTTCAGTAAATTGGTGACAGCAAGTGGCAGGAAATTCAGCAGCTGAAGAGAGCAGGCAGGTTAAACAGCCTGTTGAACCAGCAGGTAAACGAGTAACAGAATCAAACGACAGGTGCTGGCTGAACGAGAAACAGTCCCAAAAGCTGTCGTACCCCAGGTGAGCGAACGCAACAGTTTATCCATTAAGGGATTGATTAATGGCAAAAACTGCAGCTCACGCGGGACATTCGGGCCACAAGAACTGTAGGGCGATCAGAAGTGGCTAGCAATGGTAACCTGAGTTCGAGGAATACAGTACAGCGTAGTGGAAAGTCTCACCCAAATGCAGATGCATTATCACGACGACCATGTACGGATGATGCCAAACATTGAGTAAGGATGATGACGAAGGAAATGGTTCAAGTATTGCGAGCTAAGCCTACGGATGACAAATGGGAAACTTGATGAGATGCGTGAGGCCCAGTATGAAGATAGAGATTTGCGGCCTCTAATAGATTGGATGAAGCAAGACACGGGAAAACCGGAATGGCAAGAGCTGGCTCCTTTCAGCGCCATTACGAAAAGTTATTGGGCGCAGTGGGAAAGTTTTGTGTTGCAAAACGGTTTACTATACCGTAAATGGGAAAAAACATCAGGAAGAGAACATCATCTACAGTTAGTAGTGCCAAGAAAACTAATCAAGGACGTACTACGTGAGTTGCATGATGGGGTTTCTGGGGGACATCTTGGAGTACGACGAACATTGGTAAGGTAAGGTGCGAGAGCGTTTTTACTGGCTGAATTGCCGAGAAGATATCGAGAATTGGTGCCGAAAATGTACGTCATGCTCAGCAGAGAAAGGTCCGCAGGTCAGAAGCCGAGACAACCTTAGATTATACAACGTGGGAGCCCCCTGGGAAAGGATAGCGATTGACGTGGCTGGGCCATTTCCTAAGACAGATAACGAAAACAAGTATTTTACGGTCGTGATGGATTACTTCACGAAATGGCCGGAGGTGTTCGCAATTCCTAATCAGGAAGCCACGACGGTTGCTGAGAAATTAATGAATGAGGTGATATGCAGATTTGGTGCTCCGCTGGAGATTCATTCAGACCAAGGCAGAAACTTTGAATCTAATGTATTCCAGGAAATGTGTAAATTATTAGGAGTGTACAAAACAAGAACCACACCTTATCACCCCCAATCTGATGGAATGGTTGAACGGTTTAACCAAACTTTGGAACGACACTTAGCCAAGATGGTAGAAGATCACCAAAAAGACTGGGATAAATACATACTTCTGTTCTTAATCGCTTACCGAACAGCAGAACACGAAAGCATAAAAGTGACGCCAGCCTATGCCAACTTCGGCAGACAGTTACGTATATCATCAGCAGACTTAATGACTGGAGGCCCGCCACTGAATGCAGAGACCTAATTAAGTATACCGGAATATGTTGAAGACATTCGTGAGAGGTTACGTGATGTACACTCATTAATAAGTGAAAATGCATTGGAATCAAGTCAGCGGATGAAGACAAGATACGACCGAAACGCCAATCATCGAGGTTTCTAGGAAGGATCTTTTGTTTGGTTACATAATCCGGTTCGACGAAAAGGAAAATCATCTAAGTTACAGCGACGTTGGGATGGGCCATACAAAGTAATCACACGGATCAATGACGTAACCTACCGAGTGCAGAAGCAACCAAGAGGGACCATGAAGATTGTACATGTTGATCGATTAGCCGTCTATAATGGAAGTAATGATGTTCGAGACGAACATAACTAAGAGGGGGTAGTGTTACGAATAATCTAGAAACGTGTAGAGTTGGAACGCTGGAGAGATCTAGAAATAAAAGAAAGAGATAGTTACTCCTATTGACAAACAAATAGTTGATCTAAGCTATACCATAATGAACTTTGTGGTATAGAGCATAAGGTTGAAAGTAGCGTGTACTAGGATTGATGAGTCACTTGTTTATCATAAGTTGACTACAATAAGAAGTGATTCATCGTTTCCCGATACATTTAGATTTTTCTGGATCCAGGTAGAACATTATCCTGGCTGTAAATAGAGATATGTTGACAAATGCAAGGCAGTTTTTATCAAGCGATCGAGAACGATACTTGAAGTGACCCGTGCGAAGCGAGAAGTGTTTTATTGTGTAGTCAGTGATAGTACAGTGAGTGACTAGTGTGGAAAGTGTATTTTAGTATTACATTGTGTTGTCTTGTGTATTTGTATACTAAATACACGGATTTAATATAAGTGGTGTTTTCTTACGAACCCGAAGTACGTAACAATATCTATATTATGGTTTTCGTCATGCGATTACCATTAAGCGGGAAGCAAGTGGGAAGCGGGGGAGGGGCGTAAGTCAATCCGTCCCGTCACCCGTGATCACGTCTCAGTCAGTCAATTGACAGTTGATGACAAAGACTACCGGAGTTCCGACGTTTCGATGATTATCACGATTAGACTCTGTATCACTCAACGCAAGCCTCATAGTTTTTTACGTACGATAGGGATAAGTGGTTCAAAAGAAACGCTGAAGGAACAACAAATGAGAAAATGCTGTTTCATTTAAGATATATATATATATATATATATATATATATATATATATATATATATATATATATATATATATATATATATATATATATATATATATTTATATATATCTTCTCTTTTTTAAATCTAGACATTCTACAAATTTCATTTTAATTACTATTCAAAATGAGACAAGTGTCCAGCTTTTGTAATAAACTGTAATACGAAGGAGGTGTTATGTTAGGCCTTAATAACTAGCAAGGAAACAAAAAATTGGAAAAAAGAAACACAACTAAAAAGCAGCTTAGATCTCCAACACAAACTCTTCCACGGCATAAGCATTATTTTTCAACTATTATAATTTCTTCGCTTTAAGCTTAGTCATGGCGATTTCGCTATTTCAGTTTTAAGTAATTCTATTCCAAAATTGCCGTATTTGCTCGGTGACCATATTTAGCTATTGCAAAGTTTTGTTCCTGGCGTCCATCATTCTTTTTGTAGTTCTCTCCTGTGTTATTAAAGGAGACATAGTTATTTTAAAATTAATTTAAACTAGATAGAAATTTTAAATGTAGATAGCATCTTTTCTAGTTTGTAAGTTTTGGCTCATACTGCCACACAGTCATGCATTTGACGTTTCCCCGTGTTGGTCCGAGCTCCCTAGAAAAATAGGCCAACTGCCGTTCTGCCAGGCAGGTCGTAAAAAGCGGACCGATTGGCTGTTCGAGTCACTACCATAGAGGCTACTAGGCCTTACATATTGCGCATACAATAGTGTGAGTGCTTGTCAATGACCTGTTCCAATTTGAAAGGTAAGGTAGCCCGTAAGCTTGTGCCACAAAGACCTCGCCACAAGATAGCAAGGCACCACTAACATATGTGGTATCTATAGGCGATGGTTGACTCTTTTGATCTAGAGACTAGTTTACTTGTTTGCTATAGTATAATTAAAAAAAAGTGAATTAGTTAACATAAATATTGACTACAAGAATTTAAAAATATACACACAATAAAATAAAGTATACCTTCAGCCGAAGCCACGTACTGTATAGACTATAGAACATACCCAATATTCATAATGTATAAGAACTGATAAAATCAGATCTAAATAGTTGAGTAATGAATAAATAAAAAATGATTTGAATAATTTTTCCGAGATTAGAGTTCTACAACGTCTCACCTAGGTTTTGTGCCGTCGTTTCACCGATTCCTGCTGCATTAACGTTGTGCTTGTAACGTATGTTCCAGTTTGAAAGGTAAGGTAGCTAATAGCTAATAAGTATGCATTCGGCACATCTACCTGCCACATGGATTGTAATGCAATTGTTACTTTCTTGGTGGTGGCTGTCTCTGAGCCATCTGAGATTAGCCAAAGAGATATCTGCCATTCTACAATGTAAACAAAGTAATTCTTGTAATATATATTATACCTTTAAGTTTTAGTGAATTTTGCTGGGACATTTTCTGGTTTTGTTTTTCTTAAATTGTTCCATTTTGGTTTTAAAAATTGTGCTTCTTGTAAAAATGTGTCTATAACATTAGTAGGTCGCATCAATTTTATAATTAATAAATTATTTTGAAAAAAAACAGTTTGAACTTTGATGACGGCTAACGTCAGTATTGTGAACCATTTCACGCTTATGACACTTTCTTTGATATTGAATGATAAAATTTTTCCATTGATTATTTGTATACATCATTTATATTTCGCATTAAATGCATACACGGCTATCCATTGTATCTAGCTCTATACTATACATCAATTAGTTTATAAATAGGGCTTAATTTTTTCGAGACTATTATAAAACTTTCTGAATAATGGAACGCAGTGAGGGCCATCCACAGATAACACACTATATTCGAGAGGGCCATCGGTAAGCAGTCAAGCTACGGATGCTTGTCGTAAATACATAGTCCAAAAAACTTGTGGGACAGCATGACAGACCGTTTTATTACTAAGCTAGTTACGAATTGTTACTGTTACGAATGACAGTTTGTAGATTATAGGGACCCGGCATTAATCAACGCGAATGTAACCAGTGAAAATCGATTATTGTCGATTTGATTACCAAATATTGAATTTCTCTACTTATTTTTTAATTTTATTTCATAAGATAGCAAACGAGCAGATGACGCGCCTGTTGAAAAAACAACCAACGCCTGTAGAAACCAAAGATGTTAATGGTGCGTTGCTATCTTAATGGCGGGGTGTTATCGCCCCATGTGTAAGTTTTCCCGGCTAACTTACCCTCTGAACTGAAACAGGACAATGACAAGCATTGACCCTATTACGGTAGGAATAGACAGGGCGGTGGTATCGTAACACCTCCTTCGTATTACAGTTTATTACAAAAGCTGGACACTTGTCTCATTTTGAATAGTAATTAAAATGAAATTTGTAGAATGTCTAGATTTAAAAAAGAGAAGATATATATAAATATATATATATATATATATATATATATATATATATATATATATATATATATATATATATATATATATATATATATATATATATATATATATATATATATATATATATATATATATATATATATATATATATATATATATATATATATATATATATATATATATATATATATATATATATATATATCTTCTCTTTTTTAAATCTAGACATTCTACAAATTTCATTTTAATTACTATTCAAAATGAGACAAGTGTCCAGCTTTTGTAATAAACTGTAATACGAAGGAGGTGTTACGATACCACCGCCCTGTCTATTCCTACCGTAATAGGGTCAATGCTTGTCATTGTCCTGTTTCAGTTCAGAGGGTAAGTTAGCCGGGAAAACTTACACATGGGGCGATAACACCCCGCCATTAAGATAGCAACGCACCATTAACATCTTTGGTTTCTACAGGCGTTGGTTGTTTTTTCAACAGGCGCGTCATCTGCTCGTTTGCTATCTTATGAAATAAAATTAAAAAATAAGTAGAGAAATTCAATATTTGGTAATCAAATCGACAATAATCGATTTTCACTGGTTACATTCGCGTTGATTAATGCCGGGTCCCTATAATCTACAAACTGTCATTCGTAACAGTAACAATTCGTAACTAGCTTAGTAATAAAACGGTCTGTCATGCTGTCCCACAAGTTTTTTGGACTATGTATTTACGACAAGCATCCGTAGCTTGACTGCTTACCGATGGCCCTCTCGAATATAGTGTGTTATCTGTGGATGGCCCTCACTGCGTTCCATTATTCAGAAAGTTTTATAATAGTCTCGAAAAAATTAAGCCCTATTTATAAACTAATTGATGTATAGTATAGAGCTAGATACAATGGATAGCCGTGTATGCATTTAATGCGAAATATAAATGATGTATACAAATAATCAATGGAAAAATTTTATCATTCAATATCAAAGAAAGTGTCATAAGCGTGAAATGGTTCACAATACTGACGTTAGCCGTCATCAAAGTTCAAACTGTTTTTTTTCAAAATAATTTATTAATTATAAAATTGATGCGACCTACTAATGTTATAGACACATTTTTACAAGAAGCACAATTTTTAAAACCAAAATGGAACAATTTAAGAAAAACAAAACCAGAAAATGTCCCAGCAAAATTCACTAAAACTTAAAGGTATAATATATATTACAAGAATTACTTTGTTTACATTGTAGAATGGCAGATATCTCTTTGGCTAATCTCAGATGGCTCAGAGACAGCCACCACCAAGAAAGTAACAATTGCATTACAATCCATGTGGCAGGTAGATGTGCCGAATGCATACTTATTAGCTATTAGCTACCTTACCTTTCAAACTGGAACATACGTTACAAGCACAACGTTAATGCAGCAGGAATCGGTGAAACGACGGCACAAAACCTAGGTGAGACGTTGTAGAACTCTAATCTCGGAAAAATTATTCAAATCATTTTTTATTTATTCATTACTCAACTATTTAGATCTGATTTTATCAGTTCTTATACATTATGAATATTGGGTATGTTCTATAGTCTATACAGTACGTGGCTTCGGCTGAAGGTATACTTTATTTTATTGTGTGTATATTTTTAAATTCTTGTAGTCAATATTTATGTTAACTAATTCACTTTTTTTTAATTATACTATAGCAAACAAGTAAACTAGTCTCTAGATCAAAAGAGTCAACCATCGCCTATAGATACCACATATGTTAGTGGTGCCTTGCTATCTTGTGGCGAGGTCTTTGTGGCACAAGCTTACGGGCTACCTTACCTTTCAAATTGGAACAGGTCATTGACAAGCACTCACACTATTGTATGCGCAATATGTAAGGCCTAGTAGCCTCTATGGTAGTGACTCGAACAGCCAATCGGTCCGCTTTTTACGACCTGCCTGGCAGAACGGCAGTTGGCCTATTTTTCTAGGGAGCTCGGACCAACACGGGGAAACGTCAAATGCATGACTGTGTGGCAGTATGAGCCAAAACTTACAAACTAGAAAAGATGCTATCTACATTTAAAATTTCTATCTAGTTTAAATTAATTTTAAAATAACTATGTCTCCTTTAATAACACAGGAGAGAACTACAAAAAGAATGATGGACGCCAGGAACAAAACTTTGCAATAGCTAAATATGGTCACCGAGCAAATACGGCAATTTTGGAATAGAATTACTTAAAACTGAAATAGCGAAATCGCCATGACTAAGCTTAAAGCGAAGAAATTATAATAGTTGAAAAATAATGCTTATGCCGTGGAAGAGTTTGTGTTGGAGATCTAAGCTGCTTTTTAGTTGTGTTTCTTTTTTCCAATTTTTTGTTTCCTTGCTAGTTATTAAGGCCTAATTATAGTTTCTTCGCATGTTAAACTTAGTATAAGTTATGAAATAAAACTTCAAATTTAAGCACTTTGGTTTTATTCATAATAAGGTGATAAACAAAATCCTATAAATATCCCCACTTTTTGTCTCAAGGCTGTATCTGAAATAGAAATAAATGAGCCCCTGAAATATTCACAGAACGTCTGCCGTTGTAGTCGCTAACACGACAAACAATAAGGTAAAAAAGTTAGAATCCAAAGGGGTTCCTATACAAGAAACATTAAAAATCTGTTTTCTTCGTCTACCTTCCTGCATTCTTGTACGGACCGTATGCGTATCCAGCTTCATTGTTGCAAGCTGAAAAATAAAGAATTAATGATAAAAAATACAATGTTATTAAACATTTTCAACGATTTGTTCAATCACGTATAATAAATTTCGTAAATGTATGTAATAATGTAATAATGTAAATGTATGTCCACGAATTTCTCGGGAATTAAGTTATAAAAGATTTACATCAGGTATAATTCAACTTAGAGAATATGGACACCAAAGATGTTAATGGTGCGTTGCTATCTTGTGGCGAGGTCTAATGCCACATGCATAAGTTTACCGACTACCTTACCCTCCAAACCGGAACACGACAGCGACAAGCACTGACGCTATTGCGGCAGGAATAGGTAAGGTTTTTTGTGATATGGGTACAGTTGACACATATTTGAAGTCAGTTTAATTTTTAAATTGCTAAGATTCATATCTTTGAGATAACCATTGCCTATAGATACCAGGTACCTATATTATTGTTACCCAGATAGGTATGTTAATGGTGCTTTGCTATCCATATGGCAAGGGTTGAAGTCAAATTTATGGTTCATTTCCGTAAGATTACTAGCTACCTTACCTCCCAAACTGAAACAAGACAGTGACAAGCATCAACACTATTACGACAGGATTAGGTAAGTGCGGATGTTGTAGAACTCTACCATGTTAGTGATTATAGTTAGCCTGAAATTATTATTATTTATATTTCCCATATTGTTCAATACCACCTTTGAACAATAGACCATCTGTCATGCAGTTCGTAAAAGACTCGAAAAAGATTGATTTTCAGGTCATGACTATGGTGGTAGAGTTCCGCAACTCCTCACCAGGGTGTATGGCACCACCGTTTTACCTATTTCTACCACAATAGCGCCAATGCTTCTCATTTTCGTTTCTCGGTTCGGAGGGTAAGGTAGCTGGTAAATTTATACATGTGGCATTGCCATTTCTCCAAACGGATAGCAGTGCATCAGCATCAGTAAGAACTTTGGTGACTATAGGCAATAGTTTATCTTTTCCTCGGGTGAGATATCTGCTTGTTTGCTTTACAATGACAAAGATTGGCTGGCTTGTGAATTAAAGTAATTCGTAGGCGAAGTAGGTGACCAACATGACGTATATTTATTCAAATTTGCACAAGTTATAGGAGATTATATTCTAACGTGTGTTCCATCAATTGCAACTAGTACTCGAGGAAAGCGGGCTATTTGGCAACGTCCTTGTTATGTATCATTTTTGATTTTTATGTAGTCCGATTGCAAATGTGCTATTGCAAAGCTGATATCACGTACTGTCTGCCTGGCGCAGGACTGTCACACCAATAAAGTCTTCTGTCAACAACACTGTGCCTATCGCATGCAATCGGAGGGTCAATAGCAGCTGGTGCAATGGAAATTATTCCATGATTTTTTGAACAAATACGAAGAACTATAAAAGTTTATTTATCTTGCAAGAGTCTATGAATAATAATTAAAGTTTGTCAGCTAGGAAATAAGAAAAATATCTACCTGGCTCCTGTTATTCGTAAATGGGGATATATTTCAGACAATAATTGCTCTTCTGCCGTTATATCAAGCTGAAACCGCAGCTGGAATTATATGTAGTTTCCACTCTTTCCTTTATACTCTGATTGTTGATTTTTCGTCGGAACTAGACGTCACATACCAGTCTGATATTATGTAAAGCATTTCCGTGTCACTTTCTGAGCTTGAAGTGGTAAATTCACGCTAAATATTTTTTAAATTATTGTTCAACCGGCCGAAATCCGGGGGTAGCTATACGAATGACGGATGATGAAATTTTGACAGATTAATGACATTTTATTTTTTATAGGGACATACCAATCTGTCATTTCCATACAATACACAGTAAAACCTTAACTGGCAGCCCTCCCACCCGTTAGCAACGAACCTTTGGTAATTTGACATAAGAGTCGTGCTTTTTAGGAACAGTTTTAGCTTACGCCTCGTAGAAAATCCTACTATTTGTCACTAAAACGAGTCGTTTTGCAGATATAGGGACCGGGCATAAACCTTTCCGCGGTTTAATGTTCCGCTCTCGTGCGAAGCAGGGCCGTGTCATTAGTAATACTATAAGTCAGTAATACTATTCCTTCTGCCATTCTCCTAAGTAGTTTGTAA
Organism: Apodemia mormo; assembly: GCA_036924255.1. NCBI lineage: Eukaryota > Metazoa > Arthropoda > Insecta > Lepidoptera > Riodinidae > Apodemia > Apodemia mormo. The sequence continues at coordinate 11,309,697 of JAUPFN010000025.1, read as the reverse complement.
AAAGCAAATGATTGGCTATACGAGTTACTAAGATTGTAGTTACTAGTTAGTAGAGTTCCGCAACGTTTGGTTCGGGTATTTGGTACCGCCGCGCCGCGTTACCTATTCCTAAGGGCTCAAACTAGATCTCGGCGATCTACGGCTCGGCGGCGAGAGCGGCTCGATCTACCACATAGATTATTACTAGCTGCAGCGCGGCGTGCAGCCCGCTGCATTATAAAAGTTTTTCACGAATCCCACGATCACTTAATTTTTCCGGGGTAAAAAGTAGGCTTTGTTATTCCAATATTCCATCATCTACCTTTGTGATAAATTTCATCTAAATTCGTTCAGTAGTTTTTGTGTCATCGAGTAATAACCATCCATCCATCCAAACATCCATTGATCCAAATATTCAAACTTTTGCATTTTTAATAATATAAATTGAAGTGAACTGGATGACAGCTGCGCGGCGTGACGTGGCACGGGCAGCTAACTATCCAGTTTGAGGTATAAAAGCGTCAATGCTAAAGGTAGAAAAACTCCCGTTCTTCATCTTTTATTGATTGGTCTTGTTTCGATCAACACTTATAGACTTATATACAATATTGTGATAGTGAATTGGCCTGAATGTCGAATTTCGGCCGAATGTTGAGTTTCGGCCGAAAGTTGAATTTCGATCGAATGTCGAAATTCGACGGAATGACGTATTTCGGTCACATGTTCAATTTCGACTTCGATGTCGAATTTCGGCCAGTGGTTGAAATTTTGGCCCATTCTACTAACAAAATGAATAAAATTAACGCGAAATGACGAAAATTTCTTGATCGCCATTTTGCTTAAATTTACGACACGACCATACATTAAACACCGCGACTGACTGATCGCGACCGCTCCAAGCTCTGAAGTGAAAAATGTTGTGCAATATCAAACCTACACAGTGCAAGAAAAAAATATTGTACAAAAAAAATTAAACCCGCTCAAACTTTCGTTCAATCATTGTGCAATCTTCAATATTAACTCTAAACGGTCAGTATTATTGCACAATATTATTGTAGGTCTAGGGGCCGCCTTAGTAGGTACCCTTTTTTGGTCACTCGAATCAAATTTCAATGTACAAAAATGTATGATGTTAAATAATATTTTTATTAAATTTTCAAACTTTCGCTCTTTAATAAAACAAATTCGTAAGGATGTTGTATACCTACTATAGAATTATTTTTGTAAAAATTTTGATAATAAATGGTGTCCATTTACAATGGCGGCCACAACCGGCACTTCCACCCTATTTTTGCAAAATTAACTAAATAGTAGGATTGTAAAGCTAATTTAGGAACTTAAGTGTAGAGTTTGGTACGGGCAGCAAAATTTGCATAGACTACTGGCAGCAAATGTGTAAATTCGTCACTGCTATAAAAGTTTTTAAAACTGCCAGCCCGCTTAGGATAAACAGCGTGTAATATGTCGCGCGCGATAAAAGGAAGATTTGACCATTATTATGCCCGCACCTGCGTATATCGGCCCGTAGTAATGCGTGATGAAACTTTGTATGTATTGACCAATTCTGTGGTTTTAATACAAAACACCTATCATGACAAAAACGGTGGTCTTATTAGGGGCTACGATATTTTGCATGAACTATCGTGCAATATTCCTGATTATGATGGCTGATATAATTTTCAAACGTTTAACTATGGACGACCATTTTCTTTACTTCTACATGCGTGCTAATATAGACAATATGTATTTACTAATGTCGGCCTCAGAATGTTTTTTTTGTTGTTCAATTTTTTTTGGAATTTTATAAGGACAGCTTCTTTTTTTATATAAGATAGCAAATAAGCAGATGGGTCTGCTGATGGAAAGAGTCAACCATCGCCTATAGACACCAAAGATGTTAATGGTGTGTTGCTATCTTGTGGCGAGGTCCAATACCACATGCATAAGTTTACCGGCTACCTTATCCAGCCAACCGGAACGCTTGTCGTTCCGGTTGGCTGGATAAGGTAGCCGGTAAACTGACGCTATGCGGCTGAAATAGGTAAGGTGGTGGTACCTGACCCGGGCGAGACAATGCAAAACTCTACCACCTAGTAATAATTGTGGAGAAATTCCAGTATCGTTTCATTGCTCTATTCCTTTTTCACGCAGCCACCTGCTTGGTTTGAACTAATCGAAACCAATGGTCGAAATGAATCTTATCACACAGCGCTATCTGTTTGCGCATCCCTTTCATGTATCGCCACCCGTGAAGCAGGAATGTGATTTGATTATAAAGAAAAGTGACGAGAGTTTATTATTTTTGTATACTCATTACTAACATAATATATTCGTCTAAGTATTGTCGACTGAGTAGTGAGTACATGTATTGCGGCTACGTCGCGTAGTGCACCGTAGGGATAGACGAACCGTGGACTCCATAAAGCATACATCATATCGCTAGCTGATCAGGGAAGCTCCAGATCTAGATTTTTTTCTATTTTCTTGACAAATTTTAATTTGAATTTAATCGCATTTAGCATCAATAAATACCTATAACCTTAAATCCTTTGACTATGCGAGTCACTACAATCGTAGCTACTAGATGGTGGAGATTCTGCATTATTTTGCCCGGGTCTGGTGCCACCGCTTCACCTTTTCCTGTCGCAATATTAAACAATACAATATATTCAATGCTTGTCACTGTCTTGTTCCGGTTTGAAGGGTAAGGTAGCCGCTTAACTTATGCATGTGGCATTAGACCTCACCACAAGATAACAAAGCCCCAATAACATCTTTGGTGTCTAAAGGCGGCGGTGGATTCTTTCCATCAGAAGTCCCATCAGCTTGTTTGCTATCTTATGATATATAAGAAAATCTTTATCCTCTTACCCCCACCCTATTAAACCCCAACCCAACCCACCAAAATGTTCAGCGCAAATAATTTATATAACAAAGTTTGCCGGTCAACTAGTACCTATTATGTAAGATTTTTAAGAGCGGGTCATTTTATTTTCTGATCATGGACGATATGATACAAACAATTCCCCGTGCTGGTCCGGGCTCCTTTGAAGAATAGGCCAACTGTCGTTCTGCCAGGTCGTAAAAGGACAACCCCGTGGGCCAACCATTGACTATGCGAGTCACTAACATCGTGGCTACTAGGTGGTAGAGTTCTGCATTGCCTCGCTCGGACCCAGTACCACGCCTTACCTAGTCCTGCCGCAATAGCGCTTGTCAGTGTCGTGTTCCGGTTTGGAGGGTAAGGTAAACTTATACATGTGGCATTACACCTCGCAACAAGATAGCAACGAACCATTAACATCTTTGGTATCAATCAGGAGATCAATCTGCTTGTTATATTGTCTATCTTATTATATATACCTAAAAAAATAATTTTTTTCCGTCTCTTCTTTCGTGGTCCACTTTCACACCAAATATAATTAAAAGAAGAGAACTCAAACAAAATTAGAATTGATTTCCATTGAGTGAATTTGTGTCATGACACGCGTATCCAAATGGCATTTTAATTAAAGGTTAGACTACTGTTTTCACTCTTAATTGCAATGTTTGTGTCACGATCCGGTGTCTGTATTTTATACTAACTGTAGTTCTTGGCTTTGTTTGTGGTATTAAGGGGAAGTGTTGAAAAATATTAATAAAACACATCTCCCCTAGCCCACATCTTAGTAATACCTACTGCGCGTCGCGTACGGTACCATTCAAATAACAAAAAATGATATAAATAAATGGTACACTTCTTATTTTGATGTTTTGACACTAAGGTTCGCTTGCACCAAACTAATTACTACCTGCAGCGTGCAGCCCACTGCACTATAAAAGTTTAACAGCTCATTTTTCCGGGATAAAAAGTAGCTAATGTGCTATTCCAAGTCGTCATCTACCTGTGTGCCAAATTTCGTCCAAATTCGTTCAGTGGTTGTGGCGTGATTGTGTAACAAACATCCCTCTATCCATTCATCTAAACATCCAAACTTTCGCATTTATAATATTAATATAGATGTTTTTAAATAATTTAGTTATAGTTAAATGATTTAAAAAAAGTGTTTAAATAGTTCGTTTCAAGCGGACCCAAGTATACTTAAAGTATCGTGATGATACTCCCGGTGCCCTTATAGTTCCTGTCCACCAAGATTCCGTGGTTTCTCGGTTGGTCTGAGTGGTGATCCTCATCGTATTTACCAACCTGATAACGATTATCGATTATATCTATCGATACTGGGACCGACGGATTTACGTACTCATCCTAGGTATTGTAAGAAACACCACCTGCAAGACTTCGAGCTGCTGCTGAAATTTTGAAAAAACTCAATAACACTTACGTACCACCCGGAGATCGAACTTCGGCTTCGGGGATCAGGCAGTACCTAAACGATACTACCTGATCTTCTCATTGTGACCGCGTTCCGTACAGCTATTAATTCTAAAAAATAGATACAAAAGTTTAAAACGTAATATTACAATATATAATGATAACTTTTAAATATTTGCACAGAATTTCATGGCAGAAAATGTTGGTAACTTAATTAATTTTTGATAACTTTCTACACCCATATTACACCCACAATAACATCCACATTCTTGCAAATAAATATTTTCATTTCATTTCAAAATATGGGCGAGAAGTTGCTGGATCTACTACCTGGCAATCATCGACATTATTGCTGCAGAGATAGGATAAGGTGGTGGTACCAAAATCCGAGCGAGGCATTGCAGGACTCTACCACCTAAAAGTTAGGATTACCAAATAGCAAATCGTTCGCGTTTTACGAACTGCTTGGCAGAATGGCAGATGCTTTATACTTTAAAGTGGGCCCTAAAAATTTTAAGGCCCTTAAAACCTAATTATTTTAAAATTAGTGTTGGTCCAACACTAATTTTGAAGTTTGAATCTTATGTAAACATAAGAAAATATATCTTATATGATATATCTACATATTAAGCTATGTGGTTTGGTATTTGGCAAATTCATCTTAGATAGTAAAGTCCCGAGTTCGATACTATTTGATTTGAAGGTTTTTAAGTTTGATTCTTATGTAAACATAAGAAAATATATCTTATATTATATATCTACATGTTAAGCTATGTGGTTTGGTAGTTGGCAAATTCATCTTAGATAGTAAAGTCCCGAGTTCGATACCATTTCGAATTTTAAGGAATATTCTGCAAGTATTAATGTACAGAGCAATGACGTGTTTGACAGCCTCGTTATTTAGTTTTGTTGCCAAATTGGCAAGATGCATGTAGCATAAGACCTCGCCACAAGATAGCAACGCACCATTTAATAATTAATATTTAACTTTAAAAATGAAAGCACGAAGATAACAAGTAAGACATACTTGCTTTTATAATAAGAATCCGCAAGGTATAAGATTTACCGATAAATAAATTTAAAAATGTATCAAAACACAATTATGTCAAAAAAGTTATTTTTTTTATGTCATAAGATAGCAGCAGACAAGCAGATGAGTCTCCAGTTGGAAAGAAAGAGTCAACCATTGTCTATAGACACCAAAGGTGTTAATGGTGCGTTGCTATCTAGTGGCGAGATCTAATGCTACATGCATCAGTCTACCGGCTACCTTACCCTCCAAACCGGAACAAGAAAATGACAAGAACTGATGCTATTGCGGCAGGAGCAGGTAAGGCGGTGGTACCAGACCCGGGCGAGACAATGCAGAAGTCTACCACCTAGTAGTCACGATAGTAGTGACTCGTATACCCAATCGGTCGCCTTTACGACCTGCCTGGTAGAACGGCAGTTAGCCTATTCTTCAAAGGTGCCCGGGACTAACACGGGAGAAGTTAATATAACATTTCAGAATATTTGGAGGACAAAAATCCTGGGAATGATTGCTCCTCATACCAGTTATGTGATAATTATTGTAAATGACTATAAATTTTAATTGAGAAAAAAAGACAAGCCTGCTTAATATCTTGCACCGGATCATCTCAGCAGTGTGAGGCCGTGTTCCGATCCGGTAGTAGCTATAAAATTGTCGACCTATCAAAAGTGCCTGTTAAGGTTATTTTAAAATTAACTGACTTTGACATACAATATGAGGAAAATATATAAGGTAAGGGATGTGTCCTTTAACATATCCTTTAAGATATAGATAGACAGGATAATATACGTTTATAGTCGTGTCTATATTGCCATTGTATCCATTGTCCGCTCTAATTCTTGCACTTTCGGTTTTTTTCTGTGACATCTATTATTATTGTATTGGGAACGAGGTTATGCAACCGCTACCTTTAGAAGTTTTGATATAATTTTTACTGCTTTGTACCGAGACAAAGATAATACATCTCTCAGTGCCCATTACTTTTGATTATCAACTTTATTTTATTGTTGATAAAGTGAAAAATCGGTTTTACAAGGTTAATAAGCGTAAAATAAAGTTTGTGGAACAATTTGATCGTGACTACAGAAGCGACTGGGCTCTGGTTATGCAAGTTTAAGTTATAATTATCCACGTTTGAAAGTGCAAAATTATTGAGTTCACTAAGTGTTTGGGTATTATTTTATTTATATCAAAAGTAAGAGTATACGACCTACATATTCAAAAATATGGTCAAAGTAATTTTATTTAGAAGCTTTCAGAGAAGAACGATTTTGCAATACATATCGGTCAATAATCCAAGATGGTTAAAACTTACTAATTGACTTATATACATAATAATTGACTTTAACATGTAGGTTAGTAAGTAGGTATATTAAGTTTGAGTATTTAATAAGTTTGTCACCTATTCATAATCAATAGGTGAATAAGGGTTGAGAAGTAATGTATTTTAAATGGAGCTTCTAAGCAGAATATCTTATAAAATTGCTTAATCTTAATCTAAAATTAATTTTACATAACAATATTATCGCCTTGACTTATTGAATATAATTTGTTACAATTATATATAACTACCATAATGTTTTAGTTAAAATTTGCATGTCAATACTTTGACTAAATGTGTAGAACGTTTTACTTTTTCACACCTATTATTGTACACACATTTTAGGCAAATAAATATTATTATTATTATTAAAATTATTTTCAAACTTGTAACTATGGATGACGACTATCTTTACATAACCACTAAATATTAATCACTAAAATGTTTTTTATGATTCACATTTTTTGGATCGCTTACAATTTCATCGCTCCACTTTATTTTACACAGCCACCTACATATGTTAAATAACAGCTGAAATGAATAACTTCTAAACACGCAGTGCGATATTTTAGCGAGCTTAAAGTTTAAACCCTTTGTCGTAACGCCAACCGCGGTAAAGCACACGCAGTCTGAATGTTTGTGACGATAGCCGATATGGCCGGTCACATCTGCATGTATCGTGATTCGTGTCATTGCGCGAGTTTTGTGACGATATAGGGTAAAGTGCCCTAAAGTCGGGCGTCGCCTAATGTCGGCCATCTAACATATTTATGGTGATAAGTTTAAATTCCAATTAGGTTTAAATTTGTGTTGAGAATCACAACTTTACTCATACAACTGTGTATTAACACACGATTTAACCAATTTGTGTCATACACTTCAATATTATACCACGTAGAAGCCAACGAGTCGTCACACAGAGCTGTATTGTATCTGATTTAGCTAAAAACGTTAGAGGAGACCATGCACGGGGATTGTGTTTTTGACCATAAAAATCTCCCAATAGCTTTTATTTGTCTTCTGCAGAAAAATAAAAGGGCATAGAACATTATGTCTTGCAATGTTGTTAAATATTTCCATTTGTTATTAAGAAATAACAGCGGCCGAGATTAGGGAACTTATTTTGATACAAAATCCTATAGCCGGCTTCCGGCCGACATTAAGCCGAAAGATACAAATTTAGAACTCTGCAGAATTTCAAGACACAGTTATATTTTTGTTCAATAACTTTTTTTAAGAGCGTTTTGAATCCGTTATTTTAATGACCAAAGTTCGGCTGCCTTTATCCATTACGTATATTGAAATAATAAACATTTTATATTACGGCCGACATTAGGGAATTCAAACAACCTAATGTCAGCTCCCTTAAAATATTCCATATATACACAGGATGTTTAAAAATTGATAATAAAATAATGTCTCTATTTGTATTTTTGTTTAAATTCAATGCGTCAAATTGACCGCCCCGTTGGTCGAGTGGTTAGCAAACCTAACAATAATCGATGGGGCTGGATTCGGTTCCCGGCAGGGACAAACATTTGTGTGATGAGCACATATGTTATCGTATTTCTGGGAATTTTCTATCCTAAGAATAAAACTACTTGATTATTTTTTGTTGTAATTTTCGATTTTATTTATGTTCGCATGAACTAAAACCATAACTTTCTTTTGTGTAGTTGAATAAAAATATAGCCTGTGTCACTCTTGGATAGAGTAGTTTTTTAAAAGTGAAAGATTTTTAAAATAGGTTGAGTGGGTAGGATAGTGGGTAGGTTTTGTGTTTAAACGTAACAAACAAACAAACAAAAATTTTTTTTATTGTCATTAAACTGATAAAAAATGAAGTACTAGGTATTATGTTTATTAAAAATATTTGATTTAAATTTAATTAAAATTTTATGCAGATTTATTGCCTTGTTTTCAATTTAAAAAATCCTTTATTGGGGGCCGAAATTAGGGAAACACTAGCCGAAAATAGGGAAATAGACCCTTTGAAACTTAAAACGCTAATATATTTGTATTTCATTATTGAAATCAATTCGAATCACCAATATTGTAAAATTTAAATAATACGAGAAAACAAATTGATATGTTTTAACGATAACGGTTTAAGCCTAGTAAGGTCTGAAATTTGCGTTTATCGTTAGGGGGCCAACATTTGTGTACTTTACCCTACGCAAGTGCGGCTGCAGCACAACAGAAACTAGTAAAATTCTTTGAGGCCTTCTTAGGTAAGGCGGTGGTACCAGTCCCGGGCGAATCAATGCAGAACTCTACCACTTAGTAGCCGCGATGGTAGTGACTCGCATAACCAATCGGTTACCTTTTACGACCTGCCTGGCAGAACGGCAGTTGACCTAGTCTTCAAAGGACCGAGAGGTCCAACACGGGGAAAAATTCTTAAAGGATTCCTCGTCATTATTCTCACAGTTTATCTAATATACAGTGTATACACACCTCTTTATTTAAACAGAACATTGACACACATTGCAGTTTTAGAACTAAGCTTTATGACCTAAATACACTCAAGGAAAATAATTATTTTATCTTAACAACTAGATAATTACATGGTTACTTCGTATTCAATGGCAAGTCGATAAAAATCAATGAATTACCATACGCGAGATTTAATTGTGACTGAAGATTGTAAATATCTACTAGATAAACAATATAATATGAGGAAGCACACGTGATTTAATATTAACAATATATTACCGTGTAATCCGTGGATAGGGCTACCTCCACGGACATTGATATAAAAAACCCTAGATGCACAGTCCCGAACAAAAGTGACACTCAAAAGTGTCCCAAATATTATTTAAGTAGTTATAAATATGGCAAAAACATATGTCTGTGCATATCCAACCTCAAGTGCAAGACGTATAGTTGTTTTTACAAAGCAATGCACTAAAAGAAATAAAATTGACAGTGTCGCGAACGACGCGATTCTATTTGAAATGAGCGCACAATTTAAAATTGTGCGCTATTTTTTGGAGGACGTTTTTGACACACTGATTGTGTATCTTGGGTTTTTTATATCAATGTCCACGGATTAAATTGGTACGCTTTTCAAGACAATTTCATAGTTACTCAACGTAGCTTGCATTCATACACAGAAATACAGGTTTATACTACTTACCGATGAAATAAAATCACTTCAATTGCAATTTTTAAATCTTGTCATCTCTTCATTCATCAATTTCATTCTTCAAAATACAATCTCGTCATTGTGGCTACATAGCTTATTTCTATTTCTTCAAATGTATAACATTTTTGACAGTGGTAGCAGCGTTTGTTCATATGCGCGGCGATACGTTTCCATCTCAATGGCGTGTCTATTCGTACTCATGTGGTCTGTAGTTATCACCCTTCCTTTACGTGTTGGTCCGATCTTTTAAAGAATAGACCAGCTGTCATTTTGCCAGCGATTCGTAAAATGTCAACGATTGGTTATGTCACTCCCATCGTGGCTACCAGATGGCAGAGTTCCGCAACGTTTTGCCCTGTACTTAGTACCACTGCTTTACTTATTCCTGCCGCAATTACGTCAATGCGTGTCATTTTTGTATTCCGATTTGGTCGCTGTGGGGTTTCGGTTTTGAAGGTAAGGTAGCCGGTAGAATTATGCATGCATTACTACACTGAAAGCAACTCATCATTAATATCTTTGGTGTCTATATGCGATGGTTGTCTCTTTCCGTGAGAAAAGTCATTGCTTGTTTGCTTTTTTATATCGTAAGATAGCAAACAAGCAAATGGGTCTCCTGATAGAAAGAGTCAAACATCGCCTATAGACACCAAAGGTGTTAATGGTGCGTTTCTATCCAATGGCGAGGTCTAATGCCACATGCATAAGTTTACCGGTTAGCTTACCTTCCAAACCGAAAAACGACAGTGATAAGCACTGACGCTATTGCGGCAGGAATAGGTAAGGCGGCGGTACCAGTCCCAGGTTACCACATTTTTTTGGTGTGATTGTTTTTTTATGATATAAAAAAACAATCCCACTTCAAAAAAATTTGGTAACCCTATTCGCGAATGTATGTGCGTCGTTTATATTGAAGATGCATCTCTGTCACATCACACATGTAGTACTTTAGCGTCTTGCTTATTAATTATACGAGAAAAAATAAAACTTCTTTTATTATGCTTTGTGGTCTAATATTTGGGCTATTCGATTTATATCAAGAGGTCCCAGATTTATATCCCGGATTTGACAAAAATGTTACTGATGTTTCTTTAGAAATATTTTCCAAAATCGAACTTTCAGTAGTAGCTGAAATTTGGTACCACCACCTTACCTATTTCTGCAGCAACAGCGTCAATGCTTGTCATTGGCGTGTCCCGTGTTGGAGGGTAAGGTAGCTGTTAGACTTATGTAAGTGACATTACTATTCCGCCTTACGGATAGCAACGCGCCATTGACGTCTTTGGTATATATAAACGATGGTTTTTCTTTATGTCAAGAGAGCCATTTGCTTGTTTGCTTTCTTATGATATATAAAAAAATATTAGTAAAATCGTTAAAAAAGCATCTTCACGCCCGTATCCCCGAAGGGGTAGGCAGAGATACAACAACTGCACCCACAACTAGCCAAAGATACTTGGTCCCACAAACGTGATTGGTGGCAAGACTATCGCCAACAGGGCACTTTCCAATCCCGGGCAACTTTGTGTTTATCTGAAAACTGAAAAAAACACTTTTTTTTAAGTGCCCGACCCGGGAATTGAACCCGGGACCTAATGTGGTTAACGCCGACACTGGATCATTAAACCACAGGGGCGATCGAGAGAAAATCGAAAAACGTTAATGTTAAGTTATTTCTACTATTTACAATTTGACTTATTATAACCATTTCACAGAGTTATTACAATATATGTAGATTAATGATATCGTTAATTTATTAAGTTTCTCCACTATCTATATTTGACCTTTTATAACTATTTCACAGAGTTATTATAATATCTATACATATAATAATATAGTAGGAAAGTCTTTTGACTTTAAAAAAAAATATTTTAAAACTTTTCTTTAAAAAAATATTCAATGTTATACAATGTTATATAATACAGTTTTCTGTACATTGAATATTTTTTTAAAAGAATACTTCGGGCGTGATCTACAAACGATATCGAAACCAAAAATATAGTTTTTAGATTTTTTGTCTGTTTATCTGTTTGTCTGTTTGTTTGTCTGTTTGTCTGTTTGTCTGTATTTCCGGGGTAAACTCAAAAAGTACTGCATGGATTTACTTCAAATTTTGCATGAATATTACTAATAGGTCGGGTCAACATATAGGCTGCATATTATCACTTACGGGGGAGGGGCTGTGTGGAGTAAACGAACTCCTCGCAGACGAAGTCGCTGGCAACAGCTAGCAGATTAATAATATTTTTCATTTATTAAGTTTTTAGACTATCTATATTTGACCTATTGTAAATCTTTCATAGAGTTGTAACCATATAGATTACATATATAAAAAATAGAATATTTATAATATATATAAAAAAATTTAGTAAAATCGTTAATGTTAAGTTTTTTCTACTATCTATAATTTGACCTATTATAACTATTTCACAGAGTTGTAACAATATAGATTATTAATGTCGTTAATTTATTAAGTTTCTCCACTATCTATATTTGACCTATTAAAAACTTTTCACAGAGTTATTACAATATAGATTATTAATATTATTAGTTTATTAAGTTTCTCCACTATATATTAGGCATGGATCTCTTAACAATTAACATATTAAATATCACACTAATTTTTTTGAACAATTAACAACTGTTATTTATATTATCAAGTATTGTTAAAAGTTATTTTTATGTATCACTAAAACTACTAATTAAAAATATCATTAACAGTGCGAGAGAACGTTTTTTTTGGTCGCTAGCTTGATAGATAGATAGATATTGATCGCTCCGCGCTTTTACTGCATATCCAACTTATTATATATAGGCTACTGATATAATATAACATAAATAAATAACTGCTAAATATCAATCACAGTTAACAAAGTAACAGTTAATCTAATTTAACAATAATTTCCATGCCTACTATATATATATTTGACCTATTATAATCATTTCACAGAGTTATGATAGCTTTACATAATTTCCATGAAACCGTATTGTTATATGATAAAGTTTTTGTTATGTTTTCCCAAGCTCCGTCGTGGTCAGGAAGTTGGAAATGGCGAAATGTGTTGTTTATATACGTAATGTGAGAGCTAATGCCATTATTTAAATCATACGTGTATATTACCTCTGTATTGTATAATATACTACGTGCAGTGTACAACCTGATGCATTATAAAAGTTTTTGGTGAATCCCGTGAAAACAACTCATTTTTTCCGGGATAAAAAGTAGTCTAGCCTATGTGCTGTTCCAGGTTATCATCTACCTGTGTGCCAAATTTCATCCAAATACGTCAAGTGGTTTTTGCGTAATTGAGTAACAAATATCCATCTAACCAAACAACCATCCATCCAAGCATCCAAGCTTTCGCTTTTATAATCTATATTAATTAATATTAATATTATAAATGCGAAAGTTTGGATGTTTGGATGGATGTTTGGGTGGATGTTTGTTACTCAATCACGCAAAAACTACTGAACGGATTTGAATGAAATTTGGTACACAGGTAGATGATGACCTGGAATAGCACTTTTTATCCCGGAAAAATTAGCTGATCCCGCGGGATTCGCCATAAACTGTTATAGTGCAGCGGGCTGCACGCTGCAGCTAGTATTAATAATATAGATCATGCTAGTTGCCTATTTGGTTCAGATCATGAGGTTCCGAGATCGATCCCCGCGTCGGGCAAATGTGTTATTGAGGTTTTTTCGAAAAACTTAAAATCTTGGTAGCAGCTCGAAGTCTGGCAAAGTGGTGTATTACCACTCTCGTGGCTCGGAATAGCACGTAAAGCTGTCGATGTCGGTCCCGGCTATCGCTAGAAATATTCGATAATCGTTAATATCACAGTAAAATGTGGCGATGGGGATTACCACTTATCTCACCAACCGACGTACCAGTGAATCTTAGTGGACTGGAATGTCTATAGACGTTCGGTTTATTCTGTTTACCCCAGAAGGGAACTGGGCGTGATGATGATATGTGTTGATTTAGGTACTTGATGAAAGGAGACGACCATAGGTCAAGATAGTATAGGTATAAAAGGTGCGATGCTATGCATGTGACAGGGATGGATTGTTACATGCATAAGATAAACGGCTATCTTACCCTCCAAACGAGAACATGGCAAAGTCGAGCAACGATGCTATGGCGGCAGGAATAAATAAGGCGCTGGTACCATAACAGGTAAAATCTTAGCAGAACTCTACTACCGGCTATACGACAGTGACAAGCACCTACGCTATCATGGCAGGAATAGGTAAGATATTTAAAATATTTTATACTTTTTGTTTTGGGTATTCGGTAAAACTCCGTTTGTAATTATGTAAACACACTTGTATTATTTCATAAAATACTTTTTATTTTATTTATACGGCAACCGGTTTCGCTTTTTTCGATAACTACGAGTATAATTTAAGCATTTCTCTGAGATTATTAGGACTCTATTCTCATTTATATCCTAGAATAGTTAAATTAGGACCGTATCAGGAGTTCGCAAATACTTTTTTTAGGAACTTTAAGTAAATAAAGTTGTGCTGTTTTGCAAGACATTTTTTATTTAATTTATACAGCAACCGGTTTTGCTTTTTACTGCACTTTCAGGGCTACTAGTACACACATAAACAAGCACTTTATTTTATTTATATAGCAACCGGTTTCGCTTTTTATCTTCAGGGCTACGAGTATAATTCTGAGATTCTCAGGACTGTATTCTCATTTATATCCTTGAATAGTTAAATTGAACCATATCAGGAGTTCGCAAATATTTTTTTAAGAACATTAAGTAAATAAAGTTGTGTTGTTTCACAAGACATTTTTTATTTAATTTATACAGCAACCGGTTTTGCTTTTTACTGCACTTTCAGGGCTGCGAGTATAATTCTGAGATTATCAGGACTGTATTCTCATTTATATCCTGGATATGCCTTTAACCACCCCGTTGGTCGAGTAGTTAACGACTCTTATTACGCAATCGACGGGGCTTGGGTTCGATCCCCGACGGGGACAAGCATTTGTGTGATGAGCATAAATGTTTGTATTTCTAGGTTTGGGTGTTTATTAAATATATTCTAGTACTTATGTATATATTTTTATGTATAAATATCGTTGACTAACACCCGTAACACAAGCAAATAATTTGCTTACTTTGGGGTTAGATCAGTAAGTGTAATTTGTCCCGTGAATATTTATTTATTTACTAGCTGTTGCCCGCGACTTCGTTCGCGCGGACTTAGTTTACTCCGCACAGCTCCTCCCCCGTAGGTGACAGCGTGACCTGTTAGTAATATTCATGCAAAATTTGAAGTAAATCTATGCAGTACTTTTTGAGTTTACTCCGGACATACATAGATTTCAAGACAATTTTTAGTTTGTAAATGTAGCTTGCATACACTCACAGAAATACTGAGTTATACTACTTTGTACTTACCGATGAAATAAAATCACTTTATGGACAATTTTTGACCTTATCAACTTATTCGGCAAGATAAAACCGTACAACGTGGTTTATTTCTATTTTTTCACAATATATCTAAAAATGTATGACATTTTTGACAGTGATAGGAGCATTTGCTCATATGGGCGAGACACGTTTCGTGGTGTGGCGTGTCTAATATAATTCATGCGGTCTCTGCCTGGAATAGTCAAATTAGGGCCACATCAGGATTACCAACACACATTTTTTAACAATAAGAAGATCCAATTGGACTTAAGATTTGAAAATATAACTGCACTTACATAAAAACAAAGATTTTGATGTATATCAAACAAAATAATAACCTAATAACATTTTGTTAATGTAATAATATTTGGTCTTGCTATGCTTAGCAGGTAAGCCTTTTCGGCTTAGATCATGAGGCCCGAGAGTTGGGCAAACGTATTATTGAGTCTTATGGGTATTAAAACGTCCCCGTGATGTGCGCAACACGTAAAGCTGTCGATTTTAGTTATCGCTAGAAATAAGCTACAACTGTTATTAGGTCGGTAAAATATGACGATAGGGAACACTCATCTCGCCAACCGATAAGCCGACGAATTGTGGTGCATTGGAATGACTATAGACGTTCGGTACACTTTGTACTAAAAGATATCTCTCGGTAGTTCCCCCTTATCATCATCATCATTATCATGTCCCAATATTTTTTCCATTATCTGGGGTCGGCTCTTCTTGTCTGCTTTCTCCGTGTGAGCTGTGCTGGACAGTGGCGGTGTTAATTTCACTTTCTTTAAAGTCCTTCTTGACCGCTGTCAACCAGGTGGCGGGGAGTCATCCACGGCATCGTACCGTTGTGGGTTCCGCCCTATGTTTGCTTATCCAACTCGTATATCGGTTTTTTAAAATACGAGAAAAATCGCAGAAAATCGTTAGTCTAAGTAGTAAACACCTTACACCAACAATCATAAACTAGTTTTTTCGTTAAAATATTCGACAAAACAGCGTTAGGCAACCACTTACAACTGCTATTACCTCAACCTCACGCTCCATTTGGCGTAAAAGTATTCGATATATGTAACCGTCTTAATAGTTCCAACCTGCCTTTATTATGGTAAATCGGGCAATTAAACAGATGGGTCACTTGACACCGAGCGGTAGTTGTCGCGTATATAATAGCTGATTGATTGTTATGTTGTATGCGCGTGCGCAGACGTAATGACTTATGTGTTGTGGACTTGTACATTTTAAACGCAGTAAAACTGCAGCAATCGACTTCCCATTTCCTGTATCTCCGGAATCCTGCATCAGATCTTTATTAAATCAAAATGGGACCACATGGTAAAGACACCTGCATAAACAAAAAAGAATTTTCAAAATTAGTACATAAATGGCAGAGTTCTGCCGAAACAAACGTTAAAAACAACATACAGCCGAATTAAACCTCCTTCTTTTGGAAAGTCGGTTGAAAATAATTAGAGGTAGTCATGAAAACAAGATATGGCACATTTAACAAGTAGCATGTGAAACTTCATATAAAATACATTTTCATACATCGCGTTCGCTACCTCTCTTCAATTGGTCTGTGAAATTTCACATTCAATGAAATCTTCTTATTCATTTATGACAGACAGTCATTAATATAAAAAACACAAGATACACAACCAGTGTCTCAAAAACGTTCTCTAAAAATGAGCGCAATATTTTAAATTGTGCGCTCATTTCATATTCGCGATACTGGCACTTTTATTATTGACTGAATGTCGTCAACCGCATTTGGATCGGTCAAGTCGTTCAAAAGTTATGAGAAGTTTACCTACACATTCAAACATACAAATAGAAATACTTACGTGATCGAGAAAATAATCGGAAAAGGTTCTAAGGAAGAAACGAACGAACATGAAGGGAAGGACCTCGAAAACATGGAGATTATTAGGAGAAACCTTTTACGAAAATCGGGGTGACATTTGTGATTTCCTGTAGCAGGAAGCTAACGTTGTTGTTTAATGTTAAAAAAATTAAAGTGAAGGGTATTAGATAAATAAATTTCAACGCGAACAAAGCTATGGGCAAAACCTAATAATCTGATAACTCGGTTTACCGAAAATACAAGTTCAAATTCTATATATTTCAAATTTATGTAATAGTAGTTAACCGATTACCGTGATTTGGTCGCGTGCTTCAACCGGTTCGTTCATAAAATCGAAACACATATAATAATCTAGGTCGCCACGAATGGCAAAACGATATAATATAGATGGACCATGGCTGGCTTTGTGGGTATTACACGCGATGCTAACTGGATAGTACAGCACTTATTTATTTAATTATGAGCTTAGTCGCGCAGCTGCAGCTAAATATAAATAAACAATTTGTATATACGTAACACACACACACACACACACACAAAATTATAAATGTAAAAGTCTGCCTATCTTCTGTCTGGTTATCATAGGCTAAGCCGCTAAACCACTTTTGATAAAATTTTGCATAAATGTAGTTAAAATTAGAGGTCAAACGTAGGTTATCTTTTTTCAAAAAATAACCCTTAAGGGGCTGAAATAAGGGGTGAAAGTTTGTATTAAAAACTATATTAATAATATTTTGATCTACTTACGGGCAAAGCTAATCAGGTCAGCTAGTAGTATTACGGTTATAGTTGGACTCTTTTTTGATCGAAACTTTAGGCTATTCGGCTTAGATCATGAATTTCCTTTTTTGGTTTTTAGTGGTCAGGCATGGTGTTATTGGGGTTTTCTGTAGAGCAGCTTGATATCTGGTGTTTTAATACTACCGCGCCTCAAAAAAATAAGTACAGTTGTTGGTCCCGAATATGGCATACATATAATGATTCCTGTGTTAGTTCAGCTCAAAAACTGTCAGGTATTTTGTTGTGTCACAATTAATGACCTTACCTCGGTGCCACTAAAACATAGTTTTAATTAACGACAACGTCAATTAGTTGCCTTTGGGACATCTTTTATGTATTGTTATTCTCTGCACATTTATATACTTGCGGCAAAATGTTAAGTAGTGATATACATTACTTAATATTTTGTTACAATTTCAATTCCATATTAGTTGGCAGTAGCAGTGGTAATTTGTCTGCAGTGTGTTTTGTTTTGGATTTGTATTTAAAAGAAAGTGCAGTTTTTTATTTAGAAGCGTTCATTTGGATAAAGAAAATATATATATATATATATATATATATATATATATATATATATATATATATATATATATATATATATATATATATCAATAAGTCATCATATACGTTTAAAGAATGATTTGGTGGCAGAGTAATATTTTGGAACATCGAAGATTTCTAAGTATTGTATGAATATAAAAAGGTTGTTGAGTTTAGTGGATTTATCCCAATTAAGTATTTTTTTTTTAAATTTAAATAAATTATTGTAACAGATAGGAAATATATTAATAATACATAGACGTTTACAGAAAGATAAAATCTGTTTTGCTTTTAGTGTATATTTTTCGCGCAACACAGCTGCACTTTAAAGTTTAAAAGTTTTTTAATTAATATTTATTTAAACATTTTCATCCGACGGAAAAAGGCGGTTTGACATGTACATATATTTGTAAGATTGTTGGAATTAAAAAATATTTGAGTATGATGATTTATTTCCAAATCCTTCCAAGAACATATATATAGTAATTGTATATACTGTTACGAGCTTCGAGTTCGTATTGTGCAATAAAATACCTTTTATATTAAAACCGTGTACTTACAATACAAATGTACAATACACTGCAACGCAATACGTAAATACACAGATAAACACTAATAACACTCACTATATTAACACTAAAATAAACCGACTACACTGAATCACTAAACTAAAACACTCTGTATTACTTCTAATCGTCCGAACTATCGCTTCCGAATCGCTATATAAAACTGACTTCTATTCGTCAACACATCCTTATTTATACACAAGGTAAAGTTCGACCATAATCCCGAAAGTTTCGGAAATATAAGTAATGCGTAAGCAATCCTAAATGTAAACAAGTCATAGTAGACGATATATATTTTTACCCTTATGACCTATGAGAGAAGATCAATTATGGCATAGCTGTTTGGGTAACGGCGGCTATTGTTTATCGGTAGAAGCAGCTATCTCTCTCTTTTATTTCTAGATTTTTACAGCGTTCTAAGTCTTCACTTTTCTAGATTATTTGCAACAATATGTTTGTATATTTGTATGTTTGTCTATAAATTTTTCGAAAACTAAAAGCAATATCGAGATAATTCTTTTTAATTCAATTTTTTTATATTTCAACATAGGTAGGTAACTGTAAAAGTTTCATCATAATCGTATCAGTCGTTTTTGAGATATGAGTATATTTGATTTTTGAATTCGGTTTAATTTTTCAAATTACTATTATTCACTGTAACATACGCGCGCTGTACTATCTTCTAATCTTAAAAACAACATATTCACGCAATGAATCTAGTTTTGTTATTATGTGAAATGAAAGTGAAACCTTTTTTTAAACGGTTTTGTATTTGAAACACGAACTTCCACATACCATGAGTGTTTTTTCACATGTTTTAATGGAGGTTGGCAATTCAGGTTATAGGAACATGACGAAAGAAATATTAATATACTTACGTACATTAACTTTTAAATATGTACAATTTATATAAAGAGTCATTTCATAATAGGTGAAAATATTTTAACCCAGCATTCGGTACGTCGAATCAAAGAAAAAAAAAACAAATGTCATTCAAGGGTGTGAAACTTTTTGATTTGTATGAATAAAATTTCGTATACGAATAAAATTTCATACAAATCAAAAAGTTTTAAACCTTTGAATGACGTTTGTTTGTAGCTGGATATCTTTGATTAGACGTATCGAATGCTGGGTTAAAATATTTTCACCTATTGTAAAATGATCCTATATGTGAACATTATCGTTAGAGAACAATAAAGCGTATGCATGTTGCTTACGGCACTGCCGTTTATAATACAGTGTAGTAGTATCTGTGTAGTATCACTACAAAGTCTCCCCTTGAATTTATAATTATTTATTTATTTTGTAATTGGTGGTTGTTGAATGGAAAGAAATAACTATTGCCTATAGACACCAAAGATGTCAATGGTATATTGCAATCCGTGAGACAGGGTTAAATGCCACATGTATAAGTTCATTATAGTCAACGTTACTCTTCAAACTGGATCATGATAGCGAAAAGCACCGTCGCTATTGCGGTAGGAATAGATGATGCGGTGGTATCGAAACCCGAAAACAACGAAGACGTTGCGGAACTCCACCACTTAGAAGTCACAAAGTCGGTGTGTATTAGCGTGTTCTCTCACTGTATACAAGAAGTCTGGAGATAAACAAGGACAAACTTTGCTCAATTAATTCAAAATTAGAAATGTAATTTCTATATACACGGTAAAGACTACGGAATTATTATTGCCCTGAGGTAAAGACGCAAATTTTCCCAAGTTTAGATACATAATATTATCTATATAGTCAAGTTTAACGGTCATATTGAGTTCAGTCTATGATGACATCGTGATATGTCGCGAAAGCGATAAATACAAGAGCGAGAAAAGAGATATTTGTCGATATCGACTAGTACTTCGTTTATTTTAATACAAATACTACAACAACAAATCCTGTTTTACATTTTGCAATCCTGCCGCTCGTTGTAAATGTTTCGAACATAATTATTATTTTACAATAACATATTATTTTACAATAACATATATATTACTATGACATGGCCGTTTTTTATAAATATTTATATTGAAACAAAAACTCCAAAACAACTTTACTACTTTGTTTACATACAAATCATTATATTACTAGTAAAACAACTATCTTAACGAGGCGGAAAATTCGGCATAATTACAGTGACATCTGGCGATGGATGTTCTCAAGGGTAATTCAGGACTAGTGCTGAGGGTGACAAAATTCTCAGGATGGAAAAAATGTCTTCGTGTTATCGAAAATCAGATTCGAAGTTGCTTTAAAATATTGTAATAAATTTGAGTTATAATATCTTCAAATTATAATAAAACTAATATCTTAGGTTTCCCGCCGTGTTGGTCCCGGCCTCCTTTGTAGAATAGGCCAACTGCCGTTCTGCCAGGCAGGTCGTAAAAGGCGACCGATTGGCTATCGAGTCACTACCATCGTGGCTACTAGGTGGTAGAGTTCTGCATTGTCTCGCCCGGGTCTGGTACCACCGCGTCACCTATTCCTGCCGCAATAGCGTTAGTGCTTGTCGCTGTCGTGTTCCGGTTTGGAGGGTAAGGTAGCCGGTAAACTTATGCATGTGGCATTAGATCTCGCCACAAGATAGCAACGCACCATTAACATCTTTGGTGTCTATAGGCGATGGTTGACTCTTTCCATCAGGAGACCCATCTGCTTGTTTGCTATCTTATGATATAAAAAAAAAAAAAAAGGTTAGAGTTATTATCAACAAAAAAATGTAAAAAATCATGGATTTTCCAAATTGTCAGCTGCAAAATTTACATATAATAATAAAAATAATAATAATAATTGGACTTAGCTCGCGAGATTACCGACATGTGGGGTGTGGAGTCAACAATAATTGTCCCGATAGTTGTTTCTGTAAACGGTTTAGTAGCGAAGAGTCTCGACCAACACCTACGAAAGCTCTCCCTAAGGTTCTGGATCAAGGGCCAGATACAGAAGGCGGCAGTGTTAGGAACGGCACGTATTGTGAGGAGGTTTCTTTCTCTGTCGCCCTGACCACCGGCGGCTTAGCTGCAAGGCTCCCGTCGGCGGGAAACCTATTTTTATATATTTATAATATTGTATTTTTTTAATATTATAATTATAAATGTATGTAAAATAAGAGGAAAATGTAAATAAAAAAAAATAATAATAATAACTTTTTATTTCAGACTTAAATTGTCCATATACATTTTGATGTTAGTTAATTAAAATAATTCTGAAAACTAGTGTTAGTTATTAATAATAATAATAAAATACAAATAATTAAACGCCCTTTGAATACGACCAGTCTTTGCTAGGGCTATATAGCCGTATCCAGTGGCGCAGCATTGATGAGTCCCAGCGATCTGCCAGCGCGTTCAGGATACCGTTTGAACTGGTTCGCAACCTCTGCAGCAGAGACGCGCACCTTTTACGCATAATAGCATGAAATCCATCGACGCGCCTCTCCGTGAACATGCCGGAAGCACTGCAGTGACGCGGCAAACCGAACAGCACCCTGAATGCGTTGTTATATTGAACTCTTAAGGCGTTATACGTGCGCCGTGTATACCTAACCCACAGGCTACAGGTGTAGAAGGATTGGCAATATGCCTTAAAAAGAGTAACCTTCACGTTGTCAGTACACCGTGCAAACCTGCGGGCCAGCATGTTGCAGCGCACGGCCAGCGCCCTACGCTCTCGCTCCATATCAACATTATCACTTAAATCGTCTGAAACCCAGTGACCCAGATATTTAAACCGATCTACTCTATTCAATGCAGTATCTCCAAGATATAATGGCGGCACATTTGCATATACTTTTTTACCTGCTTTGAAAACTAGGAGCTCACTCTTTTTCGCGTTATATCTGAGACCCTGGACTTCCACGTACTTCTTGCAAATACCTATCAACCTGCGTAGCGCACTGATCGATGGACTCAGCAGCACCATATCGTCAGCGTAACTGATGTTATTTACGCAGACCCCCCCCAATATGACAGCCAATATTGGTGCTGCTTAGCTCACTGAGCAGCCCGTTTATGTAAAAGTTGAACAGCCTGGGTGAGGTCAACCCCCCCGCCTCACCCCGCACCCTAACCCGTACACATCAGAGTGCGCGTCTGCCCATTTGACTACATTACGCTGATTGTGGTACCAATATTTCAAAACAGATATTATCTCGCAGGGTACATCCGTCTCCTGTTTCAGTTTATGCCATAAAACATCATATGATATTGAGTCAAAGGCCTTTGATAGGTCCAAAAAGCAGGCATATACTGGAGTTTTTCTAGCTGTATAGTACTGCACAGTTTGCTTGAGGCAAAAGATGGCGCTCTCCGTAGAAAGACCTGATCTAAATCCAAATTGTGAGTCCTGGAGCTTGATGTGCCTATCCAGATGCTTATCAAGCAAACTATCCAGTACCATTAGCTATGACCGTAGCCAGTGAGATTGGTCTATAGTTGGTAACATCGGATACGTTCCCCGTTTTGTTTTTTAATATAGGTACCACCACAGTATACATAAGGTCTTCCGGCAGGTAGCTGTGACTCACACACAAGTTAAAAAACATAAAAATTTTGATACATTGAGTTACATTGTTCCAATTTAGGCATGGATTTTTATTTTTATCTTTCTGCTATATAGGTATAGATATGGAAGTTACTGATTTTGCCCCAATTTTCGAAAATCGAATTTTCACCAGATCTCCACGTTTTGAGGTCCTAGAAATCTTTTCCGACTATTTTCACAATGAGGTCAGCATGTCTGTATATATGTGTATCTATAAACATCTCATAACTTTGTACATAAATAACATACATAAATAAATAACTTTGTATAATCTAAGTACATAAATGTATAGATTAGGTACAGAATCTAATCAGCTCTATTCCTACAAAAACTGCGTTCAGTGCATTAATTGCATCGAAATCGGTTTTTCCGCTCAAGAGCTATCGTTGACGAAAAACTTTAGAAAAGGGTTTTTTGACATAACTTAGTAAGACGAAGAAAACTAGTTATTTTGCAATTTTCCGCAAACTTTAAGTGTACCTTTGTGATGTTACTGAAAAGGAAAACATATAAAAGCGGTGTAAGAAATGGAACAAACTTCCGTAGGTCTGAAAATAATGAAGACTCCAGCGGCACAGTTATCCACCCTCGTCCACCACACTTTACACCACACTTTATACCACGACAGCACCAAACACAAAAGCACACAATTGACGCACTCAACGCACGTTTCACTTCGCAACCGAAGCATCTTCAGGAGACACGAGCACTACTACACTCAACGAGAGCCGCGGTAGTACGTACTACCGCGGCTCTCGGTAGTACGTACTACCGCGGCTTTTTTTCGACATTTTTTAACCTACCGATTTTGGAGCTAATAAAACCATTTAAAGGTAAAAATTACGTTGAATGCAATTAAAAAGATCTAAATCATTATGTTTTAAAATATATGCATCTTCATCTATATCAAACTTTAGATTTTTAACTTCCCGCTACGTATGGAATATTTTCTGACTAGTTTCGTGACGTCAGTATGTCTGTATGTATGTGTGTGTGTATAAGAGAGAGTGTATGGTTGTATGTATGTGTGTATGAAAACATTTCATAACTTTTGAACGGCTTGACCGATCGAAACGCGGTTAATGGCATTGAATTAGATTCTGCTCAACTTAGACTTCCAAAAATTTTATCCAATTCGGACTAGAATATTTTGAGAAATTTTGAAAAATCGCAAAAAATTGCCGAAACATATTTTTTTAATTAATTAATTGAAATTAATGTATCGATTGAGTATAAAATTTTATCAGCTCTTTTTCTTAAAAAACTGCGTCTAATTCATAAATTGTATCATGATCGGTTAATCCGCTCGGAAGTTATCATTGACGAAAAAATTTGGAAGTGTTTTTAGACATAAATTCGAATTTTTTTTTCAAATACAGTTTCAAAAATCAAAATTAAATCAAGTTTTCAAAAGTTACGGCTTTTGAAATATTAATATTTTGTTGTTTACAGCAAACTTAGCATTTTTAAAATGACTTTCAGACTAATATACCGATTGACTTAAAAGTCTAATCAGCTTTTCTTTCTATAAATTGCGTCAAATAAGCAAATTGCATCAAAATCGGTCGATTTTTTTGGGATTTAGTAATATCGAAAATTCGAAAAAATTTTTTTTTGATATTGCTTCGACATTTCTGAGACTAGATTACGTAGCTATAAAAAATTTTAGAGGTCAAAAATTGCATTGAATGCCATTCGAAAGACCAAATCAATCATCGTTTCTAAAATATATAGCATTTCAAAAATTTTGAAATTACTGTCATTTACAACGACTTCTATGTACTAACGAATATTTGTAACAAATTTAAGATTTTTGAACTCTGAAAAAATCTGTGATATGCTAAGATATAGATAAAAATCTAGCGGGAAGTTTCAGGGATGACCTGCTGGGTCAACCGTTTTACATATTTTTTGAACTCTTCGAACTCACAAACCTATGCTGAAGTTTTTTCATTTTCGTTTTAATGTTTTTTTATTTACCGGGATGTTTCAGGGATGGCCTGCTGGGTCAACCGTTTTACGGGTTATTTACGAAAGTATAGTTATAGCCTATGTTACTCGGGGATGATTTCATATCTTTCTAATGGTGAAAGATTTTTTCAAATCGGTGTAGTAGTTTTTGAGTTTAGATGATTCAATATATAAAAATATAGAATACAAATCTTTCCTCTTTATAACATTAGCGTAGATTTCAAGCAAAATAGTGCAAGAAGTTACTTTTTTTTAGTGCCGAATGTTCGGCATTTAAAGCGAATTTCGGCCGAATGTCGAAGTTCGGTTCAAGCTGCCGAAATTCGGTTAAACCGAATGTAAAACGAATTTCGGCCCATCCCTAATATATATATATATGTGTAAATATAGGATATAATATATATCTTATATTTACATATAACTATATCCTATACTCTCTCATATTCTTAGTGCATTTTCAAAACGTCATTTTTTATTGAATTAATAATGTAAATATAATTGGTTAGTTAAGATATTTTTATTTGGTGCATTGAAAATGAATATTTTTAAAAAGTTGGAAAATTACTTATTTCCATCCGATTTCGGAAATCGGGATTTCATAAGTTTTTATCGTTTTGAGGTTCTAATAATCCATTTCGAAACATTTTCGGGTAATGCTTAAATGTGTCTGCCACTGCAGTAAAAATTTTTGATCAGAATAGAACAAACAAATAAAAATGGAAATGACAGAAGACACCAATTGCACATAAGTCTATCCACGTCTACTAGAGTAAAGTTAAAATGGATAGGTAATTTATCTAGTCTATATTTTATTCTTATTCCAGGGGTATAATTTTTAGCTGTAGAACATTTTTGAAGAATGTTTTTTTTTAATTTACCATTTTGAGACTACGCAATTTATTAGTAAGATTTTTTAAGGGAGCTATTTTTTATTTCTTGTAATCCTTTAAATGTCGAAAAATATTTAGGACATAAAAACAACATTTTATTAAAATCTCATATTTCCTACATGTTAAGAGCGGAGGATTTGTCAGAAAAATCATCAAGGTGTA
The DNA here is from genome assembly GCA_036924255.1 of Apodemia mormo. NCBI lineage: Eukaryota > Metazoa > Arthropoda > Insecta > Lepidoptera > Riodinidae > Apodemia > Apodemia mormo. Next base: position 11,283,160 of record JAUPFN010000025.1, on the reverse strand, counting down.
GGATTCGTATTTTTCAAAAGACCATCAAGCGATTAGATTAGATTAAAAAATACTTGTTCGTAATAAATAATATTTTTCATTCACCAAATTGACGTGCTTCATTCCCCGCGCTTTATTACTAGATTACCAGATTTGAGATTTATCGTAAACGGAAAATATGGGCGTTTCTTCAACACGAAGCTATTCAGAAAAATTCAGCTTGTTATTAATCAAAATAAAAATGTTCTTTGACCCACGGTCTATTTGTTTATTCAGTCCACTTATTAACTTTTATATAATAATTAAAGCACCGCTACCTTGAATTGTATTCTATGATTTTGTCAAATTATTGGTTAATACCAATGTATTTTTTCATTTTGTAATGTTTTATCACTGTTCGTGTGTCATAATAATTGAACAAAATAAATAAATAAAAGTGATTATTATCTCTACTTTGAAGTACTAAGTCCTATCATGTGTCTGTCACGGTAGCCAATAGAGATGATGTCTTCAATGACAACATAAGATTGCTCGTTCTAAGCGACTTCTCTACTTTTGAAGGACTATGTCGTATCTGTCTGTCACGGTAGCCACCAGAGATAATGTCTTCAATAACAACATAAGTGCGCTTATCCTAAGCGACTGAAGGCAAAATATTAATTTTATCTTTGTATCTTTTAGAATGCCTTAATTTGCTATTCTAGAATGTAAGAAAATCAGACAGTTTAAAAATAATTATAATCGATTAGATTTGATAGATTCAATATTTACTGTCACATAATTTCCTATTAATGCTTAGGTATTAAAACATTACATCATTGTTTTTGTACGGCTGTGAAATCTGTTTATAATTTATAATGGAAGGCGCGTTGTATAATTAACTTGTATTTCCTGTCCGACTTACTTCACTTATTTATATATTTATACGTGAGGCGATAACGTTGGATCCTTTCCTTAAGAAAATCAAACAATCCTTATAGTTTTTTTGCTCGTTTGCACCAAACTATAAAGGTAGTTTTTAAATTGTTAAATTCATAAAAAAATATTTAAATAGCAAGCAAGTGAACCTTCATGTTCATTTTTTTTATGTCATAAGATAGCAAACAAGCAGATGGGTCTCCTGATGGAAAGAGTCAACCATCGCCTATAGACACCAAAGATGTTAATGGTGCGTTGCTATCTTGTGGCGAGGTCTAATGCCACATGCATGAGTTTACCGGCTACCTTACCCTCCAAACCGGAACACGACAGCGACAAGCACTGACGCTATTGCGACAGGAATAGGTAAGGCGGTGGTACCAGACCCGGGCGAGACAATGCAGAACTCTACCACCTAGTAGCCACGATGGTAGTGACTCGATAGCCAATAATAATCATAAGGAGAACAAACACAAAAAACTAAATATTATATTATAAGAATGAGAATTATTACTTATATAAAATTTTGTCACTTTTGATATGTCAACAATTAATTATTATATCCTATACTTTAAATGAACAATTTTTGGAAATATGTAATTGGGTTTTCCGAGACAGTCCTAACGATTTTGACTAAATTTTGTGTTTAGATATGGTTTAGATACTCTTTCTTTATTGAAAGTTATCTATGTAGGTGTAAAGTAGTGTGATGTATTGTTCAAATAAACTATTTTATGATAACGCGTTATAGACTATAAACTATATTTTTCTACGCTTTTACGTTGATATACATAGCGCGCTATTATATAAAGCTATACGTTATTTTAACCACTACAACTCTAGGTAGGTGCTGTTTCCGTAATAATTCGTCATTACATGAAAACATATCATCTGAGAGAAGCTTGGTTACCCAGCTGATATGAATTGTGTTCGAATGTCGACCACTTGATGCTCATTAGTAATCAATCGTTACTATAGCAAACGATGTTTCGATTTGTAAAGCTATCTATACATTCCTGTTGTTGCAAATAACAAACGACTAAAGTTAGCAAGTACGTTGATAGAGATCCCCATCTTCTCCTGGTTGATCCGGGCTAATTTTTGAAAAGTAGATCAACTGGTTTATAGCAAGGCATCTCGTGAAAGACGAATGAGCCATGTAGATGATATTTAGCTCATTATAGCTTATATTCAACCCAGTACAGTGTTTTCCAAAACCGCTCAAAAAGTTCGTCCTAGTTTGACACCACCGCCATATTATTTCTGTTGCAATAGCATCAATGTTTGTAGCTGTAGTATTCTGATTTTGAGGGCTGACAAAATTGACAGTCTAACCCCGCCGTAAGGATTACAACGCACTCTTAACATCTTTAATGTCTATTGGCGGTGGTCAGTTTTTTTTCATCAAGAAGTCCATTTGTTTGTATCCTATAATATAAAAAATAGTTGATGAAATATAAGGACTATAAAAAGAAAAAAGTCTGACTATTATTACGGCGGGAAGTTGCAGAACTTACGTCTTTAGAATCTTACGTCTTTTGTGAACTACCTGGTTATATGGGTGGTAGATGGTCTATTTTACCAACATGGGCAGAGTTAGATAGATTTGCAGATAGAGTTGCAAGGTTTGGTCTTATATAAATTTAAAATGGTTACTATATACACCTTTTAAACTGGTAAATATATAAATTTGGTGAATAGGGTTTTAGAAATGCAGGAGGTTGGACTTAGTTGTCACAGGTTTACTGTGTTTAACGACGCAGAAAGAAAGCACCGAACGCTAACGCGAGCGGGATAATCCCGCTCGTCGTGGAATACGCCGCAGGGGTACACGACCTCACTGATTGTACCCTTTACCTTGGCGTTGCTAATTACGTAGGGCGAGGGCCTTGCGCATCAATTTTATCAATCCAGAGAAGTAGGAAGAGTGGTCATTGCCTGCATGATTCCCTCGAAAAAATAAACTTGTAAAAGAGACTCCATCCTACTCTTTAGAGACGAGCTGCGTACTGCAGCAAAGCGCGTGTGAGATCCCGGGGCTTCCTCATATACGCCGAAGGCGGTTATCGTGGGGTTTTAGTCAGTATGAGTCCGACATAACCATTCTGTCACCCCTGTGATAGGATGGTACTCATGACGGGTTTCCCCACGTTAAAAAAAAGGTTTACCGCGTATAAATTATTATTGCGTATATAAAAAAAATAATGTTTTGGCCTCCTTTGGAGAATATACCGTCTATATTCCTCAAAGACGAATGATTAGCTATAAGTCCCACTACTAGCGTAACTACTAAATGGTAGAGTTCTACAACATCTGAACCGGGTATTTGGTACCACCACCTTACCTATTCCTGCCGCAATAGCGACAATGCTTGTCATTATCATGTTACAGTTTGGAGGGTAAGATAGTTGGTAGATTTATTCATGCCGCTATGAAGGTATTGTCATCCAGCCACACGAATAGCAACTTTAATGTCAATACACAATGGTTTCTATTTCCACTAGTAAAACCTACTACTGTTTTGCTATCTGATTATATTTATAAAAAAAAAACAAAAACAAAAAATGACATTTAATACCGATACGAAAATGTTTTAACAAGAAATAAGAATAGTATTGTAATAAATCTTAGCGATTTGACGCAGATATATAAAAAGCAACACAAGCAGTGATGAACTCATATAAATAATCAGTAATATTCTTTATATTAATAGCTTTATTTATCATAAATATGCGATTTTATGGAAGACAATAAACTTCTTATAGTATTATGTCATTCAATGACAGACTGTTATATTACATGTCAACGAGTAGAGACAAGAAAAACACGATCATAATAATAGTTCGAGTATTTTTGAATGTCAAACATCTTATATAAATAAAAATCAATAACCGCAGTCATATGTCATTGAATAACCGCAAAAACTATTCCGCGCATCATGTCAAAGTAAATGTACCTATTTGGCTAATTGTTTTCCGGGATTCATAGCTAAAGAGTGACGGAACTCTGTTAATGTACTGTCCATGTCTGTCTGTGTTGTGGGAGTGCCCGCTGTACGCGGACATAAGAGACGAGATGTTAGGAAAGATGGAGAGATTGGAAGTGGGGCCGGTTTATTTTCCGGACCTGGTAGGTTCAGCGGGGAACTTCAGAGCGTTCAAGGAGTACGCGCATCGATGGCATTCAAGAAGGAGACCCTTGGAGTTAGAAGTAACGCATAGCGCGGAGCTCGGTGAATGAGTCGCGTTCATGTGTAGTCTGCCCCTTTAGGGGAGAGTGACAAAGGGACAAAGGCAGAAAATAAATAACTTGTAGGGAGAGAAGAGTTGCGTGACGAAGAGAGCCTAAGAGCAGACGTCGCGCAACCTCCTAAAGATTCGGCCCGTTAAACCATGAAATGGTAGGCAGGGCCATGGGAGGTGGTGGGTTTGTCCATGTCTGTCTATTTGCCATAGGTCTTCATCTCTTGAAAGGTTTTAGGTAGACACCTTAGATAAATAATTGGTATTGCTGTGTTTGACTAGATACCGCCGACGTACTTGTCAAATGCGGCAACAAATACTACGCCGAAACCGGCGTACCCGATTCAGTCACCAATCACAATGCAAGCTCTAAGAGCACACTATTCATTACGTCGTGTATCTTCTCTCACCCTCTGAAGGAGGGGCGGGGAGATGGCTTCGGGGCTAATGGCCCCCTTGCCATGGTATCATACGCTGGTAATAAATACTATCAGGTCATTGGAGTGGGTTGAGACACCCTTGGAAATTTCATAAGTTGAGTAAAAAGTTATGTGATAGTGGTTATCTCACTGGGAGAAGAAAAGATATCTATGTGAGATGGTTATCTGTTTGGAAAATTTGTACCCCCCTTCCCGAGTTCTTCACGCCACCGCAGGCGATCAACCATACCCAGTTAGACCCATGGGGGAAGCCGAGCAAGGCAATCAGCGACCGCGGCAGCGACGACTCATTATTATCTATTTGCACACTGTCATATCACACACACTACAATATTTTTTTTTACATACATTTACACCTAATATTTTAGATAATAACTACTACCTCATCAAATAATAAAAAAGTAAAAAAATCAACATCGCACAGTGATACGGAAACATACATGTCCAACTTTTGTTGTATTTGTTTGGTTTTTAGTATTTGTAATAACCAAAATTTTTTTGCCTAACCAGCATGAAAAATTTACCTCATAATCTTATCCTTGCAATAAAGGTTATCTGGTACAGATCGCTGTTTTGTGATTGATTGTACAATACATTTATGTTTTTATTACTAATACATATTACGAGCTATGTAATTGATTGTACAAAAAAAATATTTTAATCACTACGAACTACGAGTTTTGTGATTGTAATAAGCATTTTTATTATAATGACTACAAACTACAAGTTTTGTAATTGATTGTTCTAAGCATGTATTTTTAGTTGGTTTAACATTCAAAGATTATTAGGGTTCCGAATTAAACTAGGAACCCTTATAGTTTCCCTTTTCGGTGAACCTGTGGTATATTTGTCACTGACGTTGAATAGGTTAAATGTTTGTAGTGTGAAACAATAAAAGCTCTCTTCCTAGTACGCGTTGTCGTGATGGGCAACTTCGGAACCCTCCATTGCGCGTGGGCCGAAACGCACTTTACTAATTTTTTAATTACACGTTTGTTTATAATAAAGAGTTGTCATTCATTCATTCTAAGCACAGAACAAATATCAAGTAGAAAGAAGCTCACGTAAGAAAACCACCGTAACGTATTTTGCATACAAACGTGTTATTGTCATATTTTTAACATATTGAAACAATGCAAGTGATTTGTCTTTCTAACTTACGACTTTGAACCTAAGTCCAATGTGTAAAGTGAAACTATTATTACCCTGAGGAAGTAGCGTCACGACGCGTACATGGAATCTTTGAGAAATATATGTAAAGTTTAAATAAAAATGAAAGTCCATTTACATCATCATAATGAATTTCAGTTGATTCCATTTAAGGTAAGGTATTATGACGCGCGCCAATATTATAGGAAGTGGGTGGCGCGTTCTGAAAACGCTGGGAAACGGTTTAGTTATCGTACAAATAAATATAGGACATCAGCTGAAAAAAAAATTATTACAGTCTTTTTTGTATTTTAAACTAAATATCAACCACCATATGAAAATCATGTGCAAAATTAGAAATATATAATATTAATATTTTTCGCCGTGTTGGTCCCGGCCTCCTTTGTAGAATAGGCCAACTGCCGTTCTGCCAGGCAGGTCGCCATTGGCTATCGAGTCACTACCATCGTGACTACTAGGTGGTAGGGTTCTGCATTGTCTCGCCCGGGTCTGGTACCACCGCCTTACCTATTCCTGCCGCAATAGCGTCAGTGCTTGTAAGATAGCCGGTAAACTTATGCATGTGGCATTATACCTCGCCACAAGATAGCAACGCACTATTAACATCTTTGGTGTCTATAGGCGATGGTTGACTCTTTCCATCAGGAGACCCATCTGCTTGTTTGCTATTTTATGACATAAAATAATAAATAAATAAAAATACAAATTACTTGTTTTAGAGATTTTTGTAGCCTGTTTCCGGAATTTTATATGATCGGGTAAATAACATTCTATCACGTAATGAGTTAGTACATTCCTAAAATAATAATAATTTCAGGTATATTGCGTAATTTCTGTAAAACCGTTATTTAACAATCAATACGTAAAAATGTGATTAAGCAAACCAGTTTTTTCCGTTCGTCTCTGGTGCTTGTCCTTAAACATTGTCTAAAGCCCTACAAGGCACAAGATGTCAAAGTCAACCTGTTATCAAATTCAAATTAAAACGTTTTTTTCTTGATAACAGTGCGTCACCGTCCAAAGCATTGCTGAATATGTGAAATGCTGCGAATTGTGATCAAATACGAATAACTACAGTACCCGGCGATAAATATTGCACATCGACCTTTGGAAAGAGACAATCGGCTAATTTCGGCTTCGTAGAGCGTTATCTCTGTCGCACAAAATACAAACAGTCCGGTACCTATTAGGAGCTGTTAAAACAAGTATGATTTGCTTCTTTTGATATTTTTATTCTTTGTATAAAATACACTAATTTTTCTATAAGTGATGGCTTTAGGTTGGGGTAAAATAAAATAAAAAAACATTTTTACATTATGTTTACGTATTTAATTATTTTGGAACATTACAGCTTTAGTATGTACATAATAAACACCATTATACCTATTGCTAAAATGAGACATTGCAATAAAAATAATAATAATAATAATTCTAATTCTCAATTACTTCCATTTCACTATCTGTGCTCTCAAAGAGGTCAATATCACTGTCACTATCAGCCGTATTTATTACTAATCTATCAGTGTAATTGTCTAAACTGTGTTGAATGCTTCTATATTCATTCTCACATTTGATTGCATGATCGCAAACCTTTTTCCACTCTTCAGTGCCGATCATGTTTACTTTTTCAGTCAATAATGTTTTTACTGTAGTTAAGTTCATACCCACATTTCTAGAGGCTACATAGCCTTTCAGTTGAGACCATATATTTTCAATTGGATTAAAATCCGGATGATATGGTGGCAATCGCAACACAGTGTGCCCATGTTCGGCAAGTATTTTGTCCACAGAAAACTCTGTATACCTCTCCTTGTGCTGACATATAATAGCGTAAATCTGGGTTTTTGTTAATTTTGGATCAACTGGAATTTCATGTCTGTTTAACCAGTTGATCATTTCCCGTTTAATGGTGTTTGAGTTGGGGGGTCTCTCAACATACTTGTTGTGATAGGGTGCGTTGTCGATAACTAGAACAGAATCACTGGGTATATTTGGGATTAATTGGTTAACCAGCCATTTCTCATAGTTATCGTTATTCATTTCATTGTGATAGTCACCTGTAGTGTCCGTGGATTTATACGTTAAAAAAGCACCGGGTACAAAGCCTTTTTCATTTCCCGCATGAACTATTATCAAACGTTGACCTTTTGGAATTGGCTTTTTTACTCCTTTTTTCTTATCGTCACTCCAAGATTTCCCTTTAGTGTGGGATGCATGTATATATGACTCATCCATGTAGACGATATTTTTTTCTGTTTCGCGAAATTTGCGTATTTTATCAAGGTATTCCATTCGTTTGAGACTAACGTCGTGCTTTTCCATTAGAATTTTTCGATTATCTTCCATTTTAGTGAACTGAAATCCCATGTCATGAAGTATTTTTCTCAACGTTTTTTCAGACCCATTGTAATTAATAGCTTCAGATAACTTAGCTTTTAATGATTTTATTGTTGGCAGTTCATTAAATCGTAAGTGAAAATCATACACCATTCTTTAACGTCACAATTTATACAAAATTATCTTTAAAAAATGGCGGATTTTAATCCAATTGAAAATATATGGTCTCAACTGAAAGGCTATGTAGCCTCTAGAAATGTGGGTATGAACTTAACTACAGTAAAAACATTTTTGACTGAAAAAGTAAACATGATCGGCACTGAAGAGTGGAAAAAGGTTTGCGATCATGCAATCAAATGTGAGAATGAATATAGAAGCATTCAACACAGTTTAGACAATTACACTGATAGATTAGTAATAAATACGGCTGATAGTGACAGTGATATTGACCTCTTTGAGAGCACAGATAGTGAAATGGAAGTAATTGAGAATTAGAATTATTATTATTATTATTTTTATTGCAATGTCTCATTTTAGCAATAGGTATAATGGTGTTTATTATGTACATACTAAAGCTGTAATGTTCCAAAATAATTAAATACGTAAACATAATGTAAAAATGTTTTTTTATTTTATTTTACCCCAACCTAAAGCCATCACTTATAGAAAAATTAGTGTATTTTATACAAAGAATAAAAATATCAAAAGAAGCAAATCATACTTGTTTTAACAGCTCCTAATAGGTACCGGACTGTTTGTATTTTGTGCGACAGAGATAACGCTCTACGAAGCCGAAATTAGCCGATTGTCTCTTTCCAAAGGTCGATGTGCAATATTTATCGCCGGGTACTGTACTCTGCTGGGATGGCAATCGCGAACAGTCACATGTACAGCTGGTTATTAATATCCATATTAATATTATAAATGCGAAAGTTTGGATGTTTAGATGTATGTATTGATGGATGAATGGATATTACTCCATCATGCAATTACTACTGTACAGACTTGGATAAAATTTTATAATGCAGTGGGCTGCGCGTTGCACCTTGTAGATAATTAAGAGGTAAGATTTCTTTGTTGGCAATGAATAAACCCAAAAACTACCGGATCGATTTTGTAAATATTGTCACCAATATAAAGCTACATTATATCTGGGCAACATAGGCTACTTTTTTACTCGAGTGCTTAAAAGGAAGCAATGAGTGGGTGACGCGAACCAAACACTAGTTATAACATTAGTTGCATTCATCAGAAAGACACATACACCATACATATAAAGATGTTTTTAAGGTCTTCACAAGAACGAAGACTGTCGTTAAGTAATTAATAACTCTAAAAGCTAGAATTTTAAATGAAAAATGACGTAACTGACTAACTAGACATATAATATAACATTAATTAATTAAAAATTTACACAGCTGCCTCGCTAGAATAGTGATTAACTTGTTTGGTTAAGATCGTAAGGTTTCACGATCAACTTTCGAGACAGTGTTTTTGAAGTTTGTTCTAACCTGAAGTCTAGTGATGCTCGTGACTTAGCCTCGTAAAGTAATCGGCCCCGATTAAAGCAATAAACAAGCAACGTTTTTTTATAGAAGAGGGGATAAACGAGGAGGAATTGCGCCTGATGCTAAGTGATTACCACCGGCCATAGATATCTGCAATAGCAGAGGCCTTGCAGTTGCGTTCTTGGCCTTTTAAGCTCTATGAAAAGCCGGTAAAATGCACTGATACTTTTTGCAGGTCAGCCTTCCCCTATCTGACAAATGGGTGAACCGTATTTAACTATATGTTTCTTATTTTATATTGTGCCAGTGGTTACCGAACATAACTACGAATCGATGGAGATCAATACGATTCCCGATAAGCACAAACATTTGCGTGACGGGCGTAGATGTTTTTATTTCCATGTTTGGGTGTTTATTTTGTATGTTACAGTATTTATATATGTATTAGTACTGTTGACTAACACTCATAATACAAGCAAATAATTTGCTTACTTTGGAGTTAGATCAGAAAGTGTAATTTGTTCCGAGACATTAGTTTGTTTATTATTTTTAAATAATTGGTCATTTCTGTAAGCAAAACAAAATTCTCTCTGGTTGACTTTTATTGTATTTTACGTTGAATTGTATAATATAATTCATTTACAAATATTGTATAAATTGTCTTTTATATTTTTTGTGTTATGTTTGTTGACGTCGACAAGTGTTCTTAAATGCACCTACGTCGAATAAATATTATTTGATTGATTGATCGATTTACTAGCCGCAGTCTGCAGCCCGCTGCATTATAAAAGTTTTTGGTGAATCCCGCGGGATTACCTTTTTTCCGGGATAAAAAGTAACCTATGTGCTGTTCCAGATCATCATCTATTTGTGTATTAAATTTCATTCAAAACCGTTCAGTAATTTTTGCGTGATTGAGCAACAAACATCCATCCATCCACCCAAACATCTAAACTTTCGCATTTACAATACTGATATAGATTAGCTATAGCGTGCAGCCTTACAGCGGCGTGCACAGGATTATGATACTGAGTATGCGACGGAGTACTCGGCCACAAAAACTTTTTCTTTTATAGATTTCAGCGGCGTGCACATGATTATGACACATTTTATTCATTTACTTACTATTAATTAAAATCATCTAAATCGTACGAACGTTTTATTAAAATATCTGTGAATGACAAGTAAAGCACTGCTTTTCTGCCTACAAGGAGCGCACGCGCCTGCAGCCTTATTAGAGTTTTTAGCGAATACCAAGGGATTACCTAATTATTCCGAGATACAAAGTGACCTTTTTGCTATTCTAGGTTATCATCTAACCGTGTGCCAAATTTCATTTAATTCCTTTTAGTGGTTTTTGCGTGAGTGAGTAACAAACATCCACCCATTCAAACATCCAAATTTTTGCATTCATAATATAAATATAGATTGATATAGATTAATTTTTGTTCATTCTGTCTGTTGTGTTGTTACTGTTCGTTTATTTTATTTTTTTAATATTTTACAAAATTAATAATGCGATTTATTATAATAAGCAAAGATTAGCAAACATATTATGTTCTTATGAATTTACTTTTCCTTCATACTTTTAAGTAAATAGCACTTGTCCATTTATCAACCAATAGTCCTAATCTTTTTTTTAAATATATTTCAAAGATTACGCGAAGACGCCTAAACCGATTCAGAAAATTTCTATTTTATTTCAAGGAAAATATTTTTGTTATTGTTTTTGTGTATTTCTACCAACTTCCCAGAAGGAGGAGGTTATCAATTCGGCTGTACGTTTTTAATGTTTGTTACCTCGGAACTCGGTAATTTATGAACTGATTTCAAAAAATATTTTTTTGTTTGGAAGAATATACTTTCCAGATGGTCCATTTTAATTGGATGAAAACGTGATGAAAAGTTCCGGAGACTCAGGAAATGGGAAGTCAGTTTACAGTTTTAGCATTATTTGTTGTAATTTGCATGTCTGGAGGCACGAGCAATATTGTATTGCTCGTTTGCAATAAGATCGCGCTTTTTATCAGGTAGCATTATGAGACGTTTACCTACACTGTTTTCATGTTTCCTTGAGCTATTATACAATGTAGAGTAACATTTTTAATACTACTAGCAATAGCCCGCTGTTCGGAATCCGGCCGCAAGTTTGATTATCTACTAAACAATAAGATCTTCTAATAAGTTTGATAACAGACTTTTACTATAAATAATATAGTATAGATTTTTGTATATATTGTAATGTATTTCAAATTAATGTAGTGGATGTAATGTTTATTTTTATTAATTTAACATATTTCAAATATATATATATATATATATATATATTATTTAAAAATATTAGGTTTCTGCAGTCCTCCGCAAAGCTAACTGTGCCAAATTTCGAAATCCACCTTTTGCGTAATTGCTGGAAAAAGGATACAAAATTTGCTTCATGTACTAATATCAACATTTTAATAAGTGTCGGAAAAACTTTGAACCCCTTTTTAAGACAATTACGTGAACGGAAGAGTATGAAATTTGGCATAGTTAAAGTTTGCATTGCGGAAAACTGCAGAAACCTAATATTTTTAAATAAAATGCGTTGAAAATTAATTAAATTACGAAAGATAAACATCGCACACACTACACTCATGATAATATACGCATACCTATATATTTAAATATTTTCTTTACGGCTAAAGTCAGTTGTTAAATTTAAAAGGTCTAATCGTAATTAGTCTATGGTCGAATTTCGGCCACAGGCGATCACTAGTATAGATTATTATACTTATTCGATTCTATTTTTTTAATCAGCTACATCGCTAGTAGAAAAAATACGCACTTGTGATATAGGGACCCCGTTGATGTCTTTTATTGGCTCGTCTCGTTCATCTGTCGTACAACTTTACACTAGTGATGTATTTCATGAATAAACTGGATACTTAGGTTGACAATTTTCTTTTATAAAATAGCAAATAAGTCCTCTTGATGGAAGGAGTCAACCATCGCCTATAAACACCAAAGATGTTAATGGTGCGTTGTATGCATAAGTTTACCGGCCCTTCAAACCAGAACACGACAGAGATAAACACTGTACTTAATAAATAAAAATTTTTAGTTGTATCTATTATAGTTTTATAATTTTTATTAAATGCTGAAAATAGGTCCTCGCTCGGCATACTTACATACATATCTTCACGCCAAATCCCTTGAAAAAGAAAGAATCTTTGGTGTCTATAGGCGATGGTGGACTCTTACCATCAAGAAACCCACCTGTTTGTTTGCTATCTTATGATAAAAAAACATCCGTCCAATTTGATCATGTTAAGTCAGTTTTGTACTCCCCTCAACCTGAGTGAGTACGTCACATTAATTTTTTTTTGGTATTAAATGTTGATCAAAGCCTTTGAAAAATTATGGTGTATTTTGAACATTCACAATTTTTCAACAAAGTAGGCTATTGTTAAAAATTCTCGACCTTATTTTTTCATTGTCAACAAAAAAAAAAATGTCGTAAAAATATTTTGCTTCGTGGAGCCATTCTGATATAAACACTAAACAAGATCGTCATAAATTAAAAATTAAAAATCGATCTTCATAAATGTTAAAAATTAATAATAATTTGTTAATTAGATTTTTTAAGAAAACAATAAATTTAAATTCAAAGCAATGGAAGAGATGATGAAATTGTGTCAATAGGCGATGGTTGACTCTCTTCTGATGGAAAGAAAACCACCGCCTATTGACACCTAATATGTTAATGGTGCGTTGCTATCCTTGTGGTGGGGTCTTAATGCTATATACATAGGTTTACCGGCTACCTTACCCTTCAAACCAGAACACGACAGTGTCAAGCAGTGACGCTGTTGCGGCAGGAATAGGTACGCGATGGTACCAAACGTGCATTATAGAAGGCGATGGGCTGACAAATGAGCATACGGGACGCCTGATGGGAAGCGGTTACTGATGCCGATGGACATCCACAACATAAGAGGAAATGCGTTGCCGACTCTTATGTCTTACATTCATTAATCCGCCTCATAAAAGATCCAAGTCATATTGTTCAGGAAATATACAACGTGCCACAGAAAGAGCGCACAGACTAAAAAATGTCAATTACGAGTAGAATTTTTAAATTAAGACCTAAATTCGGCACTAAATTCTTTTTTTAATAATTTTAAACATTGTATTTTGATTAATTCATTTATGCTTAGTGTGGGCGAAAGTGTATTATAATTATAAGTGTATAGTATGTTTTTTTAGATATATTTTAGATTAAATAATTGTAAATTTAAATATTTTAAGGCCTATCTATAACCTTGACTTAAGTGTATTTTGTCTTTACGTCAACTCTTTATGAAAGTTGTTATTATTTTTCTCTATAAGGTGTATATTACATTTATTTATATAAAAATATAACATATCTTAAAAACGGTGGCAATGGATTCAGTGGCTGTTTCTCAACCAACTACTTTATTATACTAATTTATTAAACTACTATATATATATATATATATATATATATATATATATATATATATATATATATATTCACTGGACAAATTACAGTTACTTATCTAATCCCAAAGTAAGCAAATTATTTGCTTGTGTTATGGGTGTTAGTCAACGATACTAATACATAGAAATACATATATAAATACTAGAATATATTAAATAAACACCCAATCCCGGAAATACAAACATTTATGCCCATCACACAAATACTTGTCCCCGCCGGGGATCGAACCCGAGCCCCGTCGATTTCGTAGTCAGGGTCGCTAAACACTCGACCAACGGGACGGTATATATTATAATTCTGTGACAGGTTGAAAACTTAAGGGAATTCGTTTGATAATTTGGTGGCTAGAACTAAAAAATTCCGACTAAACATTACTGTTGATGAACACCATGAGTCAATGTAGTGCGGATGGAGGTTCTGGTCTCGCCGAATGTTGTAGCAGATATTATTATATCCGCTACAACATTCGGCGGTCTTCCTGTAGCGGAATAGAACCTATTCTGCCGCAATATATTCATACGTCAGAACTCGTTCATTTATTAACCGAATTGGAAGAAAATATTTTCCGTTTGGTTCCATCTAAGCTTGTTAGGAAGGATATTTTTTTTCGGTTCCATATAAATTTGGTTGACTAGGAGATCTGTATCTTTTCTAATCTGGGTTCTAAGAGATTGGAATTGGGTTATTGCAGTTTTATTAGTTAAAACTAGGTTATGATCACTTGTACTTTAATTTCACTACAAATATAGACAAATAATTTTAAATTAATAATAATAACTAGCAAAAAGCAGAGCTTTGTAAGGGCTCGCAGTTATACTATCTAGTAATATTGTTATAAAAGTATTTTTATGAGAATTACGTATTTTCACCTAAACATTACATTCGCATCAAAGGCCTGCGTCGTCAGGCTTTGGACTAGGAATATTTGGTTTTTGTTTGTTGTTATTTTCGAGGAAAAATATGTATTAAAAATGAAGGTTGATCTTATAAAAAACACATTTTTGACATTATGCTGAAATAATTGTCTTTTTTTCTAAAATCAGGAAGTTCCTGGTTTTACGTCGATTTACGAAATCAAAATCAAAAAATGTTTTATTTAAATAAACCTTCAAAATTTTTGGACTACGCAGGCACGAAGAATTGACGGTAGACACTCAGCGAATACATTTTTCGAATTTTTCTCTCAGAGAAACCCTCGGAGTTCGATTCCAGAGTCAGGCAAATGAAATAATGTGTTTTTTCAGTTTTCTGATAAAACAACTTTGCCCGGGATTGGAAAAGTGCCCTACTGGCGATAGGCTGGCCACCTATCACATTATGGGACTTAAGTATCTTCAGCTAACCGTGGATGCACACGTTGTACTTCTGCCTACCTCTTCGGGGATACGGACGTAAATATACCTTTTTTTAGCTTTTTACCCTCGCCCTCGGGCTAAGATTGGGAATTGATCTCAATACAATATAAATCAATTAATACATCTGTACTGTTTCTCAATAAGCATATTGTGAAACTCTCGAACGCTCTATTTACTCTGTTCCCAGCAAACATCCCTGCCCTAGACCTAAATCCTCCTTGTGCTTCCCACAATATTACTTCGAACTTCCCTTGCATTCTCCTTTGAATGATTTTATCATACACCTTCGATGCCAAAAAGATCAAACTGATGGCCCTATAGCTTGTAGTTTATACTTGAACCTCGCCTTTATACGAGGGCACGATAACCGCGCGCCGCCAGTCAAATATGAAGAAACAATTCATGAAGTAGGTAGTCTCTTAATAAGTTCAAAAATTCTAATAGAAAATGTATCTTCTATCAATTTTAACTCG
Organism: Apodemia mormo; assembly: GCA_036924255.1. Taxonomy (NCBI): domain Eukaryota; kingdom Metazoa; phylum Arthropoda; class Insecta; order Lepidoptera; family Riodinidae; genus Apodemia; species Apodemia mormo. The sequence goes on along the minus strand of JAUPFN010000025.1, from coordinate 11,267,237 downwards.
TTAATTTAATAAGAGATGGCGTTAGTAGTAATAAGATTCTAATACAAATTGTACCTTCTTTTTTTTTATTTTTATAAAATGGTATTTTTGTGGTAGATAACAAATCTAGAGATGAATATAAACTACCACGTCGAAGCTCAAACCTAAAAATGCGATATTTTTTCAGTAAAATGTACCACAAAAGTGCATAGAAAGTGGCCTAGTGTAGGGCTCGCTTCGCTCGCCCTGAATATTCACGGGACAAATTACACTTACTGATCTAACCCCAAAGGAAACAAATTTTTCGCTTGTGTTATGGGTATTAGTCAACTATACTTATACATAGAAATACATATATAAATATTGTTACATACGTAATAAACACCCAAACCCAGAAATACAAACATTTATGCTCATCACCCAAATGCTTGTCCCCGTCGGGAATCGAACACGAGCCCCGCCGATTGCGTAGTGAGGGCCGCTAACCACTCGACCAACGGGGCGGTCAATTAATTGGCCGGTTTCGGATCGACGGAGTACAAGTGCATCATAACCTAGTTTTAACTAATAACAATGGAATTTCACGAAGTGCCCACGATTGAAAGTGTAAAATCTGTTGCTGTTTTAGCAGGACTGGCGAAACGTGTCGCTACCATCGTGACACTTTTAACTAATGACTAGGGACCGGATTATATGCATTAGCATATTTGCATATGCATTTGCATATTTAAGCCATCCTAAGGCGCCCCATAGACCTACAATATTATTGCGCAATACTTTATTGTGCAATAATATTGAATTCCCCCTTTGATTCGAAACATTCAATAAATACACTCAATGAAATTGACAAACCAGTATGATCAATAGTTTCGTGCGAGCAATATGTCTGACGACGAAGTTTTGACGGCAACCATGCTGGTGATTTTGTAAAATAAATCTCTATACAATTCTATACACTCAAGTAAAAACTCCCGTTCTTTATCTTTTATAGTATTCTTGCTCGCCATTTTGCTTAAATTTACGACATGACCATACATTAAACACCGTGACTGACCGAACGCGACCGCTTCAAACTCTGAAGTGAAAAATATTGTGCAATATTAGGCCTACACAGTGCAGGAAAAAAATATTGCATAATAAAAATTAAACCCGCTCAAACTTTCGTTCAATCTTTGTGCAATGTTCAATATTAACTCGAAACGGTCAATAATATTGCACAATACGTAATATTGCGCAATATTATTGTAGGTCTACGGGCCGCCTTAGCAGTAATAGCATACTTTTCTTAAGATCTAGTTATGGTGCGTATTATCGTACGTTGTCAATATTTTTCGATAGTTTTATTAATTAATTGTACGACAAAATTTTTACGAAAATTTATAAGTGATAACATAGAACCAAAGTTCAAATTTTGTCCAGTTACCTCAGCATATGTGGATGTGTATTGTGGAGCGATCCCTTTCTACTTATAAATATATGTTGAACTAGCTGCGCCCGCGACTTCGTTCGCGTGGAAAAATTAAAAAAAAAGTAGCTTAAGTTAAGTCCATGTCACATCAGCTATCTGCCAGTGAAAGTCCCGTCAAAATCGGTACAGCCATTCCAGAGATTAGCCGAAACAAACAGACAGACAAAAATTGTAAAAAATGTTATTTTGGTATATGTAGCGTGTTTGGATATGCATTTAGTAAAAAGCGGTTATTTTAATATTACAAACAGACACTAATTTTATTTATTTGTATAGATTACTATTTTCTTTTTGAGTTCCTTATAATTTAATTTTGCATATTTTATTTATTTTTATGCATATTTCAAGCATTTTTATGCATATTTGTTCACATATTTGCACACATTTTCCCCGTGTTGGTTCCGGGCTCCTTTGAAGAATAGACCAACTGCCGTTCTGCCAGGCAGGTCGTAAAAGGCGACCGATTGGCTATGGGAGTTCTGCATTGTCTCGCCCGGGTCTGGTACCACCGCCTTTCCTATTCCTGCCGCAATAGTGTCAGTGCTTGTCACTGTCGTGTTCCGGTTTGGAGGGTAAGGTAGCCGGTAAACTTATGCATGTGGCATTAGACCTCGTCACAAGATCTTTGGTGCAAACGCACCATTAACATTTTTGGTGTATATAGGCGATGGTTGACTCCTTCCATCAGGAGACCCATCTGCTTGTTTACTATCTTATATTATAAAAAAAGTAGGGCCTTACAAATTTTTTTCTTTTCAAATATTTTTTTTATATCCTCAGATAGCAAACAAGTAGTTAGATCTCAAAAGAAGGAGGTTTGCGTATAGATGCTAAAGAAATAATGGTTTCTATCCGTTTGGCATATAATGTCATAAGTTCACCGGTTACTTGAGACTTATGTAAGGCGGTGGGACTGAACCCTGACGACACGTTGCAGAATTCTATCGTCTAATAATTACTATGGTAATGGTACGTTTAGCAGATCGTTCAACTTTTAAGAACTTCCTAGCAAGAAGGCAGAATGTCCAGGCAAATACAGTCTCAAAACAACACAATGTAGAAAAAATATTGGATGGTACAAATTTTAGGGATACTGGAGAAATAAGAAGACACACTTCAAGAGAGGCCCGAAAAAATATAGTTTATGATTTTTTAAGAAAACGAGCGTTTTCTTAAAAAATCAAATAATGATTTTTTAAGAAAACGCTACCCCGTGTATGTTCCGGGCTCCTTTGAAGAATAGGCCAACTGCCGTTCTGCCGGGCAGGTCGTAAAAGGCGACCGATTGGCTATACGAGTCACTAACATCGTGGCTACTAGGTGGTAGAGTTCTGAATTGTCTCGCCCGAGTCTTACCTATTCTTGCCGCAATAGCGTCAGTGCTTGTCACTGTCGTTTTCCGGTTTAGAGGGTAACGTAGCCGGTAAACTTATGCATTTGGCATAAGACCTTGCCACAAGATAGCGACGCACCATTAACACCTTTGGTGTCTATACGCGATGGTTGACTCTTTCCATCAGGGGACCCATCTGCTTGTTTGCTATCTTATACTATATAACTAGCAAAAAGCAGAGCTTTGTAAAAGCTCGCAATGTTATCCTACCTAGTAATATTGTTAGGGAAATATTTTTATGAAAATTGCATGTTTTAATGTTTATAATGATCCAACCCAAAAAATCCAGCGTATTTTTACCCAAACAGTTCCCATTCCTTTCAAACATTCCCATCAAAGGGTCGTCAGGCTTTGGTCTAGGAGGGCGCAGGAAAATAAAACTAAAATAAAAACATGTTTCTAAGACTACACTTTTTTAGTACTTATAAGAAAAATTCTTTAAAATTTTCTTGATTTATTAAAAACACGATTTTTATTATTATCAATGTTATCTACACTGAAATAATATAAAGGTTATATACTAAAATTTTACACCATATTTTCTGGTCTACCTATAATATAGTACGGTCTACCTATAATATGTAGCAACTCAAGATCCATCTCGCGCCACCACTTTGCTCTTAAAGCTTAATATTGATAGAAATCAATTTTTATTTGTGGTAGCTTTCTTGTAAAAAAAATTGGGTATTGAAAATGAAAGTTGTTCTTATAAAGAAAAACACATTTTTAACATTTCGCTAAGATTACTAGTTTTTTTTCTAAAATCGGGAAGTTCCTGGTTTTACATCCACTTTCGAAATCAAAAAATGTTTTATTTAATTAATCTTCAATATTTTTAGGATTAATATTGGACTTATCGCAGGCACGAAGAATTGGCGGTAGAAACTCAGCGAATAAATTTTTCGAATTTTTCTCTCAGAGAAACCCTCGAGGCTTGATTCCCGCGTCAGACACATCAAAAATGCGTTTTTTCAATTTTCTAATAAAAACAACGTTGCCCGGGATTGGAAAAGTGCCCGGTTGGTGATAGGCTGGTCACCTATCACGTTGTGGGATTAAGACGTATCTTCGGCTAATCGAGGATGCACACGTTGTACCTCTGCCTACCTCTTAATATACCTTTTCTAGCTTTTTACCCTCGGGCTAAGATTGGAAATTAATCTCAATACAATATTAATCAATTAATACACTTGTACTGTTTCACAATAATCATATTGTGAAAAATCTGTAAACGGTTTACCTTGTAGTCCGATCCTGAAACTTCCCCCTAAATTAAGGTATTTTAATCTCAAAAGAGTAAAAACTGTAAGAATAGATTTTTCAGTTCTGAGAAATATTGAAATGTCTCAATTGCTAAGTCACAAAAAACAGCAAGAAAACACTTACGAATGAAGCAACGAAATAATCATACATGCAGTCTATTTTGATAAGAATGCCAGTATATTGATTTTTGAAAAACTGTAGGTGTATTTTGGAAACGATGATCATATTGATCAAATTTAAAATGGTCAAATTCAAATGGCATTCAACTCAATTTAACTATTGCTTTAGCTAAATAATCTGTAGGTTAAAATTTTCGTCATTGATAGATCCCAAACAAATTGACCTATTTTATACAATTAACGGTACTTGACGCAGTTTTTAAAGGAAAAAATCTGATAAGATTTTGAAGCCAATCGGTATAATTTAGCTTGAAAGTTATTTCAAAAATATTAAGTTAGTTTGCTAAGAACAACGTAATTTCAATATTTGAAAAGCAGTAAAATTTGAAAATAAGATTTGATTTTGATTTTTAAAACGGCATTTGACGTAATTTTTTTAGTACTAAAATATCGTAGAATACTAAAATATGATTGGTTGAAATATTTCGAAGCTATGTCGAAAAAACACTTTCAAAATTTTTGTCAACGATTACTTCCAAACAGATAAACCGATTTGATTGCATTAGACGTAACTTTTTTAAGAATAGTTTTTTTACTCAATCAGTACATTAACCTGGAAGTTATATTAAAAAAAAACTGTTTCGCCAATTTTTTTTTTTGGGTTTTTTCAAAATTTCTCAAAATCCTTTGGGCTCATTTGATTCAAATTATCAGGAAATCTAATTCGTGTGGAATCCAATCGAATGCCATCAACCGCGTTTCGATCGGTCCAGCCGTTCAAAAGTTATAAGATGCTTACATACATACATACATACATACACATACAGACACACACAGACATACAGACACACTGACGTCATCGCGAAAATAGTCGAAAAAGGTTCCTAGGAACTTAAAACATGCACATCTGTTGAAAACTCGATTTTTGAAAATCGGAGCAAAATAAGTAACTTCCTTATCTACATATGAAGCGGGAAGTTAAAAAGTGCAAGTGTATGAATAGATTAATATTGTATTAAAATGGAGTGAATGAAAATGAATTAAATCTACCACGCCAAAGTAGCATTTTAACTCGTTAGCATTTTAATTCGTTAGTTTCATAATAGATGGCGTTAGTAGTAATAAAAGTCTAATACAACATATATATTCTATTTTTTTAAATGTTTATAAAATTGTATTTTAATGGTAGATCATATGTAGACATGAATTTAAACTATCACGTCAAAGCTCAAACCTAAAAGTGCAATACTTTTTCAGTAAAACGGTACCACAAAAGTGCATAGAAAGTTCCCTAGTAAAAAAAAACATACGATAAGTACGAATTTTGGCATATATGACATTTATATGGAGAATACATTAGCTAATATTCGTATAAAGAATTAGAAAAAATTGATTAAAATAAAACTTTAGCTTTTGTCAACTATTTAACAGCTACTACCTGATCGATTCACAACGCTTATACACACTGAAAAGATCCGGCGCAAGATTTTTTTAAAATCTTAAATTAATAAAATTATTTAATATTTTTTATTAAATAGGTAGAAAGTTCTCTTGAAGGAAATGGGTAAACATCGTCTACTATAAAGAAACTCTTTCTATAGAGTTTTATTAGGATTATCATCTTTCGATTTTGTCCATATTTTGATTGAATCTTTACGACCGTACGCCTGAAGAGATAGAAAGAGGTACAACAAGTGCACCCATGATTTGAAGTTGCAAGCCTATCGCCAATCGCGCACTTACCCAATCCTGGACAATGTTATTTTTATCAGAAAACTGAAAAAACATATTTTTGAATTGCCCGACCTGAGAATCGAACCTTAGATTTCCTATGGTAAACATCGACACCAGATCACTAGACCACAGAGGAAATTTTAAATAAATATTTAACAAATTGCTTAACAAAAATTTTACCCTAATGTAAGCTAATATTTGCTTATGGTAAGGGTCGGAACTAATACATATAAAAATAGTGAAACATGTTTAGTACGCATCCAAATAGAGAAATACGAACTTTTATGCTCATTACTCAAATGTCTATCGTTGTCGAGAATCGAACCTGAGCCCTATCAATTGCTTAATCAGGTCGCTAAGCACTCGACCAACAAGGAAGTTCAACCATATTTTATGATTATTACTTAAATTATGGTCAAATTTCAGCCGCTCAATTACGATTAGTTATATAAACTACTCCGAAAAGGTCAGCTCTATTTCCAAAAAGATTACATAACAGGAACAATCAAATAAATACCGTTTTCAAAAAAAACATCGGATCAACGCCCCACTCTTGAAAAGCGAATGTTTTATTGCGTGGGGGAGCGCACGCGCAAGTCAGTCACCCATTCTCTGCCGCTGGTGTTGTCCGTGTCGCGCGGCAAAAGTTTTCCTCCTCCGGAAAAATTGTGTCGCGACCACATCGGATACCAGGCGAATTGACTCTCCCTGTCCTCCGTACCAGACTGTGGTTAAAACTGACCGTGTTTTATTCTGTGATGGATTATGTGTATGGCTTATAAGTGTATACAAAGTGTTTTTCTTTACGGCAGCACTCCCGGCCCACCTTTTTGCTGCTAAAACGTCCTAATACTGTAAGTAAAGTCTATTTCAATGGAAAAATCATTTTGTATTTCAATTTATATATGGAATTTAATGTAATGTCAAATATTTAATTAGCTATAAGGAAATGATTTCCGTTAAAAATCAGGTGATTGTGTCATTGAGTTGTGCAAGTTTAAGTTAGTTATGCGAAATTTTGAGGCTGAAAGTGTTCTTGCGAAAGACGTAGAGCCGAAATATTAGTAAGCAAACGCATGAGATGCTAATGAATTATCTTGTGTATTTGACAATATTTGTCGGAGACGGCTTTTATAAATACAAGGTAATATTTAAAAATATGAGAACTGAGTTTTTAATGCGTGAAAATATTTATTTATATCTGGAAAGAAAACTTAAATTTATTTATTTCTAGTGACTGAGAAAAATTCAATCAGCTGAGATTGAATTTTTTCTGTGAATTTTATGAAAACGAAGTATTCTTTTGGGATTAAAATTAGCTTATAGGTATATTAAGATTCGCTTGCAATAAACTATTTAATTACTTTTTAAAAGTACTTAACCATAATATAATTTAATAATTTAATGTCATTAAATTTATTATTAAGTGTATAAATAGCTAAGTGCGTGCAGCCTTTAATTTGAATAAAGATTAATTACCTGAGTGTTAAATTTTATTCAAATTCGTTGAGATGTTTTCTGGTTTTTTGATATTTATATTTATTATTGAATAATAACAAAACATATAACTGTCACATTTTTAATATTATTAGGATAATGTTATGTCCACAGCTTCACCCGTGTGACTTTCATAATTAACTTTTTAATACTTAGGTTACAATTTCCTGTATTCCTTTGAAATCTCATTTTTAAAATAAAATGTACCTAGTCTATTTATAGGTGTAACGGTGTGAAGTAACTATTTATAGGTGAAAGAATTAAAACATAAAACATTCTAGCTGTTTATCATTTAGAAAAGTTTTTTTATATAAAAAGTTTTTTAATATTAGCTCTGATTACAGTTATTACAATGTTACAATATTTGTACTTTTTTCAGACTATTTACAGTATTTATACCATCCTTATTTTATATTATGTATTGAGCTAAAATAATATTTATGTGTTTATTATAAAATTATTGTATGCCATGTTTTGAGCTATAATAATATTATGTTCTTATAGGTTCAAGATATAAAAATGCAAAAGCAATTTTTGAGTGTTCCACTTTTGTGGTCTTTTTGGTCAGCTGATTGCTAAACAACTTTATAAATATGTATCTACCTGGTCGATGTTTAGAGCTTTAAACATGAATTATTTTTATTTTTATATGGAATATTTTTTATATTATATCTTAAAAACTTATATTTACTAATATTTATATGTTTATTCTCCAACTATTTATTTAGCACATAACCACAACTTTGCCCGCATTGTTTATGATAACATACTTGGCTGAAACATTTTTACAAAAAAAGTTTTTTTTAAACCTTTATCGCTTTATGTTGCTATCACTAATGTTAAATGAAAGTATTGAAATAGTTTAAGGGTATCTAAGACGTAGGAAATTCAAAAACTTAGTTGAAAAAGTCGTTTTTGCTGGATGCGCAAATGCGCGACAGACTTCTGTCATTTACTTATACATTTTATTAATTCCTTTAAATTTCAATATTGTAATATTTATTACCATAATAATACACTTTAAGCGAAATCTTTGCGTTTATGCACAACAAGACGAAGTAAAACAATAAGTATTTGTTGTATAAAGGCCTTATATAAAACTCTTAACTGTTACGTTACGCTGATATTTGATACTCTTACCTATACGGTAAATGCGATAATAGCTTAAAATTGAAATAAATACTTCTAATACAGCATAGAATTACTCAACAACGAATGTCATATGTCAAGTAAATAGGTTTAATTATAGGAAAGAAACGAATTGCAAAATGAAAAAGTTTAGAAAGTAACAAGTTTAAGGAAACAGTGTTACAGGTAACAATAGAAATATACTTGAACTAAATTTATCAATTAAAATAATGTGTATAAAATATTATGTGACCGCCACCTAACGATACGATCGAGAGTTTGGGTTCGATTCTCGACAGGGACATACAATAGACATCTATGTTTGTACATCTGAGTATATAAGTTTATGAATTGTGTTTCATTATTTATCTATGTATTAGTAATGTCTTTATTAAGAGCAAATAATTTGCTAACTTTTGGGCCAGATCAATTCATGTAAAGTGACGATTGTGTTTATTTATAATTGCAAGCTTATTCAGATTATATATTATGCAAAGTAGTTAAACTAATATTATAATAGCCAAAATTTACGTATGTGTATATTTTATTCTGGTTGAATAAAGATGATTTTGACCATGTAGTCTATATGTAGACGACTTTAATGAAATGTTATACACAAGTGGTTTATGTGTAGACAAATTTAGTGTAATTTTATGCGTAGATAGTCTTTAGTAGATAGCCATCTACGTACCCTTTCTGGTCACTTAAAAATAGTTAAATATTTTTATTCAATTATCTAACTTTCGCACTTTAATGAATATATATATATATATATATATATATATATATATATATATATATATATATATATATATATATATATATATATATATATATATAGGCTATACGAGTCACTAACACTGTGACTACCAGGTGGGAAAGTTCTGCATTGTCTCGCCCGGGTCTGGTACCACCGCCTTACCTATTCCTGCCGCAATAGCGTCAGTGCTTGTCGCTGTCGTATTCCGGTTTGGAGAGTAAGGTAGCCGGTAAACTTATGCATGTGGCAAAAGACCTCGCCACGAGATAGTAACACACCATTAACACCTTTGGTGTCTATAGGTGATGGTTGACTTTTTCCATCAGGATACCCATCTGCTTGTTTGTTATCTTATATTATAAAAAAAGATTTTTATTCAGGTGAAATTCACCTTTTGTGTTTTTCTGTACATGTGTGCAAAATTTCACTATGATCGGTCAAGTAACTAAGACGTGATAGCGTGACAAAAAACTATCCTTGCTACATTAATATTATAAAATAGTTTTTATAATATTAATGTAGTTATAAAAACTCTTTCTAAAAAAACAGTTACGTCATTCTAGGGTTAAACTTAGGCCACTTTTTACCCGACTTAGTAAAAAAGAAACGTATTTGATATTTATACGTATTTACGAGCTAGCGTATTGTCATATTAGATAGGATTATACCGAATTAAAAACTGGTTAATTTTTGAAGTTGTTTATAAATAGGTGCTATCTTTCCATTACACCATTATAAGAGTCATTTGATACCATAACAAAGTAATTAATAGGTGGTAGACTTCCACAATATCTCGCCCGGGAATTTGGTGCCATCGCCTTACCTATTCTTACCGCAATAGCGTTAATGCTTGTATTGTCCTGTTCCTATCTAAAGGATAAAGTAGCCGGTAGCCTTATGCGTGTAGCATTACCCCCCCCCCCCCCCCCCCCCGCCACACGGACAGTAACGTACCATTAACTTCTTTGGTGTCTATAGGCGATGGTTTCTTTATTCACCAGTAGAGCTATCTGCTTGTTTGATATCTTATAGTATACAAATAATATATTAGGAATGGATACCAACGAATTAATAATCTCGTTTTTTGAGTCACCTATACATATAATAAAATCGTAGGAAAGTTATTAAATATTTTTTTAAAAGAATTCTTGGAGCGTGATCTACAATCGATATCGAAGCCAAAATTATAGTTTTTGGAATTTTTGTCTGTTTGTCTGTTTGGCTGTTTGGCTGTTTGGCTGTTTGGCTGTTTGGCTGTTTGTCTGTTTGTCTGTCTGTTTGTCTGTCTGTCTGTCTGTCTGTTTGTGTGTTTGTCTGTTTGTCTGTCTGTCTGTCTGTCTGTCTGTCTGTTTGTCTGTCTGTCTGTCTGTCTGTCTGTTTGTCTGTTTGTCTGTTTGTCTGTTTGTCTGTCTGTCTGTCTGTCTGTCTGTCTGTCTGTCTGTCTGTCTGTCTGTCTGTCTGTCTGTTTGTCTGTTTGTCTGTTTGTCTGTTTGTCTGTTTGTCTGTTTGTCTGTTTGTCTGTCCGGGGTAAACTCAAAAAGTATTGCATGGATTTACTTCAAATTTTACATGAATATTTCTAATAGGTCGGGTCAACATATAGGCTACATATTATCACGCTATCACTTACGGGGGAGGTGCTGTGCGGAGTAAACGAAGTCCGCGTGGACGAAGTCGTGGGCAACAGCTAGTTTGAAAATAAGTGTCATCTTTCCATTGCAACATTATATGAGTCACTCGATAGCATAATAAACATAACGTGTTTGATCGTCTTACAGTCATTTAAATATTCCGAGTAATAGCATCGTAAGATAATACTTATCGGCTGAAACATAAGATGACACTTATCATTAATCAATCTTTTCTTTAATCAAATTGATTTTTAAATATTAAAAGTATCTTCATGCCTGTATCTCCGAAAGTGTAGGCAGAGGTTCAACAAGTGCATCCACGATTAGCCGAAGGTACTTGGTACCACAAATGTGGTAGGTGGCAAGCCTATCGCCAACCGGGCACTTTTCAATCCCGGGCAACTTTGTGTTTATCAGAGAACTGAAAAAATACTTTTTAAGTGCCCGACCCGGGATTTAAACCCGGGACTTCATGTGGTCAACGCCAACGCTGGACCACTAGACCACAGAGGCGACCTTAATAATAATTGGACTTAGTTACACAAAAAGGATTCAATCCACATAAAAATTTTTAAGTTTGAAGTTGGATATTGTTTATTTTTTCAACGTGTCATACATGGGGTCTAGTTCTGTCGATGAATAAAGTAATAAAGAGCATTTTGCTTAGATGCTTTTACTGGCCAATAGTATTAATGTTTAGCATCAGTTTACCTTAACTCATTTTTGACCATACTGTGGTTTGGATCCAATTTGTTTAACTACATCCAATTTATCTTAATAATAATTTACTAAGATCTATATATTAATTAGTAAAGTAAAAACTGCACCGTTTTTTACTAAAATTACGCAAGCGGTGGTGCATGAAATTTCGCACCAAAGTAGAGCAGACAGACAGAACTTCACATCTTATATATATAAAAGAAAGTCGTGTTAGTTACTCCACTTATAACTCAAGAATGGCTGAACCGATTTAGCTGAAAATTGGCAGGGAGGTAGTTTAGAGCCAGGAGAAGGTCATAGGATACTTTTATTTTTTTTTGTATTTTTTCCAATTAAAAAATAAATCTGCTTATTTATTACCATTAAGGCGGAACAAAGTTTGCCGGGCAGCTAGTTTACAATACAAGCTGCGCAGTCCTCTATGTCATAAAAGTTTTTGGTGAATCTCTGAGAAACAAATTATTTTTCCAAGTTAAAAAGTAATTAAAGTAAAGTAAGTAAAGTATCTGATATGCTATCTCAGGTTATCATGAACATGTGTGTCAAATTTTATTCAAAGCGGTTCACCAGTTTTTTGTGAAAGAGCCAACAAATATTCACCCATCCATTTTCACAATATGTGATTTATAATTTTAATAGGATAGGATTAGTATGAATTAGTGTGAATTGAATATGTTTGTACTGATTCACAATTTTATTTAGAACTAGGTGCACCGCGCAACTTCGCCTACGAATAGAGCAATTTTTCATTATGATAATCTTTTATACAAAGTTTCATCTCATTTTTCACGGCCGCTTACGAAGTCAACTGATATATTCTTAGAAACGATCTTAATTGACATGAGGTAAAAATTAACTTGTGAATGTGTCTTTCCGTCAGGGAGCCAATTGTTTGCTGCACATTAAATGAACTATATTTTTCAAAGTTGGATGAAAACAAATTTCCATAATAAAAATCGTATGCTACAAACATTTATATGTTTTAAGCGTCTATATATAGAAGAGATTGTCGTCAATAATTATAAAATCACTCCACAAAACCGGCCCCTCGACAAACCAGTAAGGCAACCTTTGAACTATAAAGGTACCAATAAACTATCATTGTGATATCAATTCGTTATTCTACGTAGAATTTCTGTTAATTGACTTTTTGCGGCTTACGATGATAGTTTAGTGCGTTTTTACACTAATGTTATTAAGAGATTTGATTGTTTGTTTGCAATCATAAACACAAAAACTATTGGACCGATAATGATATTTTTTACCATTAGAATGCTACACTATCCAGTCTACTTAGGATTATGTCTATAATAAAAATAAACAGTCGTGGGACTGCCGATAGAAGTGAAAACGGAACTATTAAGTTGAGAGTAATTAAAACTATATGCAAAACATAGCTATAGACATACTATTATCATTAGCATGTCGGTGACGCGAACCGAGGATTTTACCCTCTACCAAAACGCTCAACGCGCCTAAAGAAGTTTTCACTTCAAAAATAAAACAATATGTTATGTGAAAAGAGGTTTGACTAATAAGAAGAACTTATATGTCGTTTAATTCAATGACAAATGTTTTCTTGTCATCGAATAACCGAGATATAAGTTATTCTTATTGGTCAAACTTCTCTTTAATCGCGCGCCATTGATATAAAAAACCCAAGATACACACTGTGTCAAAAACGTCCTCCGAAAATGAGCGCACTTTTTAAATTGTGCGCTCATTTCAAATAGAATCGCGTTGGTCGCGACACTGTCAATTTTATTTCTTTTCGTACATTGCTTTTTAAAAACAACTATAAGGCTTGCAGGTTAAGGTTGGATATGCAAAGACATATGTTTTCGCCATATCTATAACTACTTAAATGAAATTAGGGACACATTTGAGTGTCAGTTTTGTTCGGGACTGTGCATCTAGGGTTTTTTATATCAATGTCGCGCGCGACAAATCACACGTTGTTTGTGTGCGTGTGTGCGCTGGAGTATGATAGGCTATTTTATAACTCGAATAAACCAAAGAGAACAATGATGTTGGGCTACGTAAACGAAGTCGTGGGTAACAGCTAATTTGTAAATCAAATTCTTTTTCGTGTTAATATTTATTGGCTTCTTTTGAAGAGTAGACTATCCACCAGAATCATCATTCCAGGTAGCTTACAAAAAGTAGGTGAAGGTTAAACAAGATACTACCAGCGTGACTACTAGGTGGTAGACTACTTCAAATCACCCAAATTTGGTACCATCGCATAACCTATTCCTATTGCTATCACGTCAGTGGCTGTCACTATCATGTTACGGTTTGGATAGTTAGTAAACTTATGCAAATTACACTACAATCTTGGCACTTATATATTTTAAATACCTTTGGTATCTACAGGCACAAATCTTTAATAACTTTGGTATCTAAAGGCTTTATGTCAGGAAGCCCATCAATAAAAAAATATTCCTCGACAATAAATATTTAAACGTAGCTTGTTCAACAACTAAATGTAAAATCCACCGTGGTCCTGAATCAGATCTTTACTTGAATTTAGTTTTACAGAGTTAAAATTTATTACAACTTTTGGAGATATTGCTTTACAAACACTCGAACGAATTGTACTCCTAAATTATGAAGATAATTTTGGAAGTCAGTTTAAAATATCTGTATAGTAAGCAAAAAACCGTAGAAAGAAGAAGAGTTTAAGTCTATTTCTACCAGGTAGATTCATATACAAGTAAATAAATTGAAGTAGCAGTGGTGGACGAAGTGAGAAAGGGTATTGCTGCTGATGAGAAAAGGTATTGCTGTTGGTGTTATAAAAAGTGGAGTCACTTGCTTATCATGTTTTTTACCAAGGCAAGTTAATGCCTGATTAGTCTGTCCTGATTAGAAAATTTGAAAATGTAGCGCACATACAATTTTCAGGCTAAGCGAGTGTGGTAAGAAAAAGTATGTTAAACTAATTGTCTCTTATACTTAAAAACTGAAGCTAGACTATTCTTTTAATAAATTTCCAATTTATTAATGTTTTAAGTAATTATCATATTAAATTAAACTTGTTTTTCAATTTGCTTGACATTGAGACAGTCGTATCCATGTTAAAGTTTTGTTTTTTCATATGTAGTGTCTGCCAATAGTCTACACTATAAAAGTCAATCTTTAATAAAAATTTTACGGTCTCTATTATGACAATAAATAAGATCAGAACTGGTATCATCATATCTGGCAGTTTTTTGGTAATAGAAATATTTGGCTTTTTATCTAGCAACAAGGAATTAAGTTTACATTGCATTTTCGTGGACTGGTGTGTTTGTATGCAACATTTTCACGTATGTAAGTATGTTTTTTTGGTCTTTAGCAGAGCGTATGTTTTTATTCATTCCGCTTCGGTTGAATTAAACGTTATTTTTTTCCGTTTTTCGGGAACAGGCGTAGATCCAAGAGGGAGAGGGGGGAGGGTATTGGGTACAATTCTTTTACCTTCAAACACAAATTATTGGAATTGAGATTTGCCATTTTTATAGAAGAATAATAATAATATCGCCTCTGTGGTCTAGCGGTCCAGCGTTGGCGTTGACCACATGAGGTCCCGGGTTCGATTTTCGGGTCGGGTACAAAAAAAGTGTTTTTTCAGTTTTCTGAGAAACACAAATTTGCCCGGGATTGGAAAGTGCCCGGTTGCCGATAGGCTTGCCACTTATTACATTTGTGGGACCAAGTATCTTCGGCTAATCGTGGGTGCACTTGTTGTACCTCTGCCTACCCCTTCGGGGATATGGGCGTGAAGATACTTTATAGAAGAATAAGCATGTGAAATGAGCTAAGGTTGCCTTTGCCCCTAAACCAAACCCTCTTTTTTGTATCCCTGACAATATGTATACTAAATTGAATATACCTTATTTCGCGATGCAGAAAGTTAGTTAAATAGTTACGACTGAAAAGCATAACAAACAAACAAGCAACGAATCTCGCTTTTTTTATAAGGGTAGTAAATAAGCAGATGGTTCTTTTCAAGGATAATCACCACCTATGGACACAAAAGGTGTTAATGGTGTGTTATTATCCGTATGGCAAGGTTTTGGAATGCCACATGCATAAGTTCATATTGGGACACGACAACGAAAAGCACTTACGTTTTTGAGGCAGGAATAGGTAAGGCCACCACGGCCTTACCTATTATCACTATATCAAAACCCTGTAAATACGTTGCAGAACTCCAGCACCAAATTAGTAGTCATGGTGATAGTGACAGGAATTTGGCGTTTTTATCTTTTACGAGATTCTTAACAGTATGGTAATAGATCTATTCTTCAATAACAGTAATTTAAAATTTTAAACCTTACTATAAATATCAACTATAGTCATATCTCAAAAATTACTGAACCGATATTAACGAAACTTAGACTGTTCCTTAAGTAGAAATATACCTGATTTGTACTTTGAACACTGAATATCGTCGGCACTTAGTAAAACTCCATGTTAACTTATATTAAAAGCACTTGTACTGTTTTACTTGAAACAGTACAAGTGCTTTCAAGTAAAACAGTACAAGTGTTTTTAATACAATATAAATCCAAGTTATACCTGATTTGAATCAAAAATAATTTTCTAGATATGGTTTTTTGTTATCAAGAAATTCGTTAGCAAACACACACACATATATACATACATACAATTTCGAAATTTAGTACACGTGCTTGGACTTCTAAATACATCAACACTAGCCGCAGCCTGCAGTGTTATAAAAGTTTTTGGCGAATTCCGCGGGATCACTTAATTTTTCCGGGATAAAAAGTAGCCTATGTGCTATTCCAGGTCATCAGTTATCTGTGTGCCAAATTTCATTAAAATCCGTTCAGTAGTTTTTGCGTGATTGAGTAACAAACATCCATCCAAACATCAATGCAAACATCCAAACTTTCGCATTTATAATATTACTAGCTGCAGCGTGCACCCCGCTGCGTTATAAGTTTTTGGTGAATCCCGCGGGATCACCTAATTTTTCCGGGATAAAAATAGCTTATGTGCTATTCCAGATCATTATCTATCTGTGTGCAAAATTTCATTCAAATCCGTTCAATAATTTTTGCGTGATTGAGTAACAAACATCCATCCAAACGTCTATCCAAACATCCATCCAAACATCTAAACTTTCGCATTTATAATATTTATTATATAGATAATTAATAATTAGTAATTAATATAGATATAGATACTCAAATATTAACAAATTCTAATAATAATACATACACACATACCAAGCCTATAACCTCAGTTTTTTCGTCGTTCGAAAAGAAGCCCAAATGGACAAGGGAAACTAACTTGAATAAAACCAACTTACTGTGTGTTTTGTTAATATTATTTGACATTCAAAATGTAGCGACATCAGATAGAACTAGGATTGTGAACTATAAACACGTTTGTATATATTTTCATCTTATTGCTCGTTTTGTCAATGTCATTTTTATAAGAACATAAGAAAGACGGTATCGTGAGATCACCGCTGAGATAATTTTAGCAGAACCAGTTTACGTTGACAACAGTCAACCGTATTATGTCCGATAATGTGGAAAACAACTTACCCAAGACTGGACATGTGCCAGATTTGTAAATGGGTTTGACCCCTACCTGTTAATAAATCTGGCACATGTCCTGTCATGGGTAAGTTGTTTTCCAAAAGGAACCAGGTCTAAGTTTCAAATTCAGAACTCTCAGCGTCTTTTCAACTTACCTCGCTAATTAGACCTCGCCACAAGATAGCAACGCACCATTAACATCTTTGGTGTGTATAGGCGATGGTTGACTCTTTCCATCAGGAGACCCATCTGCTTATTTGCTATCTTATGATATAAAAAAAAACTCTCAGCGTCTATATCGAAACTAGTTCAAAAACTATTTTTCAATTCCAAAACATTTTTTATCGACGGATTTTTCAAAAAAGAGGTCTTGAATTTGTGTGTTTCTACATTTGTTACTTTTTTTTGTTGCGGTAGAAATAATTTCTGTTTTATTCTATTTAAATTTGGAAGATCTGATGCATGGCTTTAGATACACGCCGCTGTATGAATGGCAACGCACCTTTAATATTTTTGGTGTCTATAGCCGTTTAGAATGATGGAAAGTGAAACCATCACCATGGTCTCTCTTTCCATTAGGAAAACCATCTGCATTTTTGCTATCCTATGATATAAAAATAAGACTTCATAGTATATGCATATTGTATGCCGAGGTTTAATTAAAATAATTTAGCTGGTCACCTCTGACAACCTGCCTGGCAGAAAGGCGGTTGGTCAACTCTTCGGACAAAGACGGGGTGAGACACTGTCATGATTACTAGGTGGTAAAGTTAGGACTCACCTTTTCTGGGTGTTGGTATCAGCACCTTGTCTGTTTCTGCTGTAACAGTGGCAGTGCTAGTAGCTGGTAAATTTATGCATGTGGCAATTCAACCAGGAAAACTGTGAGGAAAACCATTTGTCATCTCACTTTCATTTTAAAAGAGGGATTTGCTCCTTGGCTATCCTACGATATAAAAATACACACATATATACATGTATGCTTTCGCATTCACAATAGTAGAGATTAATTTGTATATTTTGTAACATACGTACAAAACATTTGCTTACAATATATCTATTAGTTCGTTTTTTTTGTCTGGCAATCAATTCATATTTGTCATGGTAGAGTTTTCATTACGAGCACAATTAATTGGCAACCATTTCTAAATTTATACTAACGCAAAAACGTGTTTAATTTAAAATTCTTACCAATAAAAACTGTATTATCGGATCATAATGCTACTTATTAAGAAAATTGACAAGAAACCTTTATACTAGTTGCTCTTTCAAAAAATATGAATGACTAGCGGCTACTCGCGACTTTATTGGCGTGACCAAAAATCATTACTTATCTTTGTTAAGTCAGATAAAAAACTTATTTCACTCCTGGATAATGTAGATTAGCTTTTGAGTTAATACGTAACAAACAAACAAACAAAATATGAAATCCTTCCTCTTTATAAGTTTAGGTAATAACATAAGAGTAAGTTTGTAATTACGAAATGATATATGAATTAATTAACTAGCTGATAACCGCGTCTTCATGGTACCCCGTGATGGTCCGGACCCTCTTTGGAGAGTAGACCGCCTGCGGTTCTGCCAGGCAATTCGTAAGTGGTGTACGATAGGCTATGCGAGTCGCTACCATCATGGCTACTAGATTTAAAATTGGACAACACAAGATCGTGTCAGCGGCGGCAGGATCTTATATGTGGCTGCCGCATTTTTTTACAACAGACTATTTGTTTATAAAATAGTCATTTTTTTATAGTAGAAGGGAAAAACAAGCGGGGGGTGCACCTGATGGTAAGTGATCACCGCCGCCCATGAACATCTGCAACATCTTGCAGCTGCGTTGCCGTCCTTTTAACAATGAGTAAGCTCGTTTCTTGAAGGTCCTCAGTTGTATCCGTTCGGAAATACCCTCGCGGGTAATTGATTCCACAAAGTAGTGCGAGGCAAAAAGTGCCGACAAAAGCGCACGGTTGTGGATTTTCAGACGTCGAGGTGGTGGTGGTGGTGGTGGAACTTTAAATTTTGACGCGATGTTCGATGATGGAATTTACGGCAGGGATTAATCCGAACAACTCATCGGAACATTTCCCACATGATAAATGCGGTAAAAGATGCAGAGCGAACCTTCTTACTTGTATGTCTTAGCTTTCTAAGAAAGGGCTCTAACGATTTTGACTAAATTTTGTATTTGATAGTCTTTTACAATTAAAATTGATCTAGATAAGTGTGTAAGTGTAATATGAACTTTAAAACTAACGCGTTTTACTATCATTTTTAGGGTTCCGAAGTAAACTAAGAACCCTTATAGTATCGCTATGTCCGTCCGTCCGTCCGCACAATAGCTCACGGTTCCTTAGAGCTGACACGAATATATATATATATATATATATATATATATATATATATATATATATATATATATATATATATATATATATATATCCGCCGTGTTGGTCCCGGCCTCCTTCGTAGAATAGGCCAACTGCCGTTCTGCCAGGCAGGTCGTAAAAGGCGACCGATTGGCTATCGAGTCACTACCATCGTGGCTACTAGGTGGTAGAGTTCTGCATTGTCTCGCCCGGGTCTGGTACCACCGCCTTTCCTATTCCTGCCGCAATAGCGTCAGTGCTTGTCGTTGTCGTGTTCCGGTTTGGAGGGTAAGGTAGCCGGTAAACTTATGCATGTGGCATTAGACCTCGCCACAAGATGGCAACGCACCATTAACATCTTTGGTGTCTATAGGCGATGGTTGACTCTTTCCATCAGGAGACCCATTTGCTTGTTTGCTATCTTATGATATAAAAAAAAATATCTTGAAATATATTTTTTCAGGGTAGCTCCCCTATACGTAAAGTGGGGATGTTAATTTTTTCTTCACGTCATACATTGTATGGAATATTGTTGAATAGGATATTAAAAAATATTGTAGGTTTGTAAAAACAAATTTTCGATTAAAGGACTCGTTTGTAAAATATTAAGCTTTTAAGTTGGTGGTTGGTTGTGGTGGTGTAGCACGAATGAATGAACGCTATTATATGAGCCAATGAATAATTAAAAATATGAGAATTTATTGCGCGGCGACCACTGAATGACTATTTTTTCCACCAGAAAATGCACATTACGCCGTGTTGGTCCCGGCCTCCTTTGTAGAATAGGCCAACTGCCGTTCTGCCAGGCAGGTCGTAAAAGGCGACCGATTGGCTATCGAGTCACTACCATCGTGGCTACTAGATGGTAGAGTTCTGCACTGTCTCGCCCGGGTCTGGTACCACCGCCTTACCTATTCCTGCCGCAATAGCGTCAGTGCTTATCGCTGTCGTGTTCCGGTGTGGAGGGTAATGTAGCCAGTAAACTTATGCATGCGGCATTAGACCTCGCCACGAGTTAGAAACGCACCATTAACATCTTTGGTGTCTATAGGCGATGGTTGACTCTTTCCATCAGGAGACCTATCTGCTTGTTTGCTATCTTATGATATATAAAAAAAAAGTTTTAATTTTTGTTAGAGTCAAGTGTCCCCCTCCCCCCTCTGTAGGGTAAACGATTTCTTTTGGGGGTGGGAAAAAAATTACAGTAGTAGTAAATATAATAAAGTTAAAAGGAAAACTCACGCTTAGAAGACTTTACAAGCGTTTGAGTAATAGTCGACCAACTTATAAAATATACTTAGAGAAGTTTTTATAGGCGGTGAACCTGTGGTGCGGATATATATTAGTCATTGACGTTGAATAGCTTAAACTTTCATAGTATGAAACTATGAAAGCCATTTTCTTAGTCCGCATTATTGTGATGGGCAATTTCGGAACCTTATTTGCGCGTGGCTCGACACGCACTTTACCAATTTATTAAAATATTAACGGGTCAAAATCGCGTTCATATATAGAACTTATAAAGCTTGATGTTTAAGCCAAGTTACATTGACCGTGGTCACGGGCGGTCACTCACTCCATTTTTACTATATAATATACCTGTATTAATATAACCACATTTGTACTGTTCTAATGTTCTAAAACAGTAAAAATGTTGTTAAATATGTTTAAATACATATAATAATCTCATTGATATAAAAAACCCAAGATGCACAGTCCCGAACGATATGACACTCAAAAGTGTACCTAATTTCATTTAAATAGTTATAGATATGGAAAAAATATGTCTTTGCAAATCCAACCTTATGTGCAAGATTTATAGTTGTTTTTACAAAGCAATGTGCAAATAGAAATAAAATTGAGTGTCTCGACCGACACGATTCTTTTTGAAATGAGCGCACAATTGTGCGCTCATTTTTGGAGGACGTTTTTGAGACACTGATTGTGTATCTTAGGTTTTTTATATCAATTAATAATATATAATATAATATCGGTGTACAAATTAGACGAATTGGTCTAACCCCGAAGTAAGCGATTTATTTGCTTGTGGACTAGGTGTTAGTCAACGATGCTAATACATGGAAATATATAATTTATAAATATTGGAATAAATATTTATCTCATCATATATATGCCTGTTCCTGTTAGGAAAAGAACGCGAGTCCCATTGATTGCATAGTCATGGTCGCTAACCGCTTGACTAACGGGGCGGTGTGTTCATAAAAAGCAATATTTATGGTTCTGGTTTCTCGATCTATGACTCAAGCCAATGAATAAATAAAAATATGAGAATTTATTGCGCGGCGACCACTGAATGACTATTTTTTCCACCAGAAAATGATAAACTTAAAATTGGTACCGATTTATGGCCATTAATTTACTTCGCTGTTATTTAAAACCAGAATATCGGAAACTTATACCACAGATTATACAATGGATTTACTGTCTCGTATTAAGGATTATCAACGTTATGATCGGTCAATCATTTCCATCGATTACGTTCGTAGTCATATTTATTTACATACTTATACTAGATCATCTATACATATAATAAAATCGTAGGAAAGTCAAAACTGTACATTGAATATTTTTTTTAAATAGTACTTGGGGCGTAATCTACAATCGATATCAAAGCCAAAAATATAGTTTTTAGAATTTTTGTTTGTTTGCCTGTTTGTATGTCCGGAGTAAACTCAAAAAGTACTGCATGGATTTACTTCAAATTTTGCATGAATATTACTAATAGGTTGGGTCAACATATAGGCTACATATTATCACGCTATCACATACGGGCGAGGAGCTGTGCGGAGTAAACGAAGTCCGCGCGGACGAATTCGTGGGCAACAGCTAGAATTATAAATTTGTGCGATAGATTTACTGGATGATTTTAATCTTTAAAATTGTATTGTAAATGTCAATTTTTTTAATTTAATTAACTGTCGTAATAACTAATCGTATTTTACGCCGGTTGAGACATATAATTTTATTATTACGATTAGAAAAATCTGTCAAAATCGAGAAAAATCTATTTTAATTCTCAACTGTTATCATAGAATTTTAGTATAAATTTTAATTTGGTCCGCGCTCCTTTGAAGAATAGGCAAACTTCCATTCTGCCAGACAGGTCGTAAAAGGCGACCGATTGGCTATGCGAGCCATTACCATCGTGGCTACTAGGTGGTAAAGTTCTGCATTATCTCGCCTGGGCCTGGTACCACCGCCTTACGTATTCCTGCCACAATAGCATCGGTGTTTGTCACTGTCATGTTCCGGTTTGGAGGGTAATGTAGCTGGTAAACTTATACATGTGGCATTAGACCGCGCCACAAGATAGCAACGCACCATTGGCATCTTTGGTGCCTTTAGGCGATGGTTGACTCTTTCCATCAGGAGATCCATCTGCTTGTTTGCTATCTTATGATATAAAAAATGTTGAATTGTTATTTATTCAAATAAAACAAAAGCTCGTTGGCAAAGCTGCATGTATCAGTTGAACTGGAAAAAATATTTTTGCGGATGTTAGCTACATTCAGGAGAAAGATCATAATATGTATATAGGCTACTTTCTTACGTCAGTGAGCAATGGAAGTAATATTTGTAGGCCACTTGAACAAAGCTGCGGGTAAAAACTAGTAAATATATGTTTAAATTCTCTGTGAAATTGGAAAACATTTTCCACTAAATCTATTTCCGTAACACTTTCAAACCTGTTACACTGTTACGTATTAAGTAACAAGTAAGTTATAATTACGTTAATTACGCTAGATTTTAAAAATCGCGCCTCATTATATATGATGTAAGTAAAACCAAACAATCAGAATCCGCTTGACAGCTCACATCAAGGTTCAATATTTGTTCATGAGCGAACATGAACGTGATTATGGATAACATTTTTCGTTTTTTTCTATATCATAGAATAGTAGGTACACAAAGGCAGTTTCCCCGTATTGGTTCCGGGCTCCTTTGAAGAATAGGCTAACCGCCGTTCTGCCAGGCAGGTCGTAAAAGGCAACCGTTTGGCTATACGGGTCATTACCATCATGGCTACTAGGTGGTAGAATTCTGTATTGTTTCGCCTGGGTCTGGTACCTTACCTATTCCTGCCGCAATAGCGTCAGTGCTTGTCACTGTCGTGTTCCGGTTTGAAGGGTAAAGCAACCGGTAAACTTATGCATGTGGCATTAGACCTCACCACAAGATAGCAACGCACCATTAACACCTTTGGTGTCTATAGGCGATGGTTGACTCTTTCTATCAGGAGACTCATCTGCTTGTTTGCTATCTTATTACATAAAAAAAGTAAGCAGGCTCCCCTGATGGAGACAGCAAAAATTATTAGGCTTTTGAATTAATAAACTGTTTTACACAAGTTTTTATTTAAAAAAAAAACGATGTTTGCCACTCCCGTATTTCGTTCGCACTGTGCATGACCCTGATTCACAGATTTGGCTTAAGCTGGTTTGCTTAAGATTATGAAGCAATCAATCTCAGATACGCTCCGAATAAAACCTTTTATTAAAACCATTAAAAAACTATATAACCTGGGATTTTTTAATTGGTTTCAAGCCCTGCTATATATGCCAAAGATGTTTATAGTGTGTTGCAATCCGTGTGGCAGATATATTGCCGCGTGCATAGGTTCACCGGCTATCCTACTCTCCAATATGACAGTGATAAGCATTGACCCTTTTGCGGCAGAAAAAGTTGAAGCGGTGACATTGAAGTCAGGCTAGATGGAACTCTACCTGTATCGACGATAGTGATATGCTTAGCAAATTTTTTTCCTGAGACGATCTACCTGACAGAATAGCAGATATCTTATTTTTCTGTCTTTTTGTGTTTGTGTTTTTATTAGAACTTCTGATTTTCCAAGTTTTGATTTTTGTCCGATGAGTGAATCAGTTTATCACCTATTTCATCATGGGATAAATAGTAGAGTTCTGTGATGTCTCGCTCGGATCTGGTGTCACCACCTTGCCTAGCAGCAATAGCAACCGTGCTTGTCTTAGCAGGTAAACATATCGTCTTATGTCGTTTTCAAGTTTGTAGGGTAAGGTAAACTTATGAATTTGACATAATATCTCTACCATGTGGACATCTTTAGTGTCTATAGGCGACGGTTTTTTTCTTTCCATCTGGGGAGCCATCAGGGTGTATTTTTTTGACATAAAAAATAGCATATTCGTTTTTGTAAGCCCGTATAATTTGTTATGAAAGTATGCGTTTTAAATCTTGGTTAAAGTTAATAGTCATCACTCACCACAGCTTGTGGTTAGAAAATACTCTGTACGCTATATCGCCCGTACGTGGTGCTGTAATATTATAGTGCTTTTTACCAAACTGTGCTAGAAACTTTTTCGAGTCTAATGTATGTATAATACTTGACACATTCGGTAGTCCAAACCATGAAGCTGTGTTATATCTGGAGGCAACACTTCTAATACCCACTTGAAACCAAATTTTAAAAAACTGCTGTCATCTTCTAATGTCTTACCCTCTCTTTCTAACACAGCTGTGTAAAAAGAGATGTCGAGACCTCATAACGAGATATAACGTAAATATTTGTTTCAATTGTTTAATATGAGTGCTAGCTCCACATGTATCTAATACTTCATGGTCCAAACGAATTGATAGATTTAAGCTTAAGAGGTGTCATCTTAATTGTGAGAGTGACATAGGCTACATCTTTTGTATTAGCTTGGTTCGTATGTTTTTTTTTTAATTCTGATCCCTCTGACTAAAATTTTCTCAGAGCTTTTAAATATCTTTTGTGTTTTAATTAATTGCAATTTTTTGTTTATGATTTCAGTGTATCATTTTTACTATTTGTTTTATCCATATTTATTACAGCAATTTATATTCATATTTTTCATTCAGGTTCGTATGTTATTATGTAATGGAAACTTTGAACATGGATTTGACGTAGTTTTAAACGACTGAATAATTTGAAACTTGATAGTATTATCTAGGACAATGCAATAACATAAATAGTAAGTCTTGTTATCATTACCAGAATCTTCAGGATTTCTTCAGATTTGTTTTTCTTTACCCGCGAGGCTATCACGCATCTCGCAATGCACAATTATCATAATTAATAAAAATATGTATATATGTATGTATATGTATATATGTATGTATATGTATATATATATATATATGTATATATATATATATATATATATATATATATATATATATATATATATATATATATATATATATATTCGCGTATCTTATAGAGTATTTACTGAACAACATTTTGAACCCAATGACATATCTTAATTTTGGATAATTTTAAATTAGTAATTTAAGTGACAATTGATTTTATTATTACTTTAGATCCGTTATTAGTTTTGGATTTCATTTGTAATTTTGTATAATTTTATTTTGTAGTTTGCCTCATTTTGTATCTTCGTACTGTGGTGATTTGGAAATAATGGTTGGCAACATTAATATTTTCTATCAAACTCAATATTTCACATCTACCGACCATTATTAACAATCTAAAAATCACGCTTTTATAGAAAATACAACTAAAAAATAATAAATAGTTTAACGAACTAAAAACACGTTTTTATAGAAAATCGAACTAAGAAATAAATAATAGTTTAAAAAAATAAAAAAATACGCTTATGTAAAAATCAACTAAAAAAAATTTAATTTATAATGGTATTTAAAAAAGTGTGTTTTTAAGTTTTTTAAACTAATATTTACTTTCATTTATGTTATAACCAATTGTTATAACATAAATGAAAGTAAATATTAGTTTTATTAGCTACATTTTTTTCGTTATTCTTACATCATTTCCTATATAATAAAAGTAAATTCTGACGCGCTCGAGAATGTCAAGACAACATTTTCTTTGCAACTTTATGACCCTCCCACTTCCTTACAAAACGCTTTTTCTAAATTTTAGGTGGCAATTAACCCACCATACCTCAATCTGACACGATTTACTGTTTCTATGCCACAGTTTTTTTTTAATTTTTTTTTATCCGTAGATTTTTTCTCCCTCATTGAAATGAAAAACACCATATAATCTTTTATTATTCCTATAATTTAATCTATAAAATCCAATAGGTCCCTACGACGCTCGAGTAACTAACTACCCATTTAGCATCTTGGGCTCCCCTACTATAGGTCCCACGGATAAAAAAGCAGCCTAATGTATAACATATGTTACCGGCCAAACCCAAGTTCAGGCCAAACAAGTTTGTCCTGGGCCAAACTGGTTCATCCTAAACGTATCGGGATATACTAGTATAGCCTAGGACAATCTAGTTTAGCCTAAATACTTCAGGCTAAACTACTTAGTGTGGCTTAGGCCAAACTGTTTTTGGATTATTATTGAAACGATTGAATCATTTTAAGTGGCAAAATAAACACGTAATCTCTGAAGGCAGAGATACTTCTTCGTGTTCCTGCTAGTACGCTGTCGTTATTCATACATTAAATCTCATCTATATTTTCATAAATAATATATTGAATATATTTTTTTGGAAACTTGGATTAGTTAATGTGCTCGTGTGCATGTATGTTTGTGTGAGTGTGAGTGTGTGTGTGTGTGTGTGTATTTGTGAGTGTGTTTGTATGTTCGTATATTTGTATTTCAGAAATTAATCCCAAATATATTGAAGTACGCGTTGAAAGTTTTTAAGAAAGATAACACTGATGACATGTTACTTAACTCGCAGACAAAACTGCTCGGGTCAACTAGTAAGTAAGAAATCAAGAATAATTTTCGCATTAAGTAGCAAAACTAGACTCGAAATCTAAATTAATCTAAAATTTAAAGCAATTTCAGGTAATGATTCAACATTTTTGCATTTATTTAATTGAACTGATTGTTAGATTAGATGTGAATGGGTAGTAATAGTATAACTCTCAGAGATAAACAGAATTTTTTAGTGTCAGCGACCTGGCAGATCGCTGATGTTTATGTAATTATTTTGTAATTTTATTTCGTTGATAATTAAAGAAATATTAATTTAATTGAATTAATATTCGTCCGCTACGTTTACTTTATCAGGGTTCATATGTTCCTATAAGAAGTGTGCATGGTATTAGTGCTATCTAGAATGCGCAACTATTAGGAATTATGTCAAACTAGATATACCCTGTAGCCTGCGACATGAAAGTTTTTGACAGGAACAACTTATTTTTCTGGGATAAAAAGTTTCTTATGTGTTATTTCAAGTCATCATCTACATGTGTGGTAGATTTTATCCAATGAGTTAAGGCATTTCGCGTGAAACAGTTTATAATATTATTAGGATTAATTTATAATATTATATTATTAGGATAATGACAGGCATTTTTTATCATTTTCTATTGAATAAAAAATAATAATAATATAATAATAATAAAAATCATTTATTTTCATTAACTCAACTAATACTAAATTACATAGTTGTTGGGACACTCCTTTTTAAAAAAAATACCGCTCTTCTATTTCTATTCAAGTTAAGTAAGTAAGTAAAGTAAGATCAGAACGACAATCAATAGTTTATTTAGACGAATTTATTTATAAAAGTGGACAGACCAATGAATACTATTGTTATATATTAGCTGTGCCCGCAACTTCATTCGCGTAGAAAATTTCTAAAATAAAAACCCGCATAGTTTTCCGGATTAAAAACCATCCTACGTCCTTTCTTGGGTCCCAAACTACCTTTGTAACAAATTTCATCCAAATCGGTTCAGAGGTTTAGGCGTGAAGAAAAGACAGACAGAGTTGCTTTCGCATTTATAATATTAGTATTGAAGTATGGATAAACAGGGTTTGAAAACATAAGCCACTATTCACATAATTTCGCTTTTATAATATTAGAATATTAGAATGAAATGAATGAAATGAATGAAATGAATGAAATGAATGAAATGAATGAAATGAATGAAATGAATGAAATGAATGAAATGAATGAAATGAATGAAATGAATGAAATGAATGAAATGAATGAAATGAATGAAATGAATGAAATGAATGAAATGAATGAAATGAATGAAATGAATGAAATGAATGAAATGAATGAAATGAATGAAATGAATGAAATGAATGAAATGAATGAAATGAATGAAATGAATGAAATGAATGAAATGAATGAAATGAATGAAATGAATGAAATGAATGAAATGAATGAAATGAATGAAATGAATGAAATGAATGAAATGAATGAAATGAATGAAATGAATGAAATGAATGAAATGAATGAAATGAATGAAATGAATGAAATGAATGAAATGAATGAAATGAATGAAATGAATGAAATGAATGAAATGAATGAAATGAATGAAAAATATTTATTTGCAAGAATATGGGTGTCACAAGTTATTAAAATAAATTAAATTACCATCATATTCTACCATAATATGGCGTGCAAACATTTTAATTTAGGTCGATTTCTTTATAATTACTACCGGATCGGAACGCGGCCACACACTGAGAAGATCCGGCGGAAGAAACTCAGCGGGCTTCTTTTTTTCTATTTCACGTATTACAATTGTATGTATTACAATTTACTAGAATTATTTCACATCAAAATTTGTTTTTACAATTTACAAAATATGATCTCATGCTCAATCCAAATTTTTACAATTTACAAAAAATTTACCATTTTACAAAATTTGCCGTTCAGTTTTTATTACATTTAAATTTCAAGGTAAATTGTACAAGCTTATATTTCTGTTTATTAACATTTAATCTTATCTGCTAAAAATTCTCTAATATCATAGTATGTTTTATTTAACAGTAAATCAAACAATTTTTTGCGAAATATATTTATAGGTAATAATTTTAGACTATCAGGAATATGATTGTATATATTAATTGCCATACAATATGCATTTTTTTTATAAATATTTAGTCTTTGGCTTGGCACATGTAGCTTCTCACTGTTTCTAAAATATGAGTTCCCTAATACTTGAGCATTTGTTTTAAACAAATGTTGATGTTTTTTTTACAAATACGCATACCGACAGTATGTAAAGACAAGGTAAAGGTAGTATTTTAAGAGTTTTAAATAGGGGTTTACATGAATGTAGTTGATTAACATTACATATTGCACGTATACATTTCTTTTGAATTCTGAAAATCCTAATTAAATCAACTGAGTTTCCCCAAATAGAGATTCCATATTGCAATACAGATGAGACATATCCGTGATATGCCAGCAATGCAGCATTTAAGTTGGCTACTTCTCTTATTCTTCTCAAAACATAGATAAATCTGTCAATTTTTTTGCAAAGAGAATCAATGTGCGCTTTCCAATTGCAATGGTTGTCAATAAATATTCCTAGAAATTTAGTGTATTCAGTATTTTCTATATTTATATTGTTAAATAATATATTTGATTTTTGAACTTTATTGCTATAACAATAATAACAATAATAACAATGGCAGATGGACTATTTTTCAAAGGTGCTAACATGGGATAAGCACCATATAAGCATTATTATGTTTTATTAAAAGGTTCTTAAATCGGTTAGTTTCCCTTTCCGATATTTATATATAAATATCGGAAAGGGAAACTAACCGGGAATATTTTAAAAACCTCATTATTTGAGTCGCATAAGCTAACCCCAAGACCATAAGGCAATCTAAACTTAAATGTTTATAAAACTCTTGATATCGTCAAATTTTTAAACAGGTTGAGAGGTAAAATACTACTAATAAATATTGTAGGACAGGATATAATGATTACATGTAGCCAGTAAAAATTTAAGGTGTTTTAGAGGTAACCCTGTATATATATATATATATATATATATATATATATATATATATATATATATATATATATATATATATATAACTATACTATATAAGAAGTTATATATATATATATATATATATATATATATATATATATATATATATATATATATATATATATATATATATATATATATATATATATATATATATATATATATATATATATATATAAGAACTTTTTATTTACTAGGTGATAGAGTCACCAGTCACAGTCAGAGTAGAGTTCTGCAGCCACTTCACTGTCATGTTCTGGTTTGGAGGGTAAGGTAGCCAGTAAACTTGCATATGGCATATGCATATGGCATTAGACCTCGCCACAAGATAGCATCGCACTATTACCGTCTTTGGTGTCTGGTGGCGATGGCGATAATATAAACATCCAAATTGAGAACCATCTACTTTTTGAGAATTCGGTTAAAAAACTGTCTCAGAAGGTCAATATCATTCACGATCACATGTTTTCAACAAGAACGTAACAATATGAATTTTATTAAATGTTACATAGTTCCGTATAAGATTTTGTATCATCTAAAGATCATAATAAATAAATAATTTAAAAATCTATTAAGCATTAAAGAGTTTTATTACCAGAAATCATATGCTATTTAATTTCATGCAACAATTTAAATAAACATACAGCATGACTAGTTAAAGATTATACATAATGAAGAAGGGTGTTCTGAACACGATTCTGTTACCGAATATGTGAAAAAACAGGTACTTAAATTTTGTTCTAATTTTTTATATCATTAGATAGTAACAAGCAGATGACTCTTCCGATAGAAAGAGAAAATATCGCCTATAGACACTAAATATGGTATTGGTGTGTTGCTATCCGTGTGGCAATGACACATGCATAAGGCTACCGACTATCTTAACCTCCAAATTATAATACGACAACAAAAATTGACGCTATTGAAGCAGTATTTGCTAAGGCATTGGTATCAAATACCCGGCTAAGATGTTGCAAAACTCTACTATCTAGTATTCACGATGGTAGTGACACTAGCCACTTGGTCGCAGTTTGCGACCTGCCTAGCAGAACGGCAATTGGCCTATTCTTAAAAGGTGTCCGGACCAACACAGGGTGAAATATGAAAACATTACCCTTCTTTGAGTGAAGTCAAGTGAAAAACGTAAAATGCTAATTTTAATTAAAAATTGAAATTGCCTAAATTTCAATTTATGTCCATGGTAATTTATGTTCAAATAAACCATGGTTTATCGCTAGTTAAAATGTTTAAGGTACGAGATATGAATTAACAACAAAGAACCGTTATTTTTCTTAAGTTATGTCCTATGGAGGTGATCATAAATCCCCTAATAAATGGAGACTTTATGGGATAATGATTGTCGTAAAAGCTTTGCTTAAAATCTCGTATGTGGTCTCTCATAAAGCGATTTCGGTAAGTTCGTGCCAATCTATATTAATATTCCTCCTCCTTTTGGAATATCCGTGAAGCAGTTCTAGGAGGTGAACGATTGGCTATGTAATTCACAACTATCGTGGCTACCAGGTGGTAACGTTCTGCATTGTCTCGTTTGGGTCTGGTACTACCGCCTTACCTATTCCTGCTGCAACAGCGTCAGTGCTTGTTAATCTTGATATTGTCGTATATCGGTTTATGTCGTTTATCGGTGGAGGGTAAGATAGCCTATAAATCTATGTATGTGGCATTAAGAACTCGCCACAAAGAGAGCTCCACGCTATTAACATCTTTGGTGTTTATAGACTATGGTGGTCTCTTTCCATCAAAAGAGCTATGTGCTTGTTTAGATTATATTTTTTAAAATAACTCGTATCTCCATTCCCATACCGCACTTACGAACTGCCTTTTTTTTAAGTACAATTGGTCCACCTCTCTTTCCCATCACTGTAACTTCTGTAAATCAGAATCAACTCAATCAACAAAACAACAATAATAAATTGAAAGTGGTTGGAACCGCACTGGAATTTGATGGTATTTAAAACTGCAAACCTCCGCTTCCCGGATAAGCCTCTGAATAAGTTTCCTTATTTAGAGGGATAAGCTCGAAAAGCTGTAGTTCCTGGTAATTTCAAAAGCAGGAGAATATATCAGGTCGATAAAACGCGGCGATATGGATTTACACAAACTTACGTTTAATTTTAGTATTTATTTTGTTTAAAGATTATCTAAAACAAGTACAAGGTCACAAAAATCAAGGTATCAAATAATGGCACCTGTCAGCTACCTTTCTCTATTACTGTGATTTGTAAATTATTTATTGTATGATTTTGTATCATGGTGAAGGTTAAACATAAGACTGTAGATTGCTTTCCGATCCTTTCGCCGTATAAAGCTTTAGACAAATCGATGCGATCACCCAATTTCTATAAAAAAGCGACGAACACGCAGCTAACATTATATCTCCGCATTGCATGGCACATTTTTTTATATATACAAGATAGCAAAGAAGCAGATGGCTCTAGAGTCAACCGTCGGTGAGGTCGGTAGAGGCAATGGTGCGTTGTTCTCTTTATTGCAGGGTTTCAATGTCATTTGCATAAGTTTACCGGCTACCTTAATCTTCAAACCGGAACATGACAATGGCAAGCGCTGATGTAATTGCAGTAGTAATCGATAGAGCTGTGGTACCAGATCCGGGAAAGACAATGCAATACTCTATCACCACCCAGCCAGCTATGATAGTGATCGCGTAGCCAAACATTCCCGTATTATGAACTGCCGGCCTGGAATGAAATTAAATATTTATTTGCAAGAATATAGGTGCTACAAATTATTAAGAATGAATTAAAAGTTAGCAACATATTATACCATGATATGGTGTGCAAATATTTTTCTGGTCTATTATTGATGATTATTTTTGTATTATAGCACTCAGCCCGTGCTTGGGAAAATTTGAAAAAC
The DNA here is from genome assembly GCA_036924255.1 of Apodemia mormo. Lineage (NCBI taxonomy): Eukaryota > Metazoa > Arthropoda > Insecta > Lepidoptera > Riodinidae > Apodemia > Apodemia mormo. The sequence goes on along the minus strand of JAUPFN010000025.1, from coordinate 11,233,956 downwards.
TTAATCGATTAATCGATCATATAGCAAAAAAGAAATTCGCCACGTCGAGCCTGTTGACACTAGTTTAGCGGTAGGGCGTCCCGGCTTTATGGAGACGGTCGCAGGTTCAAAACCTGCGTGTCGATATTTTTATTTGTTGTTTTTAAACTATTTATTGATGGTCTATTCTTCAAAGGAAGCCCGGACCAACACGGGGTAAAAGTAATGGAAATTTTCATTTTCTGATCAAACCAGTTTTTCTTGTCGCAAATAGACGATATTTCTGTTCGTGATCATCACGTGCTGATCGTATCAAAAGATGATCTATACTAGTTTTCAATAAAAGTGGAATCATCTTAAACGAGGAGCCGTTTACATCGAGCGACGCGAAACAAACTGGTATAGGAAACCCGTTCTGAGCATCAATATTACATGCTAATTAGCATGTTCGCACTATACTTCAAAGCAAACGGCTTGCACCATAAGATAACCTTTGCCTATCTGATGTAACGTAGGCATTTAGAAAAATAAACTTAACACCTCAGCGGGCTGGTGTTAGACATATTAGTGCAGAGTACATAGTATTTCTTGTTTATTGAAGTTATACTTCTTTTGGCGCGTTAGGAAAAAACGATGAGAGTTTAAGATGTGCGCGCACACTGTCACGAAAAACTGACACTATAAAATTAGCTAGTCAACATTTTAGTTTTTCAAAAAAGTTTTTGTAATTTTTTTAATTATGTACAAATAATTATTTTATGATATTTAAATAACATTTAAATAGGTAATGCGTTATAATAAAACTGCTTCAATGTATTAAATACCTTTTTTCAATAATAATTATTATTGTCTTTTTCTCTATTAAATATAGGATAACGTAAAGGATAAAATTTTTAAAAAGATTTTTATTCTGTTACGCCAAAGAAGTATAACTTCTTACGTGCGTATATAAGTACACAACACGTTTTTATAATGGTATCGTCATGTTGCTCTTTTTTTATATCATAAGATAGCAAACAAGCAGATGGGTCTCCTGGTGGAAAGAGTCAACCATCGCCTATAGACACCAAATATGTTAATGGTGCGTTGCTATCTTGTGGCAAGGTGTGCATGCATGCACACCTTGCCACATCACATGCATAAGTTTACCGGCTACCTTACCCTCCAAACCGGAACACGACAGCGACTAGCACTGACGCTATTGCGGCAGGAATCAAAGAAGCCCTGGACCAACACGGGGGAAATTTCATCAATATTTAAATCACAAGCATAATTATTATATATACGTAAAGCGAATATTTTGTATTTATTTTTACGAAAGATGCGCGAGTGTTTTTATACGGCAAAACAACGTCAGCTAGTTTTTATATGTCAAACATATATTTTTTGGTTTTATTATATTTTTTCTACACGGAAATGTGTTTAATAACACCTAAGATATTAATTAAAAGTATCCAGTACCAATATTAATATTAATGTTACCCATACATAATAATTCTGCACATCTATATAATAAACATTAGCTTAGTTCCGCCGTTTTTCTAGGCCGAAATAAAGTATTCACTAACAACTGAATTACATGTCACGATGTAACGAATTTTTTTATATCATAGGATAGCAAATAAGCAGATGGCTCTTCTGATGGAAAGAGAAACCATCGCCTATAGACACCAAAGATGTTAATGGTGCGTTGCTATCCGTGTGTTGCATGGCAATGCTACATGCATAAATTTACCGGCTACCTTACTTTCCTAATAGGAACACAATGACAAGCATTGACGCTATTGCGACAGGAATAATTAAGGTAGTGGTATGATATACCCGGGTGAGGCTTTGCAGAACTCTACCATTTAGTAGTTACAATGATAGTGACATGATAGCCAATCGGTCGCCACTTACGACCTGCCTGGCGGAACAGCAGTTATTTTATTTTAAATTTTAACACTTATACTGTTTCACAATTCACAAAATATATAATATATTTATTTTTACCGGTTTCACATTTTACCGCATCGTCAGGGCTAAAACTTAAATTGTTGACATTGTTTTGTTATTTAATTAAAAATAAATTTATTATATAGTTTGTGAATTGTGAAACAGTATAAGTGTTAACGTTTAAAATAAAATGATTATGATAGAGTTTCGCCAAGTGCCGACGTTGAAGGGTATAAATGGAACAACAGTTGATTTATTCTTTGAAGGTGGTCCGGACTAACGCAATTTACACACTTTTCCAACATCTACTAACATCTTTGGAGTCTGTAGGCGTTGGTTATCATTTCTAATATAAAATGTTTCCTAAATAATAATTTTTCTAGGTCAAAACATCTATATTAGTAATTTCTTATCACAAGTAGTGATGTAACTAATATTCACTTTAGCACATAATCACATAATTTTTATAGTAACGCAACTTTAATATATTTGGTGTCCATAGTTCTGTGATATTATGTCTCATTATGAAGGCTACCATCTATTTGTTTGCTATCCTTAGATATAAAGGATATATAAAAGTTCCCCGGTTCTTTGTTGTAGAACAAATAATCTTCATTAATAATTGATTTGTTTATCACAAGAATTTCTTGTCTAGCAGAGGAGCAATTTTCTGGTTTGCTATCTCATGATAAAAAAATGCTTAAATTAATTACTTATGGCAACACAATGATATAATGTAAAAAAAGTACTGTCACTGCTTATATTTAATTGATTAGAACATATTCTTTGATAATTCTCTTTATTTGAAACGTATTCTGAGAGAAATGGGGAAATTGAAGTCGATTGTTTCAACTTAACTACGTTAAAATTATTCAAGATCAACATTTTCAACATGAATTTATTTATAACCAAAATATACATCGAGTAACCAAAATCAATATCAATGTTAATTACCGAAGATGGCTATAACTAGGCTTTAGTTTAATTAAGATTAACGGTATGGCGTTGCCCTTGGCAGTATATTTTATATATCCTAATGTTTCTGGTTTACCTTAAATGGTTGTAAAGGTCAGAGAGCAACCTATTTGTATCGCTACTGGCCTAACCCAGATAATTAGCAAAATAAATGCAGTTTGCTCGACATCACTTAGAGGTCACTATGTTACTTATATATTGAAAAGTATACATGCGTAAAGACGTATTTGTTTTGTACCAAACGATTTATTGAGCGAACCTAACGTCTTAAGACATTTTCTACAAGTTAACCTTGCACTTGTAGAAACATTGTAGTAGTAACAACTATTTTAAATAGTTTTACATTAAACAATGAGACCTTAACAAATTATACATATATATTAACATTCTTAACTATTGCTATTAACTAACTATAATTGTCAATAAAGATGTCGCTGGTGCTGGTGTTTAATGTGTTGCGTATGTGTTGATATTGATTGTTTTTTTTTCTTTCAGGTAAGTAAAATCTAACAATCTTAATGGTTAAATCATGATGTCTTGTACTTCGATTATTTGACTTTACCGTAAGTTATTTATTCATATATTTCTTTATCACTACATAGTATAAAACAAAGTCGCTTTCTCTATCTGTCCCTACGTGTGCTTAAATCTTTAAAATTACGCAACGGATTTTGATGCAGTTTTTTTATTAGTTAGATTTGATTTTTGAGAAAAGTTTTAGTATATAAACCTTTCCGATATTCCCACGGGAACAAAAACTACGCTGGTGAAATCGCGGGCAGGTCGCTAGTATGTCATAAAATATCAAACAGGCAAATGGCTATTCTGATGGAAAATATGACCATCTCTTTTAGAGAACGATAATGTTAATGGTGCCTCGGAATCTGTGTTGTACAGTTATGTGACGTCACAGCTGTCCTGGCTATCCTATCTTCTTAATTTTATATGCTTTACAAGAAGATAGAATCGTTAAAGCGGACTATTCGATGATTGTGTTAGAACCATAATACCATTGTGGTTACTAGATTTTTTTTATATCTAAGTTAGCAAACAAGCTGATTGGTCTCTTTATGGAAAGAGTCAACCATCACCTGTATACACCAAAGATGTTAATGGTGCATTGTTATCTTGTTGCGAGGTCTAATACCTAATGCATAAGTTTACCGGTTATCTTACTCTCCAAAACGGAACAGGAAAGCGATAAGCACTGACGCTATTGCGGTAGAAATAGGTAAGTCGGTGGTACCAGACCCGGGCAAGACAATGCAGAACTCTACCACTCAGTAGCCATGATGGTAGTGACTCGCATAGCCAATCGGTTGTCTTATACAACCTGCCTGGCAAAACGACAATTTACCTATTCTTCAAAGGAGCCCGGAACCAATACGGCGGAAAATAGTAAAGTTCTCTAACCTCTAGTCTCTGTTTTGGTACCACTGCATTAGCTGTTCCTACTGCAACAGCATGAGTGCTTGACCAAACGTATCCCGATTATCATAATTAATAGAGTTCTGCAACGCCTCGCTCTAATTTGGTATCACCGCCTTACTTATTCCTGCCACAACTGTTATGTTTTATCTTGGATAAGCATCTCATGTCTCCAAGGTTACTTTCTGAGGCTTTTTTCCATACCAAATGCTGGGCTTCCTAGAGGAGTTGGCATAGGAAGAGTAGGACCACTTGACCGCCCCGTTGGTCGAATGGTTAGCGAATCCAACTACGAATCGTGGGAGCTCAAGTAAATTTCCGACAGGGGCAAACATTTGTGTCATCATAGATGTTTGCATTTATGGGTTCGGGTATTAATTATGAATGTAACAGTATTTATATTATGTATTTCTGTGTATTAGTTTCGTTCACTAACACCCACAGCACAAGCAAATAATTTGCTTACTTTGGAGTTAGATTAATTTGTGTAATTTATGCAGCAGTATTTATTATTATTATTTCTAACCTTACGCAAACAAAAGGCGTTATACGTCGAATTGCGGAAACACGCCCATGGAAAAAAGAAGTAGAAGGAAAAGTTCCGTCTTGGAGGATAAAGTAGCCTGTAAATTTGCGCATGCGACGTTACCGTCCCGTCACATGGATAATAACGCAACTAGTATTGTTCAAAACTATTTTATGATAGCGAGTTATAGACTATAAACTATATTTTTCTAGCACGCTACGTTATAGACTATATTACAACGTGTAACTGAACACTGATCGCGGGAGCCGGCCGAGCATGTGACTCATCACAACGTCATACTGCGAGCGATGACTGAGCGCTATAACGCTATAAACTATGTTATAACTTCTAGCCTCTACGGTCTAGCACGTTACTTGTTAGATCGCGTAGTTCATAACTTCGTCGGTTATAACGATAGAACTGCGGCCTATGGTGGCTATATAGCGTGGCGTTATGTTATAGCGCCGAATGCCAATCTAAATAGCGTACGCTATACGTTGAGTATACATAGCGCGCTATAATTTAACGCTATTTGTTTCATTAATCACCATTAAACGTACCATTAATACATTTGGTGTCTATAGGCGTTGGTTGTCTCTTTCCATCAAGAGAGCCATCTGCTTGTTGCCTGTCCTGTGATATACAATAAACGTTACAAACTGCGCAGTTATTAATAAATGTTCAAGTGTTTTACTTGTTAAATTACATTATGTATAATTATTCGTCAGTAATTTCCTTCATACACCAGTAATCAGGAAATGTTTATATATTGCAAAATGAATATTGAATTCGAGGTAAAGTAGGTAAACATATCCTTCCGTTTTCTAAGAATATAAAAATAACCTTTAATTTGACAGTTTGCAAGTATGTCATTGATCGAACGTTTATTAAAAATGTGTGGAATAAAAAGGACTGTACCTCCGTCTTGTAGCCAGTATATCCGACTTTAGGTTCAATAGCTGGGTCATGCGAAATTCTTTTTTATTTTTAACAAAAAAAAAATAGTTTTAAACTATTCTTTAGTACGAAAACAGGGAGTATTTTTATTTGATTGAAAATTATGATATTTAAAATTATTGCTGTTTTGATGCAAATGTAATCAAAGTTTTATACAATGGTAACACTTAAATATGATGATAGAAGACAAACAAATTAAAGTCTCAACATTTTTTACATGATTGTTTCTAGCGATATATTTTATTTAATTTATTTAAAAAACGCAGAAAATTATTCTGTTTTATTTAATTTATTCGTCACTCCAAAAGGCACACAAGGGATGAACAAAACTAAAACCGCTTGTGTTTTTTTCCCTCTCCTACCCTCAATTAACCTCATCTACCAAAATATTCATTACAAATAATTTGTATGGCAGAAAAGCGTTTGCCGTGTCAGTCAGTTTATTTTATATTTATATTATGGTTGCGACTCTTGAATTTTCGCATTGTAAGAGAAATGCCTCCTGTGTTGTAGAGCGTGATGTTTATGAAATGTTATGAGCTAACCGCTTGGGTCAATTGACCAACTATGTTGCTATTGGCTTAATTGTTAATGGAATATGAAAACAAACAATTAATTCATGTTTTATTTCCAATAATTAATGAAAGTTATGGAAAGTGCGTAATTAATCCGCACTAAGCTAAATACAAAGTGTGCTAAGCTTAATATAAACAGTACTGAGCTAGATATAAACCACACTGAGTAACATATAAACCATACTGTGATATATATAAACCGTACTGAGTTAAATACAGACCGCATTGAACTAAATATAAACTATACTGAACTAAAATAAACTGAGTTAAATATAAACCGTACCGAGGTACATATAAGCTGTACAGTGCTAGATATAAACTTTACTGAGTTAAATATAAACTGTACTGAGTTAAATATAAACTGTTGGTAGTGAGCTAGATATAAAGTATGTATAAATTGCACTAAACAAAATATAAACTGTATAAGGTAACTGTATAAATATATAATATTTTTAACTGTTTTAGATGTTTGGACATTTGGTAACTTGTTATTTGTAGGAATAATTTTAGCTTACGCGTCGTAGATATTAATATTACTTGTAACTAAAACGAATCGTTTTACAGATATAGGAATTGGACATAAATAAAATAAACCATTACAGGCTTTTGTCGAGTTAACGCGGCCATACATTTTTATTCATAAATTTGTATTATACAAGTACCTGGATGAAGCTTTGCTGGGTATTTTGTTTTTTGGTAAAAAATGAAACCTAATTAGATGGACCCTTCATACTAAATTTCATGAAAATCTGAATCTGATTCGATTCGATCGCCTATAGACACAGAATGAAAAAGCTTATAAGTTAGTTATAACTTAGCTTTCTACCTTACCTATTACCCATACTCCAGACCGGAACACGACAGCGTAAAGCCACGCCTATTGCGGTTAGGATTAGGTAAGACGATAGTACCAAAGTTCGGTCCAGACGTTGCAGAACACTCTACCACTTAGATAAATGAAGACTGCACTAAGCTGGATAGAAACCAAATTCCACTAGATATATACTGTATTAAGCTATATTATGTAAACCGCACGGACCCAGATACCTATCGTACTAAGCCAGCTATAACCGTCTATAAAGTTACGTTTTTTATATCTTTAGATGGAAAACAAGCAAAATGCTCTCCTGATGGAAAGAGAAACCATCGCCTATAGACATCCAAGATGTTAATGGTGCGTCGATATCGGCGGGATGGTAATGCCTAATGCATGAGCTACCGGCTACCGTACCCTCCAAGCATTGACGCTATAATATAAAAAGATAATAAAGAATAATATAAAAGACGCAAATACCTGGGCGACACGTTGCGGATCTTTACCACCTTGTAGCCACAATGTTAGTGACAGTGACGTGTAGCCAATCGGACGTCTTTTACGACTTGCCTGGCAGAACGGCAATTGGTCTATTGTTCAAAGTAGCCCAGACGGACACGGGAAACGTTGGAAAAAGACAAAATGAATGCTAGTTTACAGCAATGATTCAACTGGCGATGATTATGAAAATTATGAAAGATATTCTGATGATAAGCATGATGATAGTTACACACGATTAAAGAACTCATTTTTATAAAAGTCGGTAAAACTATACATCTAGATAAAAATTGCATTTCCTTATCAATGTCTCATCTAACGCATAGTCGTGAGTGCACGTAGTAGTGATAACTTAAATGATCCGAGTATCGCACGGGAGGTCAAACCATAAGTTGCATAATAACGGCGGTGACACGTACTTTGATACCACTATCTTAACCTCAGATCGTGACAAATGGAATGTTTGTCTGTCATCGAAAATCAAGGAAAACATTATAATATTTTTTTACATAATAGGCTAGTTGACTAAATTTGAAAAACTGCTTAATCATTTAATTTATTAGATAGGTATATTAATAGGCGGTGGTCCCAGGAACAAACTTTTTTTGATAAATAACAAGCTGAATTTTTGTGAACAGCTTCATTTTGATGAGACGCCTATCTTTTATATATTCGAAAATCTCGAATCGGGTAACTAATAAAGATAGATAAAAAAGAATACTTTAGAGTGTCAGACTAAAAAAGTTTCCACTTTACGTGTAGGACAAAGTAACCTTTGAATTATAATAATAAATAATAATTAACAAGCTGTTGTGAGAAAACTAGGCTGTGTTTAAATTGATTAATACCAATTTAAAAATCTCATAATTTCGAACCAATACAGTGGAGGACTCGTCAAAACAAAAGTTTTTTCGTATTTTTTATAAAATAATAAAGCGATTAAAGCAAAAAAATTAGATCAGTTAACCACGTCGTGACGTAACGCTTCCAGATTTACATTGACTGTCCCGTGACTTCATGTCTATTTTTGCCGAATTTATATCCTAAAAATATTATTAGCCCTTATCTTTTGCAATGAGTATCTTAGTTTAAGAAGTTATACTTCTTTAGGCGCGTTATGAAAAAATGATGAGTGTGAAATTTTAAGATGCGCACGCATCACCGTAATGCAAAAGTTACTGGATGAAGATGTCCGCTATCGCTCATTACGTCTCGAAATCCTTGACTATCCTTTTCCAGTCCTTTTATTATTTGGTTGTAATTAATTATTTGCATGTAATTAAAAACTATTTTTTAATGATGACAAAGTAGTAACTTCTCACACGCGTACATAAGTACACGCACCCATTTATTGTTATCTCTACATCATAATTAACCATTAAAACTACAGTATATTCGAATATTTCTTTGTTATATATTTATATATTTTGAATTTTTTAAATTATTTTTTTATTACATAAATCAAACATATTATCGATGATGAACAGCCTCTGAAAATTTGGTCGGACCTTTTAAAGTAATCCTGTTTAATAGACTAGGGAATGAACAAAGTGTTGGGCATAAAATGCGTAGCTGCTCCTATGAGCAAATGTATGTCAATGTCTGTCACTTGTAATTATTTTATATTGTTACGAATAATCTAGAAGCGTGTAGAGTTGGAGCGTGCGCGCGCTAACTATCTAGAAATAAAAGAAACAGATAGCTACTCCTATTGACAAACATATAGTTGACCTGGGCTATGCCATTATGGACTTTGTCGTATATGGCATAAGGTTGAAAGTAGCGTGTACTAGGATTTGAGACTCATAACATGTTTACGATAAGAAGTGATTCATTGTTTCCCGATACATTTAGATTTTTCTGGATCCAGCTAGGACTTTACCCTGCCTATAAATACAGAGGTATTGACAAACACAAGGCAGTTTTTATCAAGCGATCAAGAGCGATACATCAAGTGACCAGTGCGAAGCGAGAAGTGTTTTATTGTGTAGTGTTCTAAGTTCAGTGATAGTACAGCGAGTGACTAGGGTGTAAAGTGTATTTTATTATTACGTTGTGTTGTGTTGTGTAAATACACGGATTTAATAAAAGTGGTGTTTTCTTACAATCACGAACCCGAGTACGTAACAATATCATAAAAAAAATATGCTATATTGTGTTATTTTATCGTGTCGAATAAAAGGCTAAGGCTTAAGGAATATCTCTGGAGCAATTTTATTTCATTGGTAAGTATTATAAGTCTGTATTTCTCTGTGTAACTGCAAGCGACATCGCCATCCTAAGAAATTGCCTTGAAAGGCGTATCTAGTTTAATCCGTGCTCCCATACAACAAACGTGATTTTTTGCCATTTTTATAGATAATGGTACGGAACCCTTCGTGTGCGAGTCCGACTCGCACTTGGCTGGTTTTTAAGTTTATTCGTTACAAATATACACAAATGCAAATATTTTCTCTTTAAGATTTTAGTAAAAATTAAATTATTTATAACGAGTAATGATGTAACAAATATTCGCGTTCGCAAATATTTATATAAATTTTAAAGTAATGCATTAAAGCATCTTCATTTATAGTTAATTTTATTATATTTATTAATTTTATTATATTATAATTGCCGGTAACGATGCAACGATCATTCTTATTCGCATATATATTCAGATATTTTTTCTGTACCGCATCAAAACGTCTTACCTAGTTATAATTATTTTTTATTATAACTCGTAATATATATTTTAATAATAAATGAACGCCTAGATGAAGCATCGTGTGAACTTGTAAGTATGGATCCTATTAACAACTATCCGTTATTATATGAGTAATAATAACGGAACGTTATTCCACAAATTTCTAGGGTGATTTGGTAGTTTGACATTTATATTTTCTCCCATGTTGGTTTGGGTTCTCTTGAACAATAGGCCAACTGCCGTTCTGCCAGGCAGATCGTAAAAGCACCGATTGACTATACGTGTCACTGCCATCGTGACCACTATGTGGTAGAGTTATGCATGTGGCATTAGACCTCGCCACAAGATAGCAACGCACCATTAACATCTTTGGTGTCTATAGGCGATGGTTGACTCTTTCCATCAGGAGACCCATCTGCTTGTTTGCTATCTTATAATATATATAAAAAAAAAAGAGTTCCGAAAAGTCTCGCCCAGGTATTTGGCACCACCGTCTTAACTATTTCTGCCGCAATAGCGTCAATGGTGTCATTGTCGTGTTCCAGTTAGAAAGGTAGAGTAGACTTATGTATGTGGCATTTCTATCCCGCCACACAGATAGCAACACACTATTAACATCTTTAGTGTCTATAGGCAATGGTTTCTCCATCAGGAGTGTTATCTGCTGTGTGCTATTTAATGATATAAAAAAAGGAATGGTTTTAGTTTATGCCTCGTAAAACTAGCAACTAGGACAAGTCGTTTTATTAATATACTAGCTGTGCCCGCGACTTCGTTCGCGTGGAAAAAATTCTTAAATAAAAACACGCATAGTTCCCGTTCCCGTGGGATTTCCGGGATAAGAACTCCTATCCTATCCTATGTCCTTTCTTGGGTCTCAAACTATATTTGTACCAAATTTTATCCAAATCGGTTCAGTGGTTTGGCCGTGAAAGCGTAACAGACAGACAGACAGACAGACAGACAGACAGAGTTACTTTCGCATTTGTAATATTAGTATGGATATGAACCGGGCATTAGACGAAAAAATGTATGGCCTCTTTAAATTTCCAAAATTGTATTCCGTCTTTAAACTTCTATCCAAAAGTCAACAAGTTGAAAGTCAAAAAGCCAGGTCAATTTTTTATTTATTTAATACTTAATGGTACACAGAAAATAACACAAAAAAGACAATATAAACGTAACATAAGTACAATGGTTGAACTTATCTCTACTTAAAGAGATTTCTTCCAGCCAACTCGTTAAAGGATAATAAAATAATAAAGTAAGCTAGTTTACAAAAAATAACAAATATTACAAATTATGAAACTAAATTAAAATATACTAATAATGTATTTAAAACAATAATGTAGAGAAAAAAATACATACAATATAAGGAAAACTTACATTTCAGCTAGGAAGTGTTCTTTAACACGTTTTTAAAGATTTCTAAACTAGGTGGTAGAGTTCTGCATTGTCTCGCCTGGGCCTGGTACCACGGCCTTACTTATTCCTGCCGCAATAACGTCAGTGCTTGTCGCTGTCGTGTTCCGGTTTGGAGGGTAAGGTAGCCGGTAAACTTATGCATGTGGCATTAGACCTCGCCACAAGATAGCAACGCACCATTAACATCTTTGGTGTCTACAGACGATGGTTGACTCTTTCCATCAGGAGACCTATCTGCTTGTTTATTATCTTATGATATATAAAAAAAAAAGTTTGGCAAAAGCGAATCCCAATGGGCAAGGAATTTCACAGATTTACAGCATGTACGCAATGAGGCAAACGCAACAAGTTTCTTACGCTAGAGCGAAATGGGGATTAGGAGAGTGTAAAAAACTAAAGGAATCACGAAGATATTTAGGAGATTTTGAATTAAAAAGAAACTTATATAAAAAGCAAAGTATATGAGTTTTTCTGTGCTGTCTAATTGAAAGCCACTTTAGCTCTGCTCGTAAACTAGAAACATGGCCAAATTTTTTCATACCATAAATAAAACGGATGCAGAGTTTCTGAAACCTCTTAAGTTTGTTTACTGCGACTTTTTTTTTATATTATAAAATAGCTAACAGCAGATGGCTCTTCTAATGAAAAGATAAAAGTAACGCATCTTTAACATATTTGTGGTGTAACAAAGATGTTAAAGGTAGGTTGCTATCCGCGTGGCGCACCAAGATCGACATAATGCCACATGCATAAACTGCTCCCCGCCCTGTGTTGATTCGGGCTTCTTGTGAATCTGTGTTGATTCGGGCTCTCGGCATCTACAGCCTTACGTTAGGCATCTCGTAAAATGTGAGATAAGTCTAATACGGTAATTAACATCGTGACTAGTAACTAGGTGGTAAAGTTCTGCAACGTCTTGCTCGGGTTTTGGTCCTCCCGCCGTCCTGCCGCACCTATTCCTGTCGCAAGTTTATATATATGTATTATACCAAAGATGTTAATGGTGCGTTGCTATCTTGTAGCGAGGTCTAATGCCACATGCATAAGTTCGGCTACCTTACCCTTCAAACCGGAACACGACAGTGACAAGCACTGACTGCTTGCAGAGTAATTATCAGTAATTGACTACAGTATTTTCGTGAATAAAATATAATACAAGCTTGATATTTCTTTAATGTACTTCTTGCAGACTATTTTAACATTACAATTATAGACTTGAGTGTTCACAAGTTGTCGAGCTCATGGCTCAGAACCGTCTGTCGCTGAAAATGAGGTCTCTCATATCGTAAGCCCCACTACGCGCCATCTTGCCGCGTTCTGTCCCGCCGTTTAGCTTTTACAACTTTAACGAATAGGAAGATGACGCCTAGTGTTGCCATATTTTGTCACTTATTCTAATATAACACAATTGAAACACTACAATATAACACAATTGAACACAATAGGTAAGGAGGTGGTACCAGACCCGGGCGAGACAATGCAGAACTCTACCACATATATATTACATTATATGGAATAATACAATTTTATTATAAAGTAATCTATTGCATAATGTCTTCATGGACACGTATATATCTTGTACCACCACGGATCGTGATGAATGTATAAACTTTTGTATGTCATCGCAAATCAAATAAAATGTCAGTGACACGTAATGTGATTTAAGATTTTTATTCAACTATAAAAATGACTACGCGTATTCATTTATGGTATGAAAAAATTTGGCCATGTTTCTAGCTCACTCGAAGAGTTTCGCCCGCGGGTAAATTAACATGTCATCAATGTGAGAAATTTTATACAATAATTCACTCCCTATTTCACCATTTTAGGGGACGAATATTCAAAAATCCTTTAACTCTCTTCTATATCGTAAGAATAACCCAGGTGAAAATATTCCTTTTTAGTCTAGGGCCTATTTAGTCTAGGGCTTAAGCCAGGTAATGTAGATTTTACAGTTACAACCAACCAGTGAGTCAGGACATTTTATATAATACTAGCTGGCCCGGCAAACGTTGTTTTGCCATATAAATTAATTGTATTGATTATTTTGGTGGATTACTTGAGAGGGGGAGGGGGGGGGGGTTAATTGTGATGAAACTGTCCTTTCTTTTAAGTTGGACCAAACAGAAGATATCTACAAAATTGTCTGTACTACAAAATACATCGGAATCGGTGAGAAAAATGTCGTAATAAATAAATAAATATCACTGGACAAATTACACAAATTGATCTTACCTCAAAGTAAGCAAATTATTTGTTTGTGTTATGGGTGTTATGGGTGTTAGTCAACGATACTAATACATAGAAAAAAATACATATACATATATATATATATATATATATATATATATATATATATATATATATATATATATATATATATACACATATATATATATATATATATATATATATATATATATATATATATATATATATATATATATATATATATATATATATATATATATATATATATATATATACTAAAATACATAAAATAAATAAATAAAATACAAACATCTGTGCTCATCACCCGGATCCCATTGATCGCGTAGTCAGTCAGGGTCGCTAAACACTCGACCAACGGGGCGGTCAAAATAATATTACAAAATTTTTTTCACCGATTCCGATGATCTGATGACTGGCCTACGGAACACACAGCCAACACAGCCTACACTCGCAATATTGTCACACTCGCGAATACCCTACTCTCGCGTAACGTCACCGTGAACAGCGACAAGGACCCCTATTTCATTTATCAACGATCCGAGACTGCGGTCTAGAGTCACATGAAGGACAAAACAAACCCACTTACCCTCCCATCACTAACCACGACCCAGCTCTAAGCCGAGATTCGCTCTCACGGAAGACGCCCTTAGTGCTGTTCGCCGCCTATAAAAACTTCCTCAAGTACATTTTATAAGTTCTTTGACTCTTACTAACAAATTTGTTAAGCCTTCGAAATCAAGTTTTCCTTATAATTTCATTAATATCTGGTTGGCCGAGCTTTGCTCGGTTTTTCACATATTTTTGAAACCGATCTTTTCTTGGACCTTGAAACTTGATAAATCGATTCCTATAGAATATATAAATTATTTTTCTGTACCTGATTGACCGAGCTTTGCCTGGTTTTTCACATACCCATATCTTGGGAACCGAGCTTTTCTTGGACCTGGAACCTTGATAAATCGATTCCTTGACCCGAAAAACCCCTAATTTGTGACTTTCATGAAAATCGATGGAGCCGATTCCGAGATTCCAATTATATATATATACAAGAATTGCTTGTTTAAAGGTATTAGATATCGACTAGTGTCGTCAATTTTTTCCCGTACCCAAAACCAACCGTTTGTCTGTAAACGGTTGGTTTTGGGTACGGGACAGTCAGTCAATCAATGGTGCGGAGTGGGGCGGGGGCTTACAAAAGTTAGGAGTTTGAAGCGTAATACTTCACAAAGGAGTCCGTTAATCGAAAAATTGTTTTCATTAACCTACAATATTTTTAAAGACCTATCCAACGATACCCAACACTTTGGAGTACACGAGAAAAAAATTAACATTCTCACTATACATGTTTTCAAGATTTTATGTTACCGATTGTTGCCATGATTAATATGTATATTTATGTCTTATTTCAACTTACAGCTTTCTAGTACTAAGATAAGGAGGCATAAGACTGCGGATGGACGGACGGACATAGCGAAACTATAAGGGTTCCTAGTTTACTTCGAAATCCTAAAAAATAATGGTCAAAATGTTTGCACGGGCATAACTTAATATTAAATGCATCAAATAGGATAATCTCTTTTTCAGTTGTGTTCGTTATTTTCAGGAAAAATTTGTATGAAAGAAAATGTTAAAAAATCTTATGGAAAAGGTTTTAAAATCTAACCAATAGGGAGACGTGGCGGGCAGTAAGTATACTGAAATCACGAAATCGGTCGTTTCAGAGATTGCGACCACAAACATCGTGACACGACTTTTAAAAATTATATAGATGAAGCGTAGCAAAATGGAAGCGATTATCACTGTACCCATTAAGATTTGAAGAGTCTTGATCCTATTATAATTTGCGACGCATAATTTATGTAACATCAAAATTTTAACTCAATTAGCTCTTGTCATAAGTTACAACATGAATATTGCACCGTACTGAATAGAATGTATTAGAATGTGCACTGATGTGTAGTGTGTGCAATTTGTGGTTCGCAACAGGTGAAGGTTGTTCGGCCACTTGTTATCATTATGCTGTGTAATTAGATTTGTTATGTGAATTGAACGATTTCATGCAGACTATATAACCAGGTTTGAAAGGACATCTTTATACTCGTTACTGGAAATAAGTTTTTGTGTTGTCTCATGATGTAGACTCGCCTAATGTGTTTTTATCTATACATATAATAAAATCGTAGGAAAGTCAAAACTGTACATTGAATATTTTTTTTAAAAATACTTGGGGCGTGATCTATAATCAATATCGAAGCCAAAAATATAGTTTTTAGAATTTTTGTTTGTTTGTCTGTTAGTCTGTTAGTCTGTTAGTCTGTTAGTCTGTTAGTCTGTTTGTCTGTTTGTCTGTTTGTCTGTTTGTCTGTTTGTCTGTTTGTCTGTTTGTCTGTTTGTCTGTTTGTCTGTTTGTCTGTTTGTCTGTTTGTCTGTTTGTCTGTTTGTCTGTTTGTCTGTTTGTCTGTTTGTCTGTTTGTCTGTTTGTCTGTTTGTCTGTTTGTCTGTTTGTCTGTTTGTCTGTTTGTCTGTTTGTCTGTTTGTCTGTTTGTCTGTTTGTCTGTTTGTCTGTTTGTCTGTTTGTCTGTTTGTCTGTTTGTCTGTTTGTCTGTTTGTCTGTTTGTCTGTTTGTCTGTTTGTCAGTTTGTCTGTTTGTCTGTTTGTCTGTTTGTCTGTTTGTCTGTTTGTCTGTTTTTCTGTTTGTCTGTTTGTCTGTATGTATGTCCGGGGTAAAATCAAAAAGTACTGCATGGATTTACTTCAAATTTTGCATGAATATTGCTAATAGGTCGGGTCAAGATATAGGCTACATATTATCACGCTATCACCTACGGGGAAGGGGCAGTGCGGAGTAAACTAACTCCGCGCGGACGAAGTCGCTGGCAACAGCTAGTGTTTAAATAAGACAGCAAACAAGCAGATGGCTCTTTTGATGGAAATAAATGTGTATTTCTTACAAGTGTGTGTTTCTTATATAAAATAAGTGTGTATTTCTTATAAGTGTGTGTTTCTTATATAAAATAAGTGTGTGTTTTAAAATCGGTATTAGTCACACATGTTTACAGGTCACTGGATTGGTCGGTACTATAATCAAAATCAAAAAAATGTTTTTATAGTTTACAGGATATTTTGACGATTCGAAATTTTAAAAATTACTACCGTATCGGAACGTGGCCACACACTGAGAAAATCCGGCGGAAGAAACTCAGAGGGCTTGTCTTTTTTGTCTATTTTTTTTGTATAATAAAACAGTCACTACTCCGCATAAACCTTTACAACACATAGACTATAACACATAGACACAACACATAGTTACCAATTCGATGCCGGCTTCTGAGAATTTTGTTGATCTTTCTTTTAAAAATCCTTTTATTGAAGCTCCTCGGATCTTTTTAAGTCAAGTTGTATGTACGTTATAACTTATTTAAGAGGAAGATCAATGCATTTCGTAAAAAACAACGGCGGTTCTCTCATTATGCATATCTAAATAATGACCGATCTGGCCTTTTTGCTCATCTACCAGTTCAAAAAAATATGTATTTCTGTAAAACATCATTTATAACTTCTGTCAATAGTGGAGTCTCCTTATAAGTACAATGATCCATTTGATCATTATAGATTCACAACAATAGTTCACTAGTTAGGTCATTGCTCTATTGCCTAAACAGTTATAGTATACGTACGGTATTTGAACTTTTGTACATCAAATATTTATTGGTTTGTTTGGTAACGGTATTATATTGATTTTTCTTTCGGTAATGTATATGATAAGCAATGCTGTTCCAATATCATGTTAAGAGGTTTGCCTAATAACTCGATCGTGTAGAAGAATGGTAGATGAAAGTTAACAAACTTATATAAAATGCAAATGTGTAAGGACGTTAAATTTTTAATCGTTTACCTACAAGACATTTAGATAAGAAATCTAATGCTGGCCTCATATGGAAATAAGTAAAGTTGAATGTTCGAATAAAGAATGTCGAGTCGAACTGCTTTATCCGGGTACGTGGAACGTCCACCATATTATCGATGCCTAGAACCTGTGCACCTCGACGATCGATAGAAAGAACCTAATCCCCAACTAAGTTATTTTATTTACACTTCAAACTCCACAATACTATATTATATATTTTTTCAATTACCTATATAATACTTTTCGCGCTTAAATTGACTAAAGACAATTAGTTTTTATGGTCTAAGTCCATACTTATCACCACAAGTTTAAATATATTTTTCAGTCTATGTCCGCACAGGCTTGCTTAGCGTCTAGAGCCTAGCGAACCACCTAGCTTGCCAAGCGCGCAGCGAGACTCGCTACTCGCTAGGTGGTTCGCTAGGTTCTAGGCGCTAAGTAACCCGCCTGTCTGTGAGTATGTAGCCTTCTCAATTCATCTGAAGAAGGAGAGTATCTACTTGTATCTGACTTTTCTTTCAAACGTCAACGGTAATAAGGATTTGGGAAAATCTATGGAGGTCAATGGACATGAGATTAAAATCAAAAGATATGTCGGGACTTATAGGTTTTTAACATACAATTAATATTGAATAATCTCAGATTAAATTTTGCTCAGTGCTAGTTCAGAGACGTCTTTACCAGGCAAATTGTAAAAGCCGACCTGCCATTTTACCAGGCAGTTTGTAAAAAGCGAACGCCAGGTTATTTTTATCGCTACCATCGCAAACGCGGATACAACCAACAAACAAAACAACAAAACGTTAATTTATTTAAAATATTCTTTAATAAGCAAATCAAAACTGAATTAAACACATTCTTATCGCTTATAAATTAAAAAATAATTAGCATGATTTTGCTGTGGCTTTTAAAGGTGGTGGAAAAAAATCTTTCACCTTTATTTTAAGTAAGTTAATCTAATAAAATTTTCAATTCAAATTAATTAATTTAAATAATATGTAAATTAAATAGTGTCTAGGTGGTAGAGTACTGCATTGTTTCGCCCGGATTTGGTACTACCACCTTACCTATTCCTGCCGTAATAGCGTCAGTGTTTATCACTGACGTGTCGGTTTAGAGGGTAAGGTAGCCGGTAAAATGTGGCATTAGACCTCGCTACAAGATGGCAATGCACCATTAACATCTTAGGCGTCTATAGGCGATGGTTGACTCTTTTCATCAGGAGACCCATCTGCTTGTTTTCTATTCATAGAAAAGAACACTGCGCGGACGCACGTGTCGCGCAGGTAGTGTGGTTGAGGGCGGCGTGTCCTTGATGTCGACTAGCGCGACGTGCTTAGGAGAGTACAATATCCACATTTCACTTATTTACATTTCACAGAAATATTGATCAAAAATTAAGCCCCTAATTTTATTATTTCATTTTAACGACAATCGAGTGCCCAGTACTCTCACCAGTCAGTCTATAATAATATAATAAATTAAATATTCTTTCTTTATATATTTTTTTATTATTTGGACTCGTACGATTATGCGCTTGTTAGTTATTTTATAACATACATTTCCCGTTTCCTGCAATGTTCCCTATTTGTCACAATACTCTTAGAATACAAATTAAAAAAAGCTTTTGAACACAAATCTCTGTGCGTGCAGCCTTAAACAAACCAACAAATCTATGAGGTAAAATAAACACTACTGTGTTTGTTTAACCGATTGATAATGCAACAGTTGCTCTGCCATTTACTATCTACACATCGAAGAGGCTCTGATGGCTTACATAAATTGACCAGGAGTGATGCTAGCCTTACATAAGTTAACCTTTAAGTGGTTGGCCTTATTTTGCAATGGGTTAAGTGCTGGAAATATGTTTGCTTTCGTCTGACACACCTATACCTGTGGATGAAATATTATATTTATAATTAGACTCGACTAGTAACGTCCGTGACTTTCGACTGCGTTAGATATGACCTCTTCTTTGTATATATTTGTATGACCACAGACTACATGAATACTAATAGACACGTCATTCGGAAGGAAAATTGTCGCAACGCATATGAGCAAACGGTCCTATCACTGTCAAAAATATCATACATTTGTAATATATTATATCGTGAAAAGTTAGAAATAAACTACGTTGTACTGTTGTATCGTACCGAATTGAATATTTTTTTTAAAAAATACTTGAGGCGTGATCTACAATCGATATCGAAGCCAAAAATATAAAACCTTAAAAACAGCAAAGAAAAAGCTTTACAAGTAAGTTCTATATATGTACGCGTTATTGACCCGTTTATATATTTAAAAATGATGGTTTTATTGTTTTTTTTTATATCATTAAATAACAAACAAGAAGATGGCTCACCTCAAGAGCCATCTTCTTGGCTCAAGAAAACCATCGTCTATTTACACCAAAGATGTTAATGGTGTTTTACTATCAATGAGGCGGGATAGCAATTCCACAGTATTTGTCTACCGACTACCTTACCCTCCAAACCGGAACAAGCAAGAAGCGTTGACGCTATTGCGGTAGTAATATGCGAGACGTTGGTACCAAATACCCGAGCGAGACGTTATGGAACTCTACCAACGATTAGTCACAATGGTAGTATTACGTATCTCGCCAATCGTTCGCAATTTACGAGCTGCCTGGGAGAATGACCATTAAAAAGGGCCCGGGGAGCCCAAATCAAAATCAGAAGTACAAACCAAAAGTTTTTGCTCCATCTCCATAAAAAAATAAATGGTTATTATACACAGATACATAATAACCACCCATAATAATTGTATATGAGATATTCTGTCCAATAAACATTCATAATCAGCTAACGTAATTTACGCAGAAGCAAATTAAATCTTCATTTCCTTAGTCGCATTTATTGTATCTGTTCAGGCGATATGCATAATGAATACGCAATAATAACGTAAGATCTAAAGGTTCCAAACGCTTGCATAACGTGCAATTCTATATCTAATAATTCAATTTAAATAATATTGCTGGACACTGTAATAGCGCTGTTATACGACGAATAATAAGCACTTAAAATAAATTGTGATTAGAATGGGCACAAAACATTACTGAAAGAGTATTACATGAAGACATTTCGTATATACAGTGAAATAAATACTAAATATTGTTAAACTTTAATTTAAAACTGACTGACACCAGGCTGTTTCGCTCTGTGCGTAAATTGATTACAAAAAAGAATATATGTATATGTACGAAAGGAACATAGTATCTTTAATCTAAGTAAAGTTAAATCATAAGATCAAAAATGCAGTAATTTTTCGGAACCTCCCCGTCCCCCCAACAGACACATCATATGTATCCCACATGGGATTTAATACATAACTCTCCCCTTAACAAATCTACAGCTACGCCCATGTTTGTGGACATTAGACAAAGAAAGGGTTTAGGTGTCCTCTAAAACTAGTACAATATTTTGTCGTGAATAGCGTGCGGTGTAAAGAATTCAAAAATCAAATGTTCGTTATTCAGTCAAACTTCTTTTACAGCTCGTTTTTTTTATTTTGTCAGCCATAGCCACTGCAACTTTTGCCATATTTAATTATATAATAATAACTAGCTGTGCCCGCGACTTCGTCCGCGTGGAATTATTTCTAAAATAAAAGTCCCGGAGTTTTACCCGCATAGTTCCCATGGAGTTTCCAGAATAAACACTGTCATATGTCCTTTCTCGGGTCTCAAACTATCTTTGTACCAAATTCCATCCAAATCGGTTCTGTAGTTTAGGTGTGAAGAAAAGACAGACAGACAGAGTTAGATTCACTTTTATAATATTAGTATGGCTAATATCGGTGGATAAATTACACAAATAATAATTGATTAAACCCCAAAATAAGCATCCAATTTTTCCATCAAGAGAGCCATCTGCTTGTTTACTTTCTAGTAATATATAAAAAATACAGGTTGGGCAAAAAATCGTAGATCAAACGAAACAGGGTGATAGTTGCGATTATTTGCAATAAAAATAACTGTACGGCAGAGCTCCACCTTGATCTTAGAAGTTACGACTATTTTAGTGTTTTTGACAACAACAAATGATGTTTAGTTATTTCTAGGGAATGTATCAACACTACCAAAGTGCTTTTATGATAGTGGGTATCATGATTTATGAGTATTGGCACCTTTTTCAATTAGTTTTTAGACTCATTAAAAATTATTTGTAACTTTAGAACCTTACTGTAAAAAAATGTACTACCAAAAAGTGAACTTGTATTAAAAAAACTTGGCTATAATAATCCCAACTATCACCCTGTTTCATTTGATCCGCGATTTTTTGCCCACCTGTATATATAAAATATATTCAAAAATTAAGAATAGGCGACTGTAAATGTACATCTCAAACTTTTTGTTCTGAGTTCGATAACTTGGTTGATTTTTTCAAACAGGTTTTAATAAGGAAATAAACATAAAATTAACCACATGTTCGTGTTCTGGGAATCCCTCTATTAGTAATATCAAGATTAATATTTTAAATGCGAAAGTCTGTCTGTTTATCTACTTGTCTGTTACGCTCTCACAGCTGAGCTGCTAAACCCCTTTTTGATAAAATTTGGCATGGACATGGCTGAAGTCGTGAGCTCCAACATAGGCTATATTTTTCAAAAATCAACCCCTTTGGGTAGATATGGTGGATGAAAAGTAATAGAAAGATAATTGTGAGTAACTGTTATTTAAAGCTGCGTGGGGCAGCTTGTATATTCATTTTTATAAAAAGGAAGAAAAACGAAAAACCAAAACATAAAACACATTTTTTCCTTTTTAATTTTAAAATACACAGTTTTTAATAGTAATAAAAAAACTTTTTAAAGCAAATAACCACAGACTAAATTATACGATTTTATACCAAAGTTTTTACCCAAAAACTGGTTATAATAAATTTTAAAAGCAAAACTTACAAACACTGTTCTTTCTTTTTAAAACTAAAATATAGACATAACAGTCCCAAATATAAGCGTATCTCAAATAAATTTAAAAACCATAAATATAAAAAAATTTCAACTGTCCCTTACAAAAAAGCCAAGAATAATAATCCCGGCTTATGCTAATCAAAGGCACACCACTCAATCTTATTTGTTCAACAGTTAATAATTTTGCCGAATCTTTTGAGGCAAGCCACATAAAACCAATACGACACGCTCGTGGACTTCATTTTATTTCCATAACCTAAACATTAAGATAAGTTAAAAGCATTGAAAGTTTGAGTAGGTAAATAGCCTCGAAGATATAAATGAATGAATAAACTTTCTTTCAGGATAAGTCGTAATAATATACACCATAGTACCTCTATGATAGGGTTTCTTAAAGTAGGGTCCATGATCTAATATCCACGATCCAAGTGGTCCATTACATGATAACCAAGGGTCCACAGCTACTCAGTTCACTATTAATATTTTTATTAGAATTTTATTATACATTTATTCACATTATTAAACTGATATTTGTACATCATACAAAATCTAAACAACTGTATCCTGAAATCTCAAAGTACAATGATAAATATGACTTTTTTGAATACATCGTTTTATTTTCCCATAACATTTTTTCAATAGGGTTCCGTGGTAATTTTGAAGTTCCGAAAAAGGTCCTTAAGCAGATATGAATGCTGATTTAAGTTAAAAACAACAAAAACTGTGTACTTTTGTGTGCAAGTAAAACATTATAAGCCATAAATAGTTTTTATTGTTATGGATATAGAACACGTGCTGCGTATAAACAAATACCAGAATTAATATCCTGAATATAGATATTATTTCACACCAAAATAACCGCGTGTGTTTACTTAAGTACACACGTAAGAAGTTATACTTGGCTGTTACAATTTTTTGTTGGCTGTCGGTGAGTAATACGAATCAGCTAACTTCATTTCACTGGCTGCCGGTGTGCGCGTGCATCGTAATATCAGCTAACTTCATGTAAGTGGGTTATGGCTATCAGCTGTCGAGTGTGCTCGCCCATCGTAAAATTTTTACTCCCATCATTTTTTCCAGACGCCCCAAAAGTAGAATAACTTCAATAAAGAAAGAAAGAAAGAATTTAAAAGAAAAAGGAAAGATTTATCTTTTTACCCGTCAATCAACCGTCTTTCAACCTGCAATTCTGGAATCCTAAATCAGATCTTAACCAATATTATATGGAACCAAACAGAAAGTAACCTCTCAAACAAAAAAGATTTTTCCAAATCGGTATATAAATAGCTAAATTCTAAGGTTCTTTAATAATAATAAAGATATAACTGAATTTAGAAACTCATCGTTTTTCAATCGTCCGTTATTCTGTTTTATATTTACATGACTTTTGATGGAAATATAAAACAGAATAACGGACGATGGTGACCAAAACAAAATATCAGTTTTTACATTCCTACATCAGTTTATATCTAATTTATGTAATATTATACTTAAATTTTTAATGGGCTTTCGGTCGTGGTAAGTGATTCATAACGGCGTTTTTCACTAACTCGATAGCGACTATTATTTTTAGAGCCTCTAAAACTCGTACATCGTGCAGAAGAATCTAGAATTAGGGTATAGTTCTGACTACTCGATCAGATCTAGATTCTAGATCATATAAAATAGCAATAAAATTTAATAAGTTACTAGGTATGTTATAATTGTAAATGTTAAAATTTATATAATTATAAAAAAATGAGTGGGTATCAAAAACATGTAATCATTCGAATAAAGTACAAAGCCGTGTTTTTGTTAATGCAATCGAATAAATCCGCTCTGACATTTATGCGAACTCTAAAAATGTCTCAATTCACATACACTAATTAATTATTTAATTTTATTTATTACATAATCGTATACATTGCTCAATATTTTGTTAATAATATCGAATACTTTCGTTTCAAGACTAATGGAAAACTCAAAAAAAGTCCTTTAATTGCGTAATATCCAAAATATTGTTCTAGATTAATTATTGATATTAAATTATTTCATTCCAAGATTCATGTGAAACTCAAAAAATGTCCTTTTATTCCATAAAATCATGAAAACTGCCATGTTTTTTGTTATTATTTTTTTCGAAAAAACAAATTTGTTCCAAGATTACATAATATCATAAACATTGCTCTATTTTTGTTAATAATATCAAATAATTTCGTTTTTAAATTCAAGCGAAGCTCCAAAATAGCATTTAATTACACGAAATCTTATACGTAATACGTTGCCCTAATTTTTGCTAATAATATCTATTAATTATATTCTAAAATATAAGCAGGAAAATCTACATTGTATTGTGTACTACACACAATTTAATGTAGATTTCTCTGCTTTTCGTTAATATTGTCGAATTATTTCGATCCGTGATTAATACGGAGCTCGAAAAACGTACTTCAGTTACATAATATTATGCACGCCGCTCTACTTTTAAACACGATCTCGGACATGCAAATATGAACCGCTTTTTCATTGACAGGGGCTGAAAATCAATTTCACGTTTAACTGGTCCTATTACGTATTAAGACTTACAATGTTTCAAAATGAAAACATGAAAACGATTGTTTTATTATATAAAAAGTGTTTTCATGTCTTATAAATTATGTATGATATGTGTTAACATCTATATATGTAATTATCTAGCTACTTATTTAGTAACAAGTTTGATGAATGCTAAAGAAAATATAAAATGCACCGACTTTTTATACTGATTACATTTTAGCTTTTTTTTTTCTTCGGTCCTCTTGCATTAAACTTTTTTCATATAGAAAAAAAGGGGCAAACGAGCAGGAGGCTCGCCTGAAAGTAATTGATCACTACCGTCAATGAACAGTCGCAGCACCACAGGTTTTGTAGCTTTGCCAGCCTTTTAAGAATGAGTTACTATTTTATTAAATGAGTAAAGTCTGTGTTAATTGTTGTCCAAAGACTTTCTACTATGATTAAATCTGTTTCAAATAATTAAAATAAATTTTATGCACTGTCCTTAATGTATAAGAAAATATAAGCAATTAATGAAAATATATTTAAAAAAATGTATCTTCATGCCCGTATCCCCGAAGAGATAGGCAGAAGTACAATTAGTGCACCCAAGATTAGCCGAAGATACATCCTAGAAACTGAAAAGTGGCAAGCCTATCGTCAGCCGGGCACTTTTATAATCCCGGACAAAGTTGTTGTTATCAGACACTGAAAATTTTCTTATATTAATTAAAGAATCTATATTAATTAATTAATATTATAAATGCAAAATTTTGGATGTTTGCATGTATGGATGTTTGTTACTTAATCGCACAAAAACGGCTAAACCAATTGGGATGAAATTTAGCACACATGTAGATGATAACCTGAAATAGCACAAATGATACATTTTATCACGGAAACTTAGGTTGTTCCCGTGGGATTCAACAAAAAAATTTATAATGCAACGGGCTGCAGGACGCAGCTAGTAATATAGTATAAATAAAGCAGATAGCTCTTCTTATGGAAAAAGCCAATCGTTACCTATATGTAACGATTACCTTTAATGCATAAATCCCTACATTTAAAATGTTTACATCGAAACATTGGAATTTATAAAAAAAAGATTAATTGTTTAAACTTTAAAAACCAATTAGGTAAGTCATAATAAGTCATGGAAAGAAACGGAAATGCCAAAGAGTTTTGACTCATCCGACTTCACATTCATTAATTTGGCAATAAAACTAAATGCCAGTCTTTACATACGATTAAGCAACTGTAACTAATGTATTTTGCTAGCTTTAATTATAATCAAAATAACTTATTATATCGCCTCTGTGGTCTAGTGGTCCAGCGTTGGCGTTGACCACATGAGGTCCCGGGTTCGATTCCCGGATCGGGCACATAAGAAAAGTGTTTTTTCAGTTTTCCGAGAAACACAATGTTGCCCAGGATTAGAAAGTGCCCGGTTGGCGATAAACTTGCCACCTATCACATTTGTGGGACCAAGTATCTTCGGCTAATCGTGGGTGCACTTGTTGTACCCCTGCCTACCCCTTCGGGGATATGGGCATGAAGATACTTTTTTTTAAATTATTTTTTTTTTTTTAAACTGTAAAATTTAATTGCTAAATTTGCTTAAAGAAGAAAATTTTATACATTTTTCTTCTGAAACAAAAATCGTATCGCAAACGAAAAAAACAACTTCAATAAAAGAAAGATAATTATGAGTTATGACGGTTTTCTATAAAAAATGAGGAATTCCAGCAAAAGCGAAAAATTAAATAATACTCTACGCTAGGTAGCGTATCCTAGCAGCAAAACCTAAAACAGCAAAAAAAAAGAAAACTAATAAAATCTAAACAACCAAAACTAATATTGTAAAGAAAATATGTTTGTTTGTTTATTACATATTATCTCAAATACTACACGACTGATTTTATTATTTTTTTTTACTTTTATAATGCTACATTGTCCACGAGTGACAAGCTGTTTTTTACCCGAATGTACAAAGTAAAGTAATGATTTTTCGTGACGCGAACGAAGTCGCGAGTAATTGCTAATACAATATAAAGTCAAATTCGTACTATTGCGCAAGACGTCTCTTGACAGTATGAATTTGATTAAGGTCAATAGCGTGACGAGATCTCACACGTTTTGTGTCAATGAAAAATCGCTCAACCAGGCTATAGGTGTTTTACTTGAAAATTGTATATTGTTATGTGTTATATCATATGTACAATTACTATTTATTAATACTACAGAAATCTTAACATAAAATAATCATTTTTCAAATTTATTTAAATTTTTAAAAATGATTCCTTTTGATAGACTATTTTTTTTCGACGTGATACGTGATACATCGACGACACATTTTTATATTTCTCACATTTAATTACTGCTTTGACTACTATATGTAGAAATACACAAGTTAAAAACAAATAAAACATTTGACTTTTTTTATTAAAAAAATACAAACGAACATTTTTGTACAGCCTTGTCTAGATTTTGAAAATTTATAATAAACATTTTCCTTTTTATTGCATTTTTACAAAATATATTTTTTAAACATTTATGATATTCTCATAATTTATCTTATTTTTCATAAAAAAAGCGATATAGTAGAAAAAAATGTGTGCTAGTTACAAAAGCAAAAAAAAAATATTTATTTAGATTCTTCTCTTTTATAAAAAGTGAGTAAGTAACAAAAATCCTGTCCTTTTTTGACTTAATACAATCTTATGTATGTATTTATTTTATAGTAGATATGTTTTTTTAATTATTTGCCTAATTTTTGGCTACTAGGTACTCGATCTACATTGTCTCGTCTGGGTCTAGTACCACCGCCTTCCCTATTCCTGCGCAATAACGTCAGTCCTAAACATTGTCGTGTTCCGGTTCAAAGGATAAGGTAGCCAGTAAACTTATTGGCATTAAGACCCCGCCACAAGGATAGCAATTCACCATTAACATCTTTAGTGTCTATAGGCGATGGTTGTCTTTTTTCCATCAAGAGAACTATCTGCATTTTTTATATCATAAGATAGCAAACAAGCAGATGGCTCTCCTGATGGAAGGAGAAACCATTGCATATAAATACCAAAGATGTTAATGGTGCGTTGCTACCCGTACGGCGGGATGGCAATGCCACATATCATTTCCAAAACGGAACACGACAACGACAAGCATTGACGCCATTGCGACAGAAATTGGTAAGGCGGTGGTACCAAATACCAGGGCGAGTCGCTGCGGAACTCTACCATCTAAAAGTCATGATGGTAGGGACACGTATAGCCAATGAGTTGCATTTTACGACCTGCCTAGCAGAACGATAGTTGGCCTATTCTTCAAAGGAGCCCGGTACCAACACGGGAGAAATAATTGTTTTAAAATTCCGTTCTTTCCGTTCTAAAATACTAATTTGATAGAGCTCATCATCGTTCTTAGCCAAAACTACACCTATAATATTTCGGGCATCACTACGTCCTCTATCGACCTCTGGAACTGCAATTCGTACAGAAGTGCCAATTGGTAGCGCGATCGCCTGATCGGATGTTGTAATACCCTCCCCTCGCGCCACTATCCCCGCGTAACCATTGATATCTTAAATTTTCTACATTTCCGCTTGCTATTTAGGAAATGTATAGATTTCCTAGGAAATGTGTCCAATATGATTTATTTCACACATTTCCGGGCGATTTTAGAAATTACGTACATCTCCTAGGAATTATATACAATAACGGATCACATACATTTCCGTTAACATATTCATAGATAGATAGATAGAATTACTTACCATAACGCAATATAACTGCACTCCCCCATTGCCGATAATTTAAAAAAATCTAGAACAATATAACCCATTTTTGAAAAGAAAAAAGTAGTCAAAAAAGAAGAATAATAAAATACGGGAGATTTGCGGTCAGGATGGTTCACCCACTTCCACTTTTCGATATCAAATCGCCCGTAAATTATTTTTCCGCTTATATTGACTGTATTTTCTTCTTTTTCCAATGTGTATTACCTTGTTCTATATTTTTTCTATTCTTTAGTATTTTCAGAGGCTTCGGCCCTGGCCTATTATAAATTAATTTTGTCTCGTTGTACTTACCTGGAAAAAATAAAAATGATCAAGCATCTTATTATTCAAAAAGTATTAAATTCTAAAGACGTACGGTTTTTCTCATGTTCTCTTTGTTTGTAATATTTCTTATGGTCTAATGGTTTACCTATTTAATTTAGATGATGAGATCCGAGGTTCAATCATGGATTGTCGAAGTATATGGTATGGAGAATTAAGCTCTTAGTTAATTAGATAGAAGATTATGCAACCTGTGATTTAAACACATACTCGGACATATAAGACTAACAAAGAAAGTGTTATCAGTTTTTTTTACATTCAAAAAATCATTTAAAGAGCTTATTTAAATTTTATCTGTCTATAAGTTTTTTTTATATCGTAGGATAGCAAACAAGCAGATGGTTCTCCTGATGGAAAGAGATAACCTCGCGCCTATAGACATAAAAGGTGTTAATTATGTGTTGATATTCCTGTAATGAGAGGGTGTTGCATATGAATACGTTCACCAACTACCTTATCCTCCAAGTCAGAACACGACATTGACGCCGTTTCGGCAGAAATAGGTAAGGCGGTGGTACCAAATACCCGGTAAATAAAAAATTCCGGAACTCTACCACCTAGTAGTCAAGATGGTAGTGACACTTATAGGTATAGTCAATCGGTTGCCTTTTAGGACTTGCTGGTAGAATGGCAGTTGGTTTTTTTTTAATGAAGCCCGGACTAACACGGTTAGGGCTGCCACCTTTTTTTGAAAACATAGAGTAAGTACATTTCCTTTTTTTACAGTTTTGACAGTACAGACAGTTTTGCATACATATATTCATTGTCATTAATATTTTGATACAACAAAAATTTTCGAAATTATAAAATAAAGTATTTTGGAGTTCTGCATTGCCTTCGAAATGTATAAAGTACGTTTTATCTAAAATAAAGTACAATCTATCTATCTAATAATACCTCTAAATAAGCAATTCTTGTGTGTGTGTGTGTGTGTGTGTATGTATATATATATATATATATATATATATATATATATATATATATATATATATATATATATATATATATATATATATATATATATATAAAACTTCGTTAAAAGATACGAGCTAAGCTCGGTCATCCATGTACTACTTTATTATAACTTTATAATACTTTTTATTACCCGTAAGTACGAGTGTCAGCCCTAAACACGGGAGAAAAATATTAGGTCAAATCTACCTCGAAATCATGTGAACTTGATGCAATAAAACGTTTATAATATACACAGTATATATAACTAATTAGATTACTATTTATGTGTTCAACTCCTTATAAATCCTTAAATTAGTTAAGATCAGACCAAAAAGGAGATGTCTAATTATTTAATGACTTCTATCACAGTGACCTTAATATATTTTGTGACATTTAAAATGAACCAAGTTATCGCAGTTTTGGACTTACAGATCTTAACCTTACATTTATTTTTCTTCATAAAGTAATAGCTGTTACTCATGACTTCTTTTAACACGTTCGTTGCATTACGAGATCGGATCTCTTGCAGGACTTTCGTATTGTGCGTGGAATAAAATCCTGTTGTTTCACTCCTTGCGGGGGGCTCCAACTTGTATAGTTCTTTATGTATGATCAAGACAAATATACATATTTGTATCCTACTACAAGGTGCGTTCATAGACATAATAAAAAAATCAGGGATGGATGAGATCCCTAACGCACAGTACTGTATTTTTTTCATTACTTGCGTTAGGAGACATTTTAATACTCGTGGAATCGTACGCCTCGTAGACGCAAAAGAGGGTGGGTGGGCGGCGCGGGCGTTGCGTGTCTTTTTTTAGAGATGGGTTAATACCGATATTTCTCAAGATTAGGTGATACTAATATATTCACTTTGAAATATTATAATGTCTTAACTAATATGTCAGTATTAACTAATATTTCACTGTAATTTGGACTTTAAAATAACAGTAATAAGATCTGATACTGATACGGCAGGAAAATATCTTAACTAATATTTCACTGTAATTTGGACCTTAAAGTAACAGAAATAAGATCTTATACTGATATGGCAATAAAATATCTTAACTAATATATCCGTATTAACTAATATTTAACTGTAATTTGGACCTTAAAACAACATTAATAAGATCTGATACTGCAGGAAATACGTCCATCTCATTCGTACGTACGACGCGGCGTATCGTGAAAATATTTTAATACTTTCACGAATCCGACGGGCGCCAATCTAGTGAATCCGAACTATTCCGAATACCGAATGATATTATCCTATTCATTTTGGATATCCGTTACAGATATTAGGCGAATATGAAATATTAGCATATTACAGTTCGCCGGATTACTAATCCACGAATCCTTTTAGTGTTGCTCAAGTATCGATGTAAGGGGTCGCGCGCACGCTTCGAAAATAACACTCGCGTAAATATGTCTACGTGTTTATATTTTAAATTGTGTTGATTGTTGTTGATAAACAATGAGTTACTTTGAAAGAAAAGTGTAAAAAGTCAAATTACAGGATTCCCTGAAGGAAGATGTACTTATCATGTTTTCCAAAGTGGAAACAAAAAAAGACGTTGCATGGGTTGTTATGAAAAATTACGACGCACGTTAAACAGCTTTGAAGCTTCTAAATAAACAAAAAGAATCATTACAATTTGCGCACAATGCGAAAAATCGAAGTGCTTACCATGCTTTAATGACAAACATTTTCCATAATTTATAATAAATAACTGCTTCGTAAATAAAACTTTTTCTATCGACAAATTACATTTTATTTTATTCCATTTTATTCCCGTCACTAGTCACTTCACATATTGATCTATTTCTGATTGCAGTACAAGATACATCAATATCTAATTTTTGATTTGTATTTGTGGCTTATTCTTATGTCGTAACTGCGTGCAAACCTAGCAAAATATAGAACAATAGACTATCTTTGACCCATAAAAATTTTAATTATATGTCATTGTTTTTTTGGAAGATATAAATTATTTGCAGAAACAGCTCTAAAGCTTCTAAATAAACAAAAAGAATCATTACAATTTGCGCACAATGCAAAAAATCGATGTGCTTACCATGCTTTAATGACAAACATTTTCCATAATTTATAATAAATAACTACTTCGTAAATAAAACTTTTTCTATCGACAAATTACATTTTATTTTATTCCCATCAGTAGTCACTTCACATATTGATCTATTTCTGGTTGCAGTACGAGATACAATCGATATCTAATTTTTGATTTGTATTTGTGGCTTATTCTTATGTCGTAACTGCGTGCAAACCTAGCAAAATATAGAACAATAGACTATCCTTGACCCACAAAAATTTTAATTATATGTCATTGTTTTTTTGGAAGATACAAATTATTTTCAGAAATGTACTTTTAGTAGACTGATTAGGTCTCCAACGCACCCAGGGATAAATTAGTTTCGAGATCTTTTAGACCTCTAAAGCACCAGCTGAAAGTTCTTTAAAAATTATCTCGCAGGGAACGTGTTAAATGACTCTAAATCATTTATTCCTTTTATTTAGTCGGGTAATGAATTGCCCATGTCACTACTAGTGGTTTTATAGTTCGGTGTCACTGTTGTATCCCTTAACAGCTATTTTCCCCATGTTGTTCCCGGGCTCCTTTGAAGAATAGGCCAACAGCCGTTCGGCCGGGCAGGTCGTAAAAGGCGACCGACTGGCTCGAGTCACTACCATCGTGGCTACTAGGTGGTAAAGTTCAATATTGTCTCGCCCCGTTCTGGTACCACCGCCTTACCTATTCCTGCCGCAATAGCGTCAGTGCTTATCATTGTCGTGTTCCAGTTTGGAAAATCAGGTAGCCGGTAAACTTATGCATGTGGCATTTAGACCCCGCCATAAGGATAGTAACGCAGCATTAAAATTCATCCATCTTAATTGGTTAGTATGATATTTAAAAAAACTCCATAATTAGAAGAACTTGACCATAAAATGTTTATTATTATGCACATACTACTAATTAGATCACGATTTATGTGTTCAGCTCCTTATAAATCCTTAAGCTTGTTAAAACAATCTAAAAGAATATGTCTAATTAAATTAATAACTTCTGTCACAGTGACCTAAATATATAGTGTGATATTTTAAAATGTACTAATTTATCGCAGATTTAGACTTTACCTTATGTTTATTTTTCTTTATAAACTAGCTATCACTCGTAACTTCGTTTCCGTGATCTTATACTATTTCTGCCTTTTGCTCAGTCCGGTTAAAAGTAGCCTATATCACTCCTGGATAGTGTCTATCTAGTCTGTTGTAGCTTTACATATCACTTGTTGCAGCCCTTAGAACTAACAGCTACGGTCTTTTCAACGAAAATGCTTTCTAATGGTAAAATATTTTCAAAATCAGTCCAGTAGTTTTTGAGTTAATTTTTTTATATCATAAGATAGCAAATAAGCAGATGGGTCTCCTGATGGAAAGAGACCACCATCGCCTATAGACACCAAAGATGTTAATGGCGCGAGGGTATCTTGTGGCAAGATTTAATGCCACGTGCATAAATTTACTGGCTACCTTACCCTCCAAACCGGAAAACAGATTGTTACAAATGACAATTTATTTGTTACAAAATATTTTAAAATTATAAAACTTTTATTATAATATACATAGAACTAATTAGATTACTATTTATGTATTTAGCTCCTTAAGAATCCTCAAGCTTCTTAAAAGCACCCCAAGAAGGAGATGTCTATTTATTAATGACATTCTGTCACAGTAACCTTGACATACTTACTGACATTTAAAAATGAACTAATTTATCGCATTTTTAGACTTACCAATCTTGACCTTATATTTATTTTTCTTTATAAGCAATATATATACATTTACACATTTAAAGTAAATTTAAGGACCTCTACGTACTGTTTTTTGCCCAACATTTAACGGGTGCAATTACTGTTTCATAAAAATCCTTAAGGACTTCATCCTATTCGTATTAGTCAACTGCATAATTAAATAACAAACATCCATATTTTTTTAATTTATTATTTTAATTGGACTAGGCGTTTATTCCATCTCGCCTGTCGATGAAGACAAAGGTAATACACTCCCACCCAGAAGACCTATTCACTTTTTGCTTAAGGTCCCAGGGCTATATTTGTCAATAATTTGCATCAATTTCGTTCGTTTCGGCTCGTTTCGTTCGTTCGTTCAAAACCTTAGCGACTCAAATCGAAACAAATAGTTATCAATCCGTTTTATTTGATTTTTTGGTATATTCACAACGTCCAAACAAACTTACAAGTCTATTATAGTCTATACAAGTTTTTTATGAGTCCCACGAGAACCATCCATGTTTTCAGGTTAAAAATTTGCCGATGCGTTAAATTTAGACATCCTACATGTATACCAAATATCATCGAAATCCATCAACACACGCACAATATTCTAATAAATACAATCATTTGACTTGTAATAAGACTGTAAATACTGCCTGAAGGAATTCAATACCCGATTCTGATTTTTTTCTGAATTTTCTGAATTGTGAAAAAATAGGTGTAACCTACTTAAATGTTGACGTAATTTATACATCTATGCAATTAAATTAAATTGGACTGTCTGTTTATAATATTGTATATATACATTGTATGTATACACAATATGTATACATACCATAATAACATTCTTGAAATTTTTTGTCAATCTGCCTGTTTGTTCCGGCTAAACTCTGAAACGGCTAGAACGATTTTGACGGGACATTCTCTGGAAAATAGCTGATGAGCTAATAAGGAGTAACTTAGGCCACTTTTATTTAAAAAAAATCCTCGCGGACGAAGTCGCGGGCACAGCTAGTTATGAAATAAAATATTTATGTACGGTCATCAGCGCATAGTTACCAAAGTTCATTATTTACAAAAGCCCGTTAGACGCCGCGATATGTGGCAGTCAAAGCAAGCACCTATCACCCGCACGGTGACCATAATTTTGAATATTTTTACACCAGTTTCGTTGCGGTTTACTATGTAGTTAAGCAATATTGTCTTTTTATTGTTACAAATGACTATTAATTATCGTGTCCTTCAATAGTTACAGTCTTTATCCATTCACCCTGCAATTCCTCCGTATTGGTCCGGACTGCTTTAAAGATTAGGCCAACTGCCGTTCTGCCAGGCAGGTCGTAAAACGCGACTGATTGGCTATACATATATATCACTACCATCGTGGCTACTGGTTGGTAGAGTTTTGCATTTTTTCGCCCGAGTCTGATACCACCGGCTTATCTATTCCTGCCGTAATAGCGTACTCGTCACTGTCGTGTTCCAGTTTGGAGGGTAAGGTAGTCGGTAAGCTTATGCATGTGGCATTAGACCTCACCACAAGATAGCAACGCACTTTTAACATCTTTGATATCTATAGGTGATAGTTGACGCTTTCCACCAGGAGACCCATCTACTTATTTGCTATCTTATGATATAAAAAAGAGTCACGTAATAGGAATGTCTTTTGTTTCTCAAATTACAGACTATTCTATGATCAAAGCAGATTGAATATAAGCGCAAGTCAATGTATCAAAGTGCATTGACGTCTTAACATTACAAATGTCCTGTATTCTTTATTTAACGGAGCTATGTACCGTATTTCCAATTTGTCTATCGTTGGTTTTAACACGTTGACCGTACGTGGTATGCATACTAATGAACTTGAACATTCCCGTAATTATTTGTCTAAACGTCACTTGTAAAAACAAACTAAGGAATACAAAAACAACAAACAAAAATATAAAAATACATTTTATATCACAGGGTAGCAAACAAACAGATAATTCTGATGTAAGAACAAAACTATCGCCTCCGAACATCAATGATGTTATTGGCGCTTTGCTACCCATTTGATAGGGATGTTATGCTACATTATTTTACAAAAAAAATGTGTTTTAGTTTTCTGATAAAAGCAACATAGCTCGGGGGGGTTATCACGTAACTCGCAAAGCGAAATTATCGTAATTGTTTAGTTATTGCAATACACATAACAACCTTGTATATTAGTTACAGTCGTTGCTGCTTGATTAGTTTTGGTGCTGCGACATTGCAAAAAGTACATCTAGTGACCAGCAAGCAATTGGCGACGTTTTTGACGACTTTTTCGTTACATTTAAGAGTCATCGCTGATCGCAGGCGGATTGCAAACGTTAAATAATACGCCTACGGGATTGCATAAGTGCAAGTTGGCGATAGGCTTGCCACATATACCGTTTTAGGATTAAATAACTTCGGCTAATCATGGGTGCACTGGTTATACCTCTGCCTACCTCTTCGGAAATATGTGTTTAAAAAAATAAATACTTTTTTGTTATGCTACAAATACTAGTTTATCAGCTACATTTATCTTCAAATCAGATCACGAAATTTAGTTACAATAGTTGTTTTATAAAATTGTTGGTTTAAGATTTTCCTCATGTTGTTTCTGGTTCCATTAGACCATTAGCCTTGCTGCAAGGTAGTTCGTAAAGGCGAACGATTGACTTTATGTGTCACCACCATCGTGACTACTAGGTGGTAGAACTCCACTACGTCTCTCCCGCTATGATGCCACCGTCTTAAATATTCCTGCCAAAATAACATCAATGCTTGTTATTGTCATGTTCTAGTTTAGAGGGTAGGATAATTGGTGGACTAAGGCATGTGGCCTTACCATACCAACCTCACACATAGCAACACACCCTTAACATCGTTGATCTATAGGCGATAATTTCTCTTTCCATCAGGAGAATCATCTGCTTGTTTGCTATCTAAAAAAAGACTATAATAATTTCAAATTTACCACAACGTTAACTTGTATTTATTCTGTCACTGAAGTTTCGAGTCAATGTCAGATGATTTTCATTTTCATGTAATTTGACATAACTAAATTGAACGTGTTTAACCGAACTAAGTTCTTAGAAATCTAAGTTAGATAGTCAGCGTAAATATTTTTTTCGGCGCGTCTGAGCATAGCCGGTTTCAGCCTGAACTTACTTTCTATCATTTGCTACTTGAAAGTTTCAAAACCTATTGAAGCACTTTCAGAATTACACAACAGCGTCGTGACATTCTAAGTAAAATGGCGACAGTGGAAGTTTCTAAACACGGAACAAAAATAAGAATTCCGTATTTCTAAATATCTGAATCTCTTTAGATATTTAGAAACACGGAATTCTTATTTTTGTTCTGATTTTGTGCTCAGAATTCTACGCAAAATTTTTGACTAGGACGAGATTACTTCGGCTAAAACACCTAACGCAATCTGCTTATTTTTACACGTCAGCTTTGAAAAGCGTCGTCTTGCGGCCCGGAATAATGATGCATTAGTCTAACTAGGTCTGCATTATTTACCGGCAGGAAGTATTTTATATGTACGTAGAATAAATCATTTAGGGTCATTCTTCGATCGTAATATATTTTCAATGATTTGGTGAAAAAAATAAAAACCTCGTGGCACAACAAGTGATCAGTACGAGAACTGTTACTTGATTCAAATCTTTGATATCGGAGTAAGAGGCACCTTTGTATTATTAATATTTAGGCAGATATTCGAGAAATTTTAAAAATACAATGACGACCTTTTGAGAATAATGACAATTTAATTAGGATAAATGATTTTTGTTGAGGATAATGATTTTACACCTGTTTTATTTCACTTATCATTGAAATAAAACAAAATATTAAGAATCAACATAATTATATTTAGTCGTAAAATCACGCATTGATAAACACAAACATAAATTCTTGTGTAATTAATATAATTTAACAATATAATGTTAATCAAAAAATTACATATTGATGAACAGAAATATAACTTCTTGTATATAATTAAAATATAACAATATTTTTATTATTTTTCAATTGTTATATCCTGCATCACATTATATTAACTAATAACTTTCAGCTCAAAGAAATAAATCGAAATAGATAACACTTATCATTGTTAAGAGTATAACACTGGTTAAATAGGAGGAAAGGATATTTATTTTTCAGAGATTTGGATCGCGGCTTTCTTCTTTATGTGACTAGATAATGAAACGACAGGATTTGGATTAATATTCTCAGTGTACTTACAGTTATTATTTGGGATATGGTTTTTATTATACCTATGGATACAATTTTCATCGATATTACAATCAAAACAACTAGATTTGATTGTAATATCGATGAAAAGCTCGTCTACGTTCCTGCGGAGCGTTCCTGCTGAGCGTTTCTGCGCTCCCGAATAGGAAGCTACGTGAGTTATGTTCTGAAATTGGAAATATGATCAAATCTTCTAAAACCAAAAACAAAGCGAATTCCTACATTCTGTAAGCGCGCGAGTTTATTCAGGCCTTCTTCTGTGATATCAGGATAGCAAATATCAGCATAATCTAATAAAGGAAAGATTTATGTTTGCACTAAAATAACTCTAGTCTTAAAAGGAAGAAATCTTTGCAAATGTTTGATAGAATGAAAGGTGGAATGAACTTGTTTGCATACTTCTGATATATAAACATTCAAAGAGAAATCTCCACTTATAATTTGGCCTAGATTTTTAGCTGATTTGCTATACAGTATAACACTGCTGCTATATACGAGATCAGGAACATTAGCATTTCCACTACCTATAATTAAAAACTGTATTTTTTGGGATTTACTAATAAACCAGATGACTCCGCTCATGAGTGAATACGCGACAGATCCTCATATATAGCGCTGATTGCCTCAAGAACATCCGGAGCAGAGAAAGGACGATACGATTGCAGATCATCCGCATCCGCATATGATGATGACGAATGAAAACTGGAGGACATGGCATTGGATGTTATGTTGATAAACACGAAAAATAAGAGTGGAGCTAGAACACCCTCCTGTGGAATACCAACTGTTAATTTACTAAAACTTGAGAAAGAATCCTCGAAATGAACACATTGAGAACGATCTCGGAGATATGAGTCAAACCAGGATACAGACTGAGGGGAAAGATTCAGTGAACGAAGTGTACCAAGCAGCACATCAAAGTCCACAGAGATAAAATCGTTACTGAAGTCCAAGAAAACCAATAAAGTAGGTTGTTTATTACCAATAACATGTCTTATGTCGTCAGTGACTTTAACAATAGCAGTAACAGTACTGTGCCCCGAACGGAAACCAGATTGATACGGATTGAACAAATTATTATCCTGCAGGTAAGGGCTAAACTGCGTGTCCAAAATCTTGGACAAATATGGAAGAATTGGTATAGGGCGATATTTAGAGAAATTAGTAGGAGCTGAGACTTTAGGAAAAGGAATGACGTGAGCTGTCTTCTAGGCTTAAGGAAAAGTGCCAGAAAAAAGGGAAAAATTGATAATATATGTTAGGACGGGGAGCAGTGAAGCCACCATGCGCTAACTGATATTGTCGTTGCCGATGGCATAGGAAGAGATAATTTAATGTGTTTGGCAAGGGAAATTACTCCTAAAGGGTTGGCAATTCTGAAAGATTCGCTTCGCCTGATCTTTTAGTTTCTTAATTAATCTTTCCATTGTTTTATTTTATAGTAGAGGGGGGCCAATGAGCAAAGGTACTGCACCTGATGGTAAAAGCAGTACCTTTGTACATCTGCAATACCAGGGGTCTTGCAGATGCGTTGTCGGCTTTTTAAAAATGGGTAAGCTCGTTTCTTGAAGGTCCCCAAGTCGTAATTGATTCCATAAAGGAGTAGTGCGAGACAGCAGTGCCGACAAAGGCGCACTGTTGTGGTTTTCCAGGCATCGAGGTGGTGAGAATGGAACTTTAAATTTTGACGCGATGTCCGATGATGGAATTTAACGGCAGGAATTAATCCGAACAATTCGTCGGAACACTCCCCATTATGAATGCGGTAGAAAATACGGAGCGAACCTACATCTCTGCGCAACGCCAAAGAGTCAAGCCAATTAGAAATAGCCTGGTCGTCGACGATTCGAACCGCTCTACGTTGAATGCAATCAAGAGGAAGGAGCTGGTACTGAGGAGCTCCGGCCCAGAGGTGGGAACAGTACTCCATGTGAGGTCGAATTTGGGTCTTGTAAAGTTGGAAGCGATGGACTGGGATAAAGCTTTACTCTGCTGAGTAATACCAAGCTTATTGGGGGCTAAGTTAGCCTTTCCTCCCAAATGACCGCTGAAATGAACGTTGTTCGATATGAGCGAGTCTTATTTTATATATTTTCTTATATAACTAGACGTAACCTAGTAAGCAAAAATCGCGCGGTGCAGCAATACTCGTCAGTTTACGCTCTTCTTTCTTTTTTTATATTCTGTCGCCTTCTCACTTGTTCTAAGGCTAGCAGTTCTAGATCAATAATCATTTGTTGATACCTCCGTTTCTGACACATTTTATATTGGGCTTTACGATTCTCATAGGATTCCTTACTTCTAGGCATGCTGATTTTTTCCCCAAAACAACTGCAGAGACATTACGAAAAAAATTAATCAATTGATGTACCAGCTTACTTTATTTTAATGGTTAGATATGCTAATAATTGTATTGACGTCATTATTCTCAACATTTGTCATTGTTAAAAATCCGCAAATCATTATTCTAACCCATACATCATTATTCTCAACAGTCATTTTCAGGATAATGATGTCAGCAATAATGACGAATTTCAGAAAACATCTCGAAATTTGTCTTAAAAGATTAGATACAGCTAATAAATATCTATGGGGAGTTATTTGCAGTTCGATACATATATAAAGCCATGAATAAAATCAATGAACATATTATTTACCACGATAAAGTGAATTAGGAAAATGATTATAAAGATGACAAAGATCGAAGAACCATATTCAAGCTTACCTTGAGAAAAATATGACTTGTCTAATCCGTTCAAAGTGTGTGGCCTAACCGAAGAGTACCAAGGGACATCCGGTAGGCACGAAACATGCCCCAAAATTGCAATCATCGTGGAAAAAATTTGAAAACTATTCCTGTTTTTA
Source organism: Apodemia mormo (assembly GCA_036924255.1). NCBI lineage: Eukaryota > Metazoa > Arthropoda > Insecta > Lepidoptera > Riodinidae > Apodemia > Apodemia mormo. The sequence continues at coordinate 11,192,558 of JAUPFN010000025.1, read as the reverse complement.
CAATGACGCTTTTTTTGTGACAAACTTTTGAAAGAGTGTTTTACTATTTTAGAATTAAGTTAATACTTTAAATTGTTAAGAAACAGAAACAATAGACCTTTAAATACAATTTTTTACTATAAATAATTTTATTAAGTAGTATTTGAATATTTTAGAAGACCAAACAGCCAAGAACAGGTGATCTGGACACGCGAAATAATGACGTTTTCAGTAGATTTTTGCGTTTTTTTGTTAATTAATTATAAGAAATGCTTTTCTTTTACTTGCTGATAGTTAAAAAAGTAATAATGGAATAGGAAAACATTGTTTTTCTTCATCGTAGTTATAACAGTAAAGAGAAAACTGGCTGGAACCGTATTATCCTCAACATTGAAGAATCACCCTTTAATAAGTGTCTTAGCTTCGCTATTCTGTACGAATACCTGATGTCCTAATAAATGTAACTAATAACCAATCATATTATTTTATTATTTAAAGTAAAATAAATGAAAAATAAATAAGTATTACTACACCGGCTCCTTTGTGACGTAGGTAGATTGAATCAAATATCCAGAGAGACTCTTGGCTCAACATGAATCACTGCTTTTTTGGCAGGTGAAAAAGATAGTGATCCTCATTCCCACACTTTGCCAACTTTTAACAACTAACGCTTGTTTCTTGCCGATAATATTGCCGATATTATATAAGTAGTCATCTCCAAGCTGTAGCCTCTTAATGACGAAGAAGTGGTCATCCCTAGCCTTAGTTGTTTAATGACGAAGAAGAAGTCATCCCTATTGCTTGATCGCTTAATAACGAAGGAGTCATCTCTTACGCTTGGTCGTTATATACTAGCTGTTGCCAGCGACTTCGTCCGCGCGGACTTCGTTTACTCCGCACACCACCTCTCCCGTAGGTGATAGCGTGATAATATGTAGCCTATATGTTGACCCGACCTGTTGGTAATATTCAAGCAAAATTTGAAGTAAATCCATGCAGTACTTTTTGAGTTTACCCCGGACATACAGACAGACAAACAGACAAACAGACACAAATTCTAAAGACTACACTAGCTCAGCGGAAGAGCGTCCCGGCTTTAGGGAAATGGTCGCAGGTTCAAATCCCGCGTGTCGATGTTTTTCTTTGCTACCAGACCAGAAGGGGGTAGATGAAAATCGATCCCGACGTGAACGACGGAGGAAACTCGCTGCTCCAGTCTGCTCGTGACCACGGTCAATGTAACTTGGCCGAAACGTCGAGCTTTACAAGTAAGTTCTATATATGTACGCGTTATTGACCCGTTTATATATTTAAAAATGATAGTAGAACGCGTTAGTTTAAAAGTTCATAATAAAACCATCAACTTTTTTTCAAATCCCACTCGCATATGGAAAATCATTTTTATAATATAATAAATAATAAATATTCAGGGGACAAATTACACTTACTGATCTAACCCCAAAGTAAGCAAATTATTTGCTTGTGTTATGGGTGTTAGTCAACGATACTAATACATAGAAATACATATATAAATACCAGAATATATTTAATAAACACCCAAACCCGGAAATACAAACATTTATGCTCATCACACAAATGCTTGTCCCCGTCGGGGATCGAACCCGAGCCCCGTTGATTGCGTAGTCAGGATCGCTAACCACTCGACCAACGGGGCGGTTCCGTATCATCTCTAGAAAAACGGCAATAATCACGTTTGTCGTATGGAAGCCCCCCTAAAATATCTATTTTATTTTAATTATAATTATTTTATGTTTATAGTAAATATATAACTAAATATTCTGAGCGTCTACCCGTTCTCGTTACTAATATCGAGAAAAAAATTGCAATAAAATGACTTTTGTTATATGGGAGCCCATTAATTATTTATTTTATACTGTTGTTAGTATATGTTGTTACATCATCTGTAAAAATTTCAACTATCACGGTTCATGAGATACAGCCTTGTGGCAGACGGCCAGACAGACAGTCAGACGGACGGACAGCGAAGTCTGAGTAATAGAGACTCGTTTAACCTTTTGGGTACCGAACCCTAATAAAAACGTTGTATTGACCCAAATTCGAATTGAATCCTATGACCGCACGATCAATTACTGAAAGAGATTCTTAACCTGACGAGTTTGATCGAACTATTGGCATTATTTCGTATGGAATGAACGAAATTTTTTCTCAGTGAGCTCTTACGCAAGGTTGACTATCTGTTAAGTATCGATTTTACGATAAATCAATTGTGGACGATTCCGAAATCATCACGCGGTATTTCAGAAAATTGACTAACAATAATTAAATCGCAATTTTGTTAATTATACCTTGGTATTGATGAAGACATTTTACAATTATTGCAAGAGTATTCAGTTTCTTTAAAACTCTCGTAGTCGCTCCTATATGAGGCTGTTTTTGTTTTGTATAATAAAGAAGCAGATAGTTTTCCTAATGGACAGAGATAACCATCGCCTACAGATACTTGCCCGCCTCTTGCCCGTTTGCCCCCTATTCCATAAAAAATACTAAAGATGTTAATTTGTAAACTTTAAAAGCAAAACTTGAAATTTCATACAAACCGTTAGCCGGCTTCAAAAGAAATTAGAATACAAAAATTGCACATTTAACTATACTTACTAGTAATCACCCAGGGATCGAAATTCGACCATAGTTTACATAATAATCAATATTAACGATCGCCCAATGGTCGAAATTTGACTATATACTAAACAATAAAATCTCTAAGTTTGAAAACTGACTTTAACCATAAAAATTACAGTATACATGTGTGTATATTATCATGTATATCACATGTATAATGTATATAGTGTGTGTAATGTTTTTTTTTATTAATTTAATATATTTTCTAATTAATGTTACTTAAAAATATTAGATTTCAGCAGTCCTCCAAAATGTAAATTTTAAAGTGTGTCATAATATTTAACAAAAAAATTGTCAGTGCGTATAAAGGTTTATTTGAATAAACTTTTCCGCATATCGTCATTCTTCACTTCATTTTCTCCATATATAAACATAAGGTATGTATGTCAAAAATTAGACAGCTTCGTTTGCACAAACAAGGACCCAAAGTTTTCGCACTACTTATTAATATACCTATAGCTTTAATTCTTACTCCATTAAAAATTACATAAGAGGATATCAACTTCAGAGCACGCCATTTTATTTTTAGAGTTTTTATTTTTTGGATAGCATAAAGCTAAATCCTGTTTGTGGGGTGGTAGGCCCCTAGTTCCGCGGCCGCCATCTTGTGAAAAGTGTCAAACGCTACCATCATCTATCAGGCTAAGTATTCCTCGCACAGAAAGTTTGTAAGTTTTTTTGCTAATTATATTCTCTACAACTATGTTTATATAACTAAAAATACATTTGTAGAACTTAAAAATAATATAGTGTAAAAACCTTTTTACAAAAGGCGGCCACGGGACGAGGCTGCGACCCCGCCGACTCGACGTGGTTTTAACTTTACACGAACTACGTCTTGACAGTTTAAAAATAAAAATGCATGCTCTGATTTTTGCACATTAAGCCAAAAAAATGTAATATTTCAATGGATTTTTTTATTGGCGCTAATAACTTCCAGTGGCGTACAAACCGCACGTCCGTAAACGGTTGCCTAATAGATGATAACGTAATAGTTATAATATCCGTTACGTGTTAACTTTTTTTATCTAAAACGAATACAAACGTATTATTGTATTGATTATTATATAAATTATTGTTTTTATTTTATTTTCAAAAAAATTGTAATAAATAATGTAATAATAAATAAGCGGATCCAGGGGGGGCGGGGGGTCATGACCCCCCTGGGTAGGCGTCTAGGTATGAATTAAGTAGGATTAGAACCTCAAGTGTGACCCCCCCCCATAACCGAAGACTGGATCGACCCTTGTATGTGTGACGCATGATGCAAAGAAAATATTTAATTAGAAACAGCAATCTACCGATCTCGCAACTAGACTCGTTAGTGCAACGTGTGGTGACCATCATTTATGAATATTAATTACCTTGAGGTTTGCTATGTATTTAAACAATATCCTCTTTTTATGATATTTTTATCGTCATAAACCATTAACTATTGTGCCCTTCAATATGCACAATCTTTAACCTTTTAACCTTAACTGTCGCGACCACGTATTTCTATCAACAGTTAGGTAAAGTCCATGGTCTCCACTTTGGTGGGCCACAAGTGGTGTCGCGTTACTTATATAGAAGTCTTCGATTAATAGGCAAAAACTACAGTCGTGATTATGTGAAATGTCATTCCATTGGTCGAGTGGTTCCTAATTATGAATAGATGGGGCTCGTGTTCGATTCCCGCCAGAGACAAATATTTGTGTGATGAGCCCGCCTCATAAGTGACGTCATTTAGTGAACAGATAAGTTAGTGGCACTCTACGATTCTTCGGTAGTATTCGTTCCATGTTGTAACAAAAAATGCAATAATTTACGTCCATAATGAAACAGATTTATTTATAAAACCTTGGTGAGAAACAATTTTAAATGAAAAAAAAAACTGTAATTAAAACATCGTCACTCGTTATCCACGCCTTTAAACAGGTTTGAACAACAACATTGCAACTTGTCACACATCCTGTCACTTTCGTTCCTATACAGCTGACGTTTGAAAGACAGAAAATCAAAGATTACACATATGTACAAACATTAAATGATTTTTTACCTTAAATTCAGATCACCCTAACCAGAGTGCTAAGTGTGAGTTTTTCTTTTCGCATTCGATCGTGAGCGCGTTTCGAGTTTATTAGGAGTTTGTATGTGAATTGTACAGCGCCACCTAGTGGTAAACGTGAGAAACCAGTTTACCACTAGGTGGCGCTGTACAAATTACATACAAATTCCTAGTAAACTCCAAACGCGCTCACTATCGAATGCAAAAAAAAAAAACTCACACTTAGCACTCTGATTCAAAGAAGAGTAAACGGAATTTAAATTACGAGAACTACCTGTGCATTTGATAATCACGCGATAGTATTATTTGCACCTCTGCCTACCAGTTCGTGGACATAGACGTTAAGATATTTATTTTATTAAATAAAATATATGCTACGAAAACATTTCATTAGATAAAATTAAATATAAATGAAAATGGGCGAATTTTTAGTATTTATTAATGTATTTCTATGTATTAGTATCGTTAACTATTACCCATATTACAGGCAAAATAAAATTTATTTAGGTACTTTAAAATTAGATCGATTCGTGTAATTTATCCAGCATTTCTTAATATTAGATTATATAGTATTATTTAAACGGACTGTTTAATAAAGATAATCTAACGTTTTTAAGGTCGCTCGGTGAGACACGATTAGGTCTTCGGAAGATGAACTTTCCGGGTAACCGAGGAGGATGTAATAATACCAAGGCATTAGAATGTTAGGTCGTTGCGTAATAGTTTGAAAGTTATAGGTAAATACAGACTACAATGAACTGTGTATCGCTTATGTCACGTATATCTAAATAATAATATTACGATTAAAATATTATTATCTTAAAAATATATCATTATAGGACCTGGTAAACTTCTGCCACAAAAATATTTGTTGTGAATATTTTGGTGGGATGGAGTTAATAGTGGTGGAGGTAGGAAGGTAAAAATGTGGGGTTATATGTAGGTACTGTTCACGTCAAAATTTAAAAAGAAATTTAAAAAAAATTGTTCGTCATAAATTATAAAGGATCTGGATATGGATACCCTAATCATTTAGCGGGATGAAATAATACTTTACGACTAGTTTATCAGCGGGTTTAGACAAGTGGCATAAAGGGAATGAGAACAGAAATATAAATGTATGGATTTCACATAAGCATACTCCAACGCTTGCATCAAGTCCATACATTTATCTTTCTATTCTCCTAGCGTCGTAGGGGGTCATGGGGTCATCCCCCTTCTCTCCCTGGGTAGAGGTCTAGGTATGGATTTATAAGTATTAGATAAGGATTAAAGCCTATCATGACTGGACCAATTAAAAAAAATCCAATTTTTCCCCGTGTTGGTCTCGGGCTCCTTTGTAGAATAGACCAACTGCCGTTCTGCCAGGCAGGTCGTAAAAGGCGACCGATTGGCTATGTGAGTCACTACCATCGTGGCTACTAGGTGGTAGAGTTCTGCATTGTCTCGCCCGGGTCAGATACCACCGCCTTACCTATTCCTGCCGCAATAGCGTCAGTGCTTGTCGCTGTCGTGTTCCGGTTTGGAAGGTAAGGTAGCCGGTAAACTTATGCATATGGCATTAGACCTAGCCACAAGATAGCAACGCACCATTAACATCTTTGGTGTCTATAGGCGATGGTTGACTCTTTGCATCAGGAGACCCATCTGCTTGTTTGCTATCCCCCCTGAACTGAGGACTGGATCGGCCCTTGTAAATTTGACCCCCCCCCTTAACCGAAGGCTGGATCTGGCCTTGGACCCGCTGATGATAAAAATCTTTTAAGCCAGAGCCAAGAGTTCGATCACAAACACCACATGTCACACATTTTTTTATATGATATTCGTATTTAAAAATTTATGTAAATATTCCTATAGAAAACTAAATTTATGTGCAGGTTATTATAAAAAAGAAAAACAATAAACTAGTCAGGGAGCGAAATATAAGGCCATTCTATGATTTATTTTGAGTTTCCCGCGCGTAGGGAAAACGCAAAAATCATATTGTAATATGACGTAATATTAGTCGGGTTTTTGGTGTACCTACTATAGAAACTCAAAATAAACATAGAATGAGCTACCCACGAATATATTTATATTAATATTATAAATGCGAAAGTTTGGATGTTTGGGCGCATGTTACTCAATTACGCATAAATTACTGAACGGATTTACCGAACGGACGGACTGAACGGACCGAACGGACTATATATGTAAGTGGTTACGCAAAAAGGGACCTCAAGGGAAAATAATTGATTTCGAGTAAATCACGTTTAAAATGTTGAGTCGAAATGAGAGAGGCGCGGGGTGTTTTATGTTAGTGTCGTTAGTGAGCGACTTCGTCAGTGAGAAATAGCACGTGTTTGCGACAGCTGTATTATTGGTGACTTATTTATTCGTCTTTTACTTGTCTTTATGTGCGCGCTAGAAAAAGAAACTAGTGTGCGCTGTGTATAAGGTGTAATATTTTCAAAACTGCCTCGGCTTACATAAAAAATCATTAAAAAAAAACTACGGCACCTAAAATTATTTTGATTAGAACAAAACAAAGATGAAGGACCATAGAATCAGAATTTATCAAAAAAAAAAAAAACCGTTTCCAATCCCTTCAGGTCCCTTTTTGCGTAACCACTCACATATATATATATATATATATATATATATATATATATATATATATATATATATATGTATATATATATATATATATATATATATATATATACATATATATATATATATATATATATATATATATATATATATATATATATATATATATATATATATATATAAGTATATATATATATATAAGTAGCCTAAGCTTTACTCCCTATTATATCGGCTATCTACCAGTGAAAGTCCCGTCAATATCGGTTCAGCCGTTCCAGAGATTAGCCGGAACAAACAGACAGACAAACAGATAGACAGACAGACAGATGGACAGACAGACAAAAATCTTAAAAAGTGTAATTTTGGTATGTGTACCGTGTATACATCCAAATGCATTTAATTGAAACCGGTTATTTTAATAGTACAAACAGACAGTTCAATTTTATTTATTTGTGTAGATGAGTTTTGTAATTTTATCTGTACAGATAAATAAAATTGGAGTGTCTATTTGTAATATTAAAATAACCGCTTTTTACTAAATGCATACTGATGTATACTCGATACTTTAACCAAAATAACATTTTTTACAATTTTTGTCTGTCTGTCTGTTTGTTCCGGCTAATCTCTGAAACGGCAGGACCGATTTTGACGGGACTTTCACTGGCAGATAGTTGATGTGATAGGGAGTAACTTAGGCTACTTTTTTCAGAAATTTTTCCACGCGGACGAAGACGCGGGCTCAGCTAGTATTTTATAAAGCGATAAATTTACAACTAGACTACCGAAATAATAATTTCATGCAAATCTGTACGGCTCTTAAAGAGTAGAGGAGTGAAAAACATACACAGAAACTTTCGTATTTAGAACAACATACTAAAATTATTACTCAAGATAAAAAAGAAAGATTGTTGGATAAAACAAGTAACGAGAAATCTGAGCGATAAAGTTAAATTAGCGAAATGTGGTTGTGGGGAATTATATCACTCCTACTAGGAAGGGAGAGTGCACGCGAATTGTGTATATACGTTAATGTAATACACACACTAACATACTTGTATTACTGGTTGTTACATACCAAGTTGATAAACGTTGTAACCTGAGTGACGAGCTTCGAATGAATGTGGGAGATATATTTACAATTCTTATAGTATAAAGATTGTTTTTTTTTTTAAAAAAAATCATCATTTTTTCAAAAAAAATAATGGCAAGTAGCGGATTAAATCTTATTTTCAATCGTCGAAAAAACGAAGGTCATTAATTTGACATGTATGACGTTAATTTGGCATAATATTCGGGTGTGATGATCTATTTAAGCGTCTAAGCACCTCTACTAAATTTCATGTATATTTGTATGTTTGTTCACGAATTTCTCGGTATCAAAAAGCTATATCGTAGTAGTTATTTTTGATTTAAATTAGGTATATTTCAGCTTAGGGAACAGTTTAAGTTTTATCAAAATCGGTTTAGTAGTTTTTGAGATATGAGTATAGTTGATATTTGAAGACTATTAATGTTTTTTAAATTACTTTTGTTTCTATGATTCCATTTGACCATAGACAACAATTAAATCTCCTTTGAGTTGGCAACAGACCTACATATAAACAATATGGTATAATATTTTATTCTCATGTCATTCTCCTCCCCCCCCCCCCCTTGTAAGAATAGACTATCTGTCGTTCTGCCAGACAGGTCGTAAAATATCGACATTGACTACAATGGCGGATCCAGTCTTCGAGTCAGGGGGGGTCACATATTTGAGGTTCAGCCAAGATAAGCTCCAATCCTTATACTTGTAATAATAAATCCATACCTAGACCCCTTGTCTAAAGGGAGGGTCATGACTCCCTCCTCTGGACTCCCCCCCTAATTGGTTACCCGTGTCACTACTATCGCAACTATTTGGTGGTGAAGTTCTGATACGCCTCGCCCGGTTCGGTACCATCGCTTTGTCTATTCCTGCTACAATAGCGTCAGTATTTGTCACTATCATGATCCGGTTTGTAGAGTACCATCTAACCAGACGGATATCACCGCACTATTAAAATTGTTGGTGTCTATAGGCGTATTTCCATCAGGAGAGCCATCTTGTTTGCTATCTTATGGAATATAAAAAATATCATCGTAATACATATGCTATATTCAAAACATTTTCATATTCTTGTTTACATGAGGTTAACATACGTCTTCCAAAATACTATTTGATCTACGCAGTTTCGTCCGCGAATAAATTGACAAGTCATTGATTTACTTTTTCATACAAAATTTAAAAAAAAATTAGCCTTTGCAGTACCTCAGATTTGCAACCATCTTTATCCCAAATTTCACCAAAATCAGTTTAACGGTTTAGCCGTGAAATTGTAACTAGCAAACATATTTATTATCGTTTTTTTTATATTAGAATATCTAACAAAGAACTAAGTTTTTTTTTTATATTAGAATATCTAACAAAGAACTAAGTTTTTTTATATTAGAATATCTAACAAAACTAAAGGACACATTTAAAATATATAACCACCTCGATGTCTAGAAATAGCAACCTCGGTTATTACTAGAAATAGGCGATAATCGTTATCAAGTTGGCAAAATGTGGCGATGGGAATCACCACTCATCTCGTTAACCAACAAATCGGTGAATCGTGATGAAGCTTAAAGTCTATAGACTTTCCGTTTACTCTGTCTACATCGCAAGCAACTGATGTGATAATTAGGTATATTCACGCCCGTATCCCCGAAGAGGTAGGTATACCAATGCACCCACGATTAGAGGAAGATACTTAGTTCCAATATGGGATAGGTGGCAAGCCAATCGACAATAGATTGTTTCGGACTCTTATCCAATCAGGGGCAAAGTTGCTTTTATCAGAAAACTGAAAAGACACATTTTTTGAATTGAATTTAAATTGACCCGGAATCAAAGCCGAGACCTCATGTGATAAACACCGACACGTAACCACTAGACCACAGATGCGACAAATGATGTGATGGCACTTTTTATATATTTGTTCTCAAAGAAATTTAAATCGAATCTATTCGGCTAGTTATTAACTGTAACACTATGAAGGTGTTACATTTTAATTTCGTCACGATTTTTAATCATTTCAAACAATTGTTTAGACTTGAGGTTTGTTTTGCGAAACGTTTTGAAGAAATTGCATATTTGTTCTTTATGTAACATTACACTTGTTTAATTATACTTACCTAATACGACTTAATATGTAACGACTTACTAATGCCAAAGTGGGTAAATATCTAAAAAAAGATTAGTAATTTCACAAGTTTTGTAGCACCAGCGTATACAATACATATATTTAAGATAACATTTAAGGTTTAATGCTTTCATTATGTTATGTTTAATTGCTTAAATATTAACACAATACACGATAAAGTTGTAATATAAAATTTCGTATAATATTAAAAACATAAATTACTTTCTTATGGAAGAAAAGTCAATGGGTAGGATGTTCGTTCAAGTGATATTTTTTACATCATAGAATAGTAGACATATACAATGCGAATGTGGAAGGATGTAAGTATCGAGGAAGTCCAAGACTGACGTAAAATGGTCACAGTGGTAGAGTACTGCCCGAAGGAGGTGTCAAGAGTCTTCGCAATCGTCATGTGTATATCAAGAGAGTAATGAATGTGGAGGAAGCGAGACAAGTCTGCATGGATTATGATGTATGGCACTCGGTTCTCTCTGCCTACCTCGTAAGGGATCTGGCGTAAAGATATGATAGAAGACTGGCAGATAACTTTCCTGATGGATAGAGTCATCGTGTATAGATTCCAGAATATTAATGTTTGCTGTTATGCGTGTGGCCAGTAGTGGGATATTCATGACACATACATAAGTTTACCATAATAAGCATTTATGCTATAGCAGCAGGAAGGCAGGGCGTTAGTATCAGACGGCCAAAATATTATCAAAATCGCTTTAAAAAATCCAGATGGAATTCATTCATTTTCTCCGTATTGGTCGGGGATTCTTTGAAGAATAGAATACAACTGCCCTTCTGTCAGGCAGGTCGTAAAAGGCGACCGATTAGTAATACGTGTCACTACCATCGTGAGTACTTGGTGGTAGTGTTCCGCAACATCTCAATCGGGTATTTGGTACCACCGCCTTAAATATTCCTGCCGAAATAGCATCAGTGCTTGTCATTGTCGTGTTTTAGTTTGGAGGCTAAAGTAGCCGATAGACTTATACATGTGGTATCGTCATTCCGCCACCCGAATAGCAGCGCACTATTAACATACTTGTTGTCTATAGGCGATCTTTTCTTTTTCTATCAGAAAAGCCATCTTATGATTTAAAAAAAAATCATATTTAATATATACACTTACATACAAAGATTTTAATACAATACACGGTAAGTGGAGGAAAATTCGTACATTGCACGTGGTAGAGTTCGTCTCGCCTGGATTTGGGATTGGGTTGTATTTCGATTTGATACCCCTGACTTACCTTTTCCTGCCGCAATAGCGTCAGTGCTTGCCACTGTCATATTCCGCTTTGGAGAAAAACTTATGCATGAGGATTTTTAACCCGCCTCATAGATAGCAATGTACCATCGACTATCAGGAGAGCCTTGTTTTTTTAAATAATATACCCTTTTTTCCTGTGACTTCCTTTGACCCACACATAATTATCATTTCGTTTTACTCAGTCGGGTGAAAAAACGAAGAACTCGGTGATAATGTAGCTTTATATTGGTAAAATAATTTTTAAAATCGGAACATTAGTTTTCAAATTTATCCGTTATAAACAATAAATATTTACCTATTGTATGGATAAAAAAACATGGTGTAGCGTAGTAACTACAACGAGGCTTTAGTTTGGAAAGCGAGAGTGAACACTCTCATTGTATGGGAAAATTATTGATGTGGGAATAGTAAGTATACCTCCACACGCGGTGCGTCTGAAATCACGCTCTACCATATGCTACATGTTTTATAACACGTGATATGTTAAATGTTTTTCTCGCCGTGTTGGTCCCGGCCTCCTTTGAAGAATAGGCCAACTGCCGTTCTGCCAGGCAGGTCGTAAAAGGCGACCGATTGGGTATCGAGTCACTACCATCGTGGCTACTAGGTGGTAGAGTTCTGTATTGTCTCGCCCGGGTCTGGTACCACCGCCTTACCTATTCCTGCCGCAATAGCGTCAGTGCTTGTCGCTGTCGTGTTCCGGTTTGGAGGGTAAGGTAGCCGGTAAACTTATGCATGTGGCATAAGACCTCGCCACAAGATAGCAACGCACCATTAACATGTTTGGTGTCTATAGGCGATGGTTGACTCTTTCCATCAGGAGACCCATCTGCTTGTTTGCTATCTAATGATAAAAAAAAACGTGATCTATTATAAAACTGTAATATTATCCCGGGACATCTTAAACGAATCTATCTAACCCCAAAGTATGCAAATGATGTGCTTGTAATATAGGTTTTTAAAAGTATTGTAAAAATATAATAGGTAGGCATAATTTTCGATTAAGGAGAGTCCCTTAATCGAAAAATTGTTTTAACAAACGTATGGGGTACATAAGAAAAAAATTTACTTCCTCTCTTTACATGCAAAGGACCTTCTTTGCATGTAAAGAGAGGAAGTAAATTTTTTCCCTAACAGAAATGTTTTTTAATATTTTATGTTATCACTTTGTTGCAGTGACTAACATGTATATTCATGCTAAATTCCAGCTTTCTAGTAATAAGGATCTCTGCGCTAGACTACGGACGGATGGACGGACGGTTATAATGAAACTATAAGGGTTCCTAGTTTACTTCGGAACCTTAAAAATAGATTACTAAATGCGTTGTTCAGCGCAAAGATTAAGAATGGCCGAACCAGTTCAGCTAATTTATTTTTCAAATATTTCTTAAAGTCCGAGGAAGGTTTTTATGTGGAGAAAAAATGCAAAAAATGCGAGGAAAATAATGAAAACAACACTTTTATTTTCTTGTAGAAACAGTTCCTAGCTGTAAGACATTTGTCGATTTTAAGTTTGTTTTAATGTTTGGCGATACGAAGTTTGCCGGTTCAGTTAGTCTTAATATATATAAATTACGTGTCACGTTGTTTGTCCGGGATGGACTTCGAAACTACTGAACCGATTTTAGTGAAATTTTGTAAATATCCCCTGTTTGGTCCAACTTAAAAGATAGGATAGTTTTTATCTCAATCAATCTCCCCCCCCCCCCCCTCAAGTACCCCACCAAAATATTGAATACAAGTAATTTGTATAGCAAAACAACGTTGACAAGACAGTCAGCTAGTATGATATAGATTCGCATTTGGAATAGCAATTTTATCATTTATCTAGTTTACATAAATTTGCATCATAGAAATGTATATTACAATTTGATGAAACCGTAAAATTTTCTCTGTAATTGGAGTGGTTGTGATTTATATCTGCTTTTGTTATATTATGTCAACCATTTATTACTAGAAGAGCCAATGTTTTAGTTTTAAAAAGATCTGGTAGACTTTGCAATAGAGCGTCGTTGCTTGTCCCTGCTGTCTTCCGGTTTGAAGTGTAAGTTAGCCGGCAAACATATGCATGTGGCATTCCAACCTCGCCACACGGATTGACTCGACACACCATTAACATCTTTGGTGTTTGTAGGCGATGGTCATCTCTTTCCATCAGGGCAACCATTTGCTTGTTTGCAATTCTATGAAATGAAATAAATCTTACATTATTTTTTGACTTTTATATTTAACTAGTATCATCACCTTATTTTCTTTACATGATAAAGATAGTGGTTAGAACGGTTACTGATTTACCGTTTCACCATGACTGTTACCGAAAGGATTTTTTTTTAGATTTGTTAGACATATATTTGAAAACGGCTTAGGCTGAAATATTGTTATTGTTTTATATTTTAGCATGTGTCATCACAATTTCCGTTAAATGAATAAGTATTATATAAGCATCCATCAGGTATCTAAGTTTACATCTATTTATAGTTGTGATATATTAGATTAAATCTATTGTAGCTATAGTACGAGACACGTATTTGTTTGAAATCTATCAGTTATATCAACTTTTACGAATACAGATTGAATGGGCGTGCGCTGACTGGAGGGTAGAGGTAGAAGCTTGATTCTACATGAGATCTGATAACTTTTTGACGGTACGAGCCGCATGATCTTGTCGTGGCAACATTTTACAAGAAAATGTTGTGGTGGGATGGTACTTTTACTACACATACAAAGAATATTTATTACCCATATAAACATTCAAATTGTTTAGTATATAGAAAATGGTGCGAAAGTTTTTAAAATCACACAGGGATTTTCCAAAATATATATGTGTTAAAATTTTTATTTGTTGATTTTACGAAACACAAAACCAGCAGTACTGTTATAATAGATGCTTTAAGACGAAACATGCTACTCATCGTTTGCAGGTGAAAGAGTTCTTTATTGATAACGCCCTAACTGTTCCTGATACAACCATCTTTTTATTTGATACTAGCTGTGCACGCGACTTCGTTCGCGTAGAAAAAAATTCTAAAATAAAAACCCGCATAGTTCCCGTTCCCGTAAGATTTCCGGGATAAGAACTATCCTATGTCCCTTCTTGGGTCTCAAACTATATTTGTACCAAATTTTATCCAAATCGGTCTAGTGGTTTGGCCGTGAAAGCGTAACAGACAGACAGACAGACAGAGTTAGTTTCGCATTTATAATATTAGTATGGATAGTATGGATTAGTATGGATTTTCTGTTATCAATAACTTGACAAAGTGTCAATATCTGAATTTCTTTACATTTAAATAAATTTCATGACACATCTATTTAAGTTACATCTACGACATCTATGTAGTTACTTCCTTAGGTCGACCGGCCGGCGCAAGCGCAACACGCACACAAATAAAACGTACATGTGTATCGATTAGAAATTGAGAATGTGTGAGTAAGACGTTCACTTTCGATCGTTGTCGTATATGTTTTGTTGTTGTACGTGTTTTAAATTGATATTTTATATTTCTTTAAAAATGTATTTAAATATTGTTAAATATTTTTCAGATGTCTGCTTCTTTGCTCTCATTTAACTTAATATTATAGCTTCCAAGGATTGAATTTCTAAAAATCCCTGTTTCATTAGTTTACTAGTTTATGCCCGCGACTTCGCTTACATAAATTAAGGGACGAAAAGTAGCTTATACCACTCTCCATTCCTTCAACTATCTCCACTTAAAAAAATCACGTCAATTCGTCGCTCCGTTTTTGCCGTTAAATACTGACAACAAACACAAACACATTCTCATTTTTAATATTAATATGGGTCACACAATACTTCTACCCTTCCACCTGCTCAAAACCAAGATAAAAGAGATCACCAAGATAAAACACAAAAAACACTGGGAACTAGTTGTAGACAAACCAAACAAGCATTTCCTGAACTGAATCCGAAACTGACTAGAAAATTGCTTAAACTACCAAGGGTAGAATTAAGAAAAATATTTGGTCTGATAACGGGGCATTGCCCAATGAATAAACACATGCACACCATGGGGCTAACTGATAGTCCCTTATGCAGGGCGTGCTTAAACCATAAAGAAACTCCTCACCACGTGCTGTTTGAGTACGAGGAATTGAAGTACTTAAGGGCCCAGTTTTTAAAAGGAGGCAGCACATATGGAGAGCTGTTTGAGCATCCCTCTAAGGTGCTGGATCTTTGGAATGAGCTGGGTTGGCAAGAGTAGCCACTATACCTTTACGCACAATGGCCCGTAGTGTGGCTAAGTGCGGTATAGCCCGCATTGATAGATAGATAGATAGATAGATAGGTCACACAAAGTAGCAAATAATGGTTTTCTTATTGGAAAGAGATAACTGCCTCCTAGATACATGTATATGATGCATTGCTATATATGTGGCAGGACTGAAATGTTATACCTATAAGATTACCGGCTACCTTAGCCTCTAAACCGAACATGACGGCTACAGGCACTAGCGCTATTACGCTAAGATGGTAGCACCAAACCTGGGTAAGTCGTCGAAGAACTCTACTAGCTGGAAAGATAGTTTAAGCGAGCATTTACCTCATAATATTTACCTATGTATTAAATATTAGTCTGATTGTTTTCAGTTAAACGGTGATAGATGATAGATAGTATGTATAGATAGTATGGATACGACTTAGGGACCTTCACGAAAAGAGCTTACTCATTGTAGTGTATGTATATGTAGTTGTCTATGGACGGCGGTAATCACTTACCATCAGGTGAGCCTCCTGTCCGTTTGCCCCCTCTTCTATAAAAAAAAAGATAAACAAAGGATTTTCCTATTATGCATTGCTAACTTTATAAAAAAATCAACATGTTTTTGTATTATAAGATACCAAATATACAGATGGCGGTGGTATTCAACTTAAGCGAAATGTTGCAGAACTCTACCGTTTAAAAGTGGTGACGTTAGTGACATATTTGGCAACAAGATTCATTTTTTTGTTTATTTAATTTGTCTGTTTTGGTCATATATCATCAGATAGCAAAAGAGAAGATGGCTCTCCTGATGGAAAGAAAAAAACAGCGCCTATAGACAACTGCTTTTCGAAACATTTTTACGGCTAAATCGCTAAACTTATTTTCACGAAATTTAGATAGGAGATAGTTAATTACTCGGGGTCAAACATAGACTATTTTTTATTTCTAAATCAAACCCTAAAAGTTTGAAATTGGGGATAAAATATTATATAATTTTTTCCATATTTTTGCAGACGATGCTGTGCGGGTTATCTAGTATTAATACTTAAAACATCATTTATTTTTTTAACAGAAAGTACCTATTAAATGGTGGGAAAAAGTAGTTGCAGTTCTATCTACATTTCTACTAGGCAGCTCGTAAAATACGAAAGATTGACCTAGCGTGTTAATTACAATGTGATAGAGTTTTTTATATTATAAGATAGCAAACAAGCAACAACCTTTCAAACAGGAGAGCCAGATGGCTCTCCTGTTTGAAAGAGAAACTATCGCCTATAGACACCAAATATGTTAATGGTGAGTTGCTGTCAGTGGGGCGAGATGGCAATACTACTTTCATAAGTCTGCCGGATACCTTACTCTCCATACAGGAACACAACAATGATAAGCATTAACGCTATTGCGGCAGGAATAGGTAAGGCGGTGATAAAATACATCTGGACGAGACGTAGCAGAACTCTACCACCACCCACTATCTATTTTTCAAAGAGGAGCCGAACAAGCCTGTGATACGTTATGTATGTTTAAATAGGTATACCTATGGGTTTCTTATGCAATTGGAGCCGAAATTTTGTAATAAAACTAATTTATTCGAGAAACACGATTTTAGATGGATCTTGTTTAGTCGGTCACTGGTTTATTGGGTTTCGTACATTCAAATCGGGCATCCATACTAATATTATAAATGCGAAAGTCTGTATGTTTGTTTGTATCGCTTTCAAGACTAAACTGTTGCTGATTTCGATGAAATATTGCAAGGAAAATACATATATAACCTTTATATATATCTAAAATTTATAAAATGTAAAAATTACTGATTCTAAAATTTTGTTTTCTTTTTTTTCAATTTGTTAGGTTTATATCCGTATTTTTTTTTAAATCATTAGCTTTAATTTTCAGCATCACTATTGTTTTTGTATTATTGTTTTATTTTCTATGTTATGTTATAAAGTTTAGACCTTCTGTCAATTTGTAATGCCTGTTTAAAGTATATGCAGTAAAAATAGTATTAAGTTATAATTAAGAGAATGCTGTTATTGCCTACAACAGAGGCAACACTTAGACCATGATAATTGTATATATATATATATATATATGTATATATATATATATATATATATATATATATATATATATATATATATACACATATACATATATATATTGATTAGTATATTTTTTTAGTTTTAAGATTCTCAAATAGTTGTTTGAGACTTTTAAAATAATTTTTTTCTGAAATACAACTTGCTTTTCAAGAAAAAATTGTGATGAAAATTTCACTTCAAATAAGACATTCATATATATATATATATATATATATAGAAGATTTAGAATAGAAAATTTTACATCCCAAAGTAAGTTTGGAGAGATGTTTGTTATTCAATCACGCAAATACTACCTGAATATTTTGAATGAATGAATGAATATTATGAATGAAAAAAAAATGAATATTATGAATGAAATTTGTCACACGTGTAGATGACCTGAAATAGCACGTATTATGATACTTTTTATCCTTGAACGCCCGTGAAACTTACCAAAAACTATCAAAAACTTTACTTTTAACTTTTTTTGAGTGATTGAATAACATTGATCAGTATTACTTACACTCGCGTAGATTGAGGTAGTGTTCGTTTCTCTTGAAGATGCTTCGGTTCCGAAGTGAAACGTGGGTTGAGTGCGTACATGAATTGAGTGCTTTTGTGATTGGTGCCGGCGTGGTCGTGGTTGTAAAAGTGTGGTGGATGTGGGTGGATAACTGTGCCGCTGGGGGTCTTCTTTTGATACGGACCATCGGTGAGTCTTATCCATTTATTAAACCGACGTCTTTCTTTTCGGTACCATCACAGAGGATACATAGAACAGTTCGCGGATAATAGCAAATTTAATTAATTTCACCTTTTTAATAATGGATTTATGCAAAGTAACGCCTAAATCAATAAAATAATAAACATCCATCTATCCAGACATCCAAAATTTCGCATTTATTCTGCCTACCCCTTAATATTAATGTAGTAGTAGTAGTAGTAGTAGTAATAGTATCTTCACGCCCGTATCCCCGAAAGGGTAGGCAGAGGTGCAACAAGTGCACCCACGATTAGCCGAAGATACTTGGTCCCACTATGTGATAGGTGGCAAGCCTATCGCCAACCAGGCTCTTTCCAATCCCGGGCAATGTTGTTTTTATCAGAAAACTGAAAAAACACATTTCTGATTTGCCCGACCCAGGAATCGAACCCGGGACCTCTGTGGTCATCTCCGACACCGGACCACTACACCACAGAGCCGATAATATTAGAGTAGTAATATTAATGTAGATTATTAATAAACTACTGGATGGATTTAAATGAAATTTGGCACACAGGTAGATGATAATATTCAATAGCACATAGGTCACTTTTTATTCATTAATTAATCTAATAATTAGTTGTTCCCAGGGAAATCACCAAAAACTTTTATAATGAAGCGGGCTGCACGCTACAGCGAGTATTATAAATTCGAAAGTTTAGATGTTTGGGTGGATGTTTGTAACTTGATCACTTAAGGGATTTGAATATAATTTGGCACACATATATATGATAACCTGGAATAGCACATAGGATGCTTTTTATCTCGAAAATAGTTTTTTTTTGTGGGGTTGACCATAAACTTTTATGATGCAGTGGGTTGCAGGGTGCAGTTATTTTTTATTTTAGTTTAAAATAAGATTTTTTTTATTTGATAGAACGCAGAAACTAAACGCAGAACTAGAAGAAGAAATATACCTGTCGTGCTAGTCGTAACTGTGTTGCGTCAAGGTAAAATTTTTCTTATATTCTTACACTGATCATCTGATACTCTTCTCGAGGGCGAATCTGCGCGGTTCGGCTAGTCGTTTATAAAAATGTTGGCGTATTCGGTATCCTAAATATTCAACAGTAGTCTACTATAAGTCAATCGTAAGATTAAATCCCATTTAGTATCTATTAACATATGAAAACGTAAATATTAACATATTTAATGTATGAAATATGTAGAATATTTCAACATATTTTAAATTTTAATAAGTTAATTTATCAAAGTATAATGTCTACGTATTTATTAAAATTAATATTATTGATTGTTAGTATATATATATATATATATATATATATATATATATATATATATATATATATATATATATATATATATATATATATACATACATATATATATATATATATATATATATATATATATATATATATATATATATATATATATATATATACAATATACATTCTAGTGGTGGTAGTAATTTTTACGTTTATTCATTACGTACGTACAAACCTTTATAATTTGTATTATGTAAATTTACTTATACAGAAACTACTTTTTATTCCGGGAAAATGAGTTGTTCCCGCGGAATTTAGCAAAAACTATTATAATGCAGCGGACTGCACAGTGCAGCTAGTTATAGTAATGTAAATACGAAAGTTTGGATTTGTGTTACTCAATCCCTTTGCGTGATTGACTTTAGTTAGTAGTTTTTGCAACTATTGGACGGATCTGGATGAAATTTGGCACACATATGAAATAGCACGTAAGCTACTTTTAATTCCGGAAAAATAAGTTGATCCCGCGGGATTTACCTAAATTTTTTATAATACAGCGGGCTGCACGTTGCATCTAGAAAAATAATAAAATTGATATTTCTGATACTAAACATTATTTTGTTTTTTTTTTTGCAGGTAAGCAAATCAGTTTATTAGCAACGAGTCTACTCTTAATTCAATCAGTAAGTGAATAACTAACATTACGGCGCGGCGTGGAGACTTGGAATGTAGCTTTGAGTCGACCACATATTTAAACTCACGTTTTAATATACATTTTTTTTGAAAGATAGCAAACAAGTAGATAGTTCTTCTGCTGTATCATATATCACGATCCCTGTTAATAAACTATATATTACCTAATATATAACAGGGATATATATATATATATATATATATGTATATATATATATATATATATATATATATATATATATATATATATATATATATATATATATATATATATATATATATATATATATATATATATATATATATATATATATATATTTGGATTTGAAAAGTATGGTAGAAAAGCATGTTAGCCGTCTCAAAAGTGACAAGATTGATACCGGGAAAGAGGACCAGATTGAAATCTCACCAGAATTTACAAACCAATACTTTTTTTATATCAAAAGATAGCAAACAGGTAGCTCTTTGATGAAAAGATACATCACTTATAGACATCAAAGATGTTAATAGTGCTATCCTTACAGCAGGATCTTAGTGCCACATGCCGCTGGCAAATTTACCGGCTACCTCTCCTCCAAACCGGAACACTATAGTGCTGTCTAGCACTGACGCTACTGCGGCAGGAATAGGTTAGGTCAATGCGACATGCATGTTTGTTACTCTGTGATATCAAATTAATAAAAATATTACATGATAACTAAGGAAGAATTAAATTACAATCTTCTTAGTTTCAAGTTGCCTGTCAAAAAGCTAAGCTACGATCAGGTCATAAGGTCAGAAGCGGCACATGTTATGAAATTACCTAGAACAAATAGCTATTAAGTCATCGTTACCATAACAGACACGGCTAACGTTTGGAAACAATGCAGAATTATTTTTGGGAACATTGTATAATGTGGCGCTGTTAAGGCTGCGTTCTATGCTATAAGCTGAAACGAGAGCTGAAGCGACAGCAGGCAGCGTTTTATTTGGAAAAATAAAACGCTTAAAAACCAATAAGGGTATTGGTTTGCAATACTTTTGAAGAATAGAAAAAGTTTATCTTTCTACCACTAGTACTGTAAACTAGTTTCGCAA
This sequence comes from Apodemia mormo, assembly GCA_036924255.1. Lineage (NCBI taxonomy): Eukaryota > Metazoa > Arthropoda > Insecta > Lepidoptera > Riodinidae > Apodemia > Apodemia mormo. The sequence continues at coordinate 11,170,722 of JAUPFN010000025.1, read as the reverse complement.
TGTTTCGCCTGGGTTTAGCATCACCGACTTACTTATCATTGTCATTGTGCGGAAAGATAGCTTGTAGATTTATGCATGTGGTATTTCATGCCTATCACATGTCACGGCATGGCATGGCATGACATATTTTTATTAATGTTTTATAGGCGATATCTTGCAATTGAAAAAAAAAAAAAAAAATATATATATATATATATATATATATATATATATATATATATATATATATATATATATATATATATATATAATTTATATCATAGGATATCAAACAAGTAGATAAGTCTCCTGAATGAAAGTTGTAACAACAGCCTATTTACAGATACCAAGATTTGGATGCTGCGTTTTGAAGATTGAATGAAAACCATCCGTGTGACAGTAATGTAATGCCAGACAAAAGTTTTCCGGCTACTTTACTCTTAAACCATAAATCAGATCTCAATAGTGATAGCAATGATACCTATGCGGCAGGATTAGGTAAAGTAGTGATAGATAAACCAGGTAGGGATAAATCCAACCACTTTTGCCGAACAGTTCTCATAATACATGTGGTAGAATATACAAGATAGCAACCCTTGATAACAACACGATAAAAACTTTTGGTTTCTCGGTCACCCCTTTCCATTAAGAGAACTCTGTTTGTTTGCTATCTTCTGATATAAAAAAAATTTAAATTACATTAAAATTCAAAATTTTATCCTAACCATCTCAATAGCTGGAATTCTACAACTGTCCTATTTGCCGGCTAATAGTCATCAGGAGATTTTCCGAAAGGGCAACACTACTTGCTTACTTACCTGTAAGAAACGAGCCTATAAAAACTTACTTATCTTAAACTTATTATAAAAAAAATCGAGCTTACGAATAATTCTTATTAACCGGCAGTTCGCCTGCAAGAACTCAGATAGATGGTACAGTTGTTAATGGGCAGTAGTGATTTCGACCCGATTGGGTTAATCGGATCTCTTCTTTAAAAAGACATGATAGTTTTAAGTAATTTAAATTTGAACTTCCTCCTCATTACCCGCTCTCATTGTAAACGTAGCCTAATAGAACAATAGGGGTGTTGAAATAGAATCTTGTCGCGTCTGCTATCAATGTCCTATTAATTATTTTCTCAAGAACCGCACTATATTTCAACTCAAACGATTCGAAGTAAACATAAAAATCACGCCGGGTCTTTTGTGGGACAGAAAAAAAGAAAAAAACATTTATTTAGTGGAAAAGCGAGATTTAAAATACACATTATAAGCTTCATTAAAAATAAGAATTTATCTTCTTATTTTTACTAAAGCTCATAATTTATAATATATAATGTGTAATAATAGAAACCAAAATTATTCTATATATTAATATACGAAGAAAAAATTTTGGATCCCTTTTTAAAGACAATTGCGCCAACAATGAAATATGAAATTAGGCACAAACAATGTTTACTTTGCGGAGGACTGCAGAAACCTTATATCTTATATATAAAAATCAATTGCTATTTGTTAGTGCAACTGCTATTAACGGCTGAACCGATCTGGCTAATTTTGGTTTTGAATCAATTGTTCAAGTCCAGGGAAAGTTTAAAAGGTGAGAAAATATAGAGAAAAAATAAGAGTAGTTAAAAAGGTAGAACAACGTTTGCCGGGCTACCTGTTTTTTAAATAAAATGCATTAGAAATATATTACATTAACAAAATAAACACATTTATGTGACACACGTTATAATATACACACTATTTACGGCTAAAGTAGGTTGTGAAACTTAAAAGAGTTGTTATCGTTTAAACTATGGTCGAATTTCGGCCACAGACGATCGCTATCTATATAAAAACACACACACAAACAAACACACACACACACACACACTGTAATAAAGCTAATCATACAAAAAATTATAGAACACATTTGTGTGTTTGTAACGTGTGCGTCTCACAGTGCGGCTAGAGAGGATCCAACTCAGCGTATGTCAGAGTTGGGCTTGGCGCTGGTGTTCAGTCAGAATATACAGAGTACAGAGAACGTTCGTCATTTTGGTGGAATGGAAGGTGACTTCTGTCATCGTATAGCGTAAGAATTAATGTTTGTTATTTACGATCAGCGAGACAAACAAATTTCCATGCTATCTGCAGCGAGAGTTATGATTTTATCTAATACTAGCTGTTGCCAGCGACTTCGTCCGGGCAGACTTTGTTTACTCCGCACTGTTCCTCCCCCGTAGGTGACAGCATGATAATATATAGCTTATATGTTGACCCGACCTGTTAGTAATATTCATGCAAAATTTGAAGTAAATCCATGCAGTACATTTGAGTTTACCCCGGACATACATACAGACAAACAGACAAAAATTCTAAAAACTATATTTTTGGCTTCGATATCGATTGTAGATCACCCCCAAGTATTCTTTTAAAAAAAATATTCAATGTACAGTTTTGACTTTCCTACGATTTTATTATATGTATAGATTATCTACTATCTCGTGTTGTTACTAAGATAAGTCATTTTATAATATGGATAAATATTTTTTATACAAATAGTAAAATGAATGCTGCATGCAATCACTTGATATTCAATTTATATATTATCTCACCACAAACATTTTCATGTAAAATATTGCCACGACAATTATACTATATGACTCGCACTGACAAAAAGTTATCAGATCTTACTTAGAAGCAAGCTTCTGACTCTAAACGCCCTCACTCTACAAACCCTAGCTTCACAAATTCTACCTCAGCCAAAATATGTGTCGTGGCCGTTCTGTTAGTACAACAATTATTATATATAACAGAAAAGTATCATAATAATGACATTATATTATATTATTTTGGAATTAAAATACACATATCATATAATATTTTATGTCTTTATGCTTTGTAGAATTGAACGAATGTTATTATTTAGTAATTTAATTAATTTAATTTTTAAAATGAGCGTGTAATTAATGTAACATAAAATTTAATTTGATTTTATAATTATCTGTACACCAAAACAGCAGGTTGTAGCGTTCTTATTATGTATATTCATGTCTAACTGCTTCACTTACTATCACAGAAATATAAGTTTTTTAGTTAGTTTGCAGAGCTAACCATAACAATCAAAATAGTCATCATGAAACCGTTATTTAAGAAAAGATGTAGAAAATATATTAAAACTACACATATAGGTATGTATAATTTAAAAAAAATATTAGCTTAAATATTTATTTAGATCCTGACACTAGTGCAAAGAAGTTGAATATCCTAGAGACGGCTGTTTCTATTTTTACCAAACATAGATTAAAAAAACTACAACCAAATCTGATCACTGTTTGAGAGCTATCACAAACATAGACACAGATACAAGTGTGAAACTTACAACACCCCTTTTTATAACAGATACAAGCGTGAAACTTATAAAACCACATTATAACACCCGTTTTTGCGTTGGAGGTTAAAGGTAAGGTAGTTGATAAACTTATGCATGCAGCGTTACCATCCAGCCATGCAGATAACAATGCACTTTCTTTGTTTTCTATCGACGGTAATTATCTCTTTCAATCAGGAGAGCCATTTACCTATTTGCTACCCTATTTATTATGTATAAAAAGTGGTCAGTTACAAAAAATATATTTTTTACTATTTAAGAAAGTGTAAGTGAATCTCTTAATATCTTCTTCTGTGAGGTTAATAACATAGTAATAGTAAAAAAATAGGTTATTATCTTGACTCTAATCATAGATAAAACAAAATTCAGATGCACAAATTACAAGTGTTTCTAGGTCAAACTATGTAATTAATTACGATTAAGTAATGAACAAAATTACTTAGTCAGTCATTGTCATTACAACACAAAAGATATATTATTATATTATAAGGTAGTAAACAAATTCTTAGCTCACCTATTGGAAAGAGATAACCATTGCCTACAACACCAATAATGTTAATTATGCAGTGGGTGTGTCTCGTACACTAATTTTCCTTCACATATCTTCGACACATATTTTAAACTGCAGACATACATTACAATATAGCATATAGATCAACACAGGCATTTCCTATGGGCCGCCACCACACCCCAAAAAAAATTAAATCTTATCGATTTTTATCGAGGCTTAGTACAAACAGAAAAGAAATGAGTTTTGTTACAAATATAAACGACAAACTTATTTTTTTTTACTAAGCGGGAAAAGTTAACATTTAAAATTCTTTAAAATCAAGTAGCACGAAATATTAACACAAATGGCGCCTTTCGCGCATTCTACCGCGCCGCGATAGATCAACAACAACGGCGGAAAATAGCGTGTCACACGGCGCGCTCATCATTTTTACCCTTAAAAAGCAGGACTTTTCCCAAGCATGGAGACGCGTTTATAGAGCTATAGAGTTGCGTCTCGTTAATAAAGGCAAACATTAACCACAAACGATTTGAGGGCCTCCTATGGGCCCATAAATCGGCGCTGACTATAAAAGACAGTAGTATAAAAATTAAACTATTAAGTCTAGTTTTATGTAAGTATAATTTGATCAACGACAATTCACTTCCTATTTCTCATGTTGTGAACATATGGGTTAGGGACATACATAATCTATGATTAACGACTTTTCGCACTAGCGATGTCGAAACGCAGGCACAGGAAACGCTTAACCCATCCTATATACCATTTACATTGTGGGCAATTTAATCTACACACTTTATGAAGGCAATTCTACTTATAAGTTTATGGAGAATATTTTATATGTTTTTGCTGGTAATTTCAAAAACTACCGACTGATTTTTTATCTATGGAATGTTATATTAATGGTGAGTATAGAAACTGAAATTTCAATATTTTAAGTCAAGGTACAAACATTTATTACAGGTACTTAGCATATTTGAACGACTTACTCGAGAATACTTTGAACACTCAATATCGTCGGCACTTGGTAAAACTCCATGTTAACTTATATTTATATCGTATTAAAAGCACTTGTACTGTTTTACTTGACTTTTTATTTATTAAAACCAACCGGTTTCGCGTTTTAACGCATCATCAGGGCAAAAGTTATTATTGTTTTCCAAACTTTGTTTTTAGTTTTTTAAACAAGACGATTAAAGCAGGCGTACTTGCTGTTTCTATACTTTGAACACTGAATATCGTCGGCACTTGGTAAAACTCCATGTTAACTTATATTTATATCGTATTAAAAGCACTTATACTGTTTTACTTGACTTTTTATTTATTAAAACCACCCGGTTTCGCGTTTTAACGCATCATCAGGGCAAAAAAACAGTACAAGTGCTTTTAATACGATATAAATATAAGTTACTCGAGAATACTGGATCAATTTGGCGTTTATTTGTATGGCGTTTATTTTGATATACATACAAATAATTTATATTATGATGATAATTTGAGTATTGTTGATGGTAACGTGGTGGTGGTTAGCAGGCGGATTACGAAGACAAAAAAATTAAATTCGAACATGAGATAAATCTCTTAATCTGTCGAGGTAAATTTATTGTAAGAGGGTTTTTTATAAAATAGCAAACAAGCAGATGGCTCTCGTCATGGAAAGAGAAACTGTCGCCTATAGACACCAAAGATGTTAATGATGCATTGCTATCCGTATGGCGGGATGGCAATGTCTACCGGCTGCCTTACCCTAAAAACCGGTGCACGATAATGACAAGCATTGACGCTATTGCGGCAGGAATAGATATAGTGGTGGTATCAAATACCCGGATGAGACGTTGAGGAATTCTACCGCCTAGTAGTCACGAAATAAATTGCAATATACCATTCTAATCGTTTTTTAATAACTAATTACGTTCAGTTTCATTAGAAATATTAGTTTTTGCCCATAAATACTTTTAGGTCTATATCTCTGAAGGCAGATATACTACTTGTCCTGCCTAAGCACAGACTATAGAAATCCAAAAGTGACTCGGCGACCTTTTGTAACCTATTAAAATATAAAGTGAGTATCCCGTTAAAGATATTTTTTAAAACCTAAAAACTTTTTAGTAGTATCTTTATGCTCGTATCCCTGAAGAGTTAGGCAGAAGTACAGCAAGTGCACCCACGATGTCCATAGTCCCACAATGTGATAGGTGGCCGGTCTATCGCCAATCGAGCACATTTTCCAATCCCGAGCAACGTTGTTTTTGTCAGAAAAAAATTATTCATAATAATTACCTGATCTAACATCGAATCCAGAGCTTTATGTGTTTATATTTAAACCCCACACCATTCCAGCGTATAGTATCATTAGTGCGAAAGGAAATTCGGAGCGGAACTGTCCGCGGTTGAGGCAATAGTAAATTATACAGTACAACATCTCAAGCGACATATCCAAGCTTACGACACGGTCGGTTGGAATCGATTTAGTATCTAATATATATGATTAGTCGAATGTTTATGCCTTCCTGAGTAAAGTTTTAATTGTATTAAAACCACAGTATTATAGATCATGCAAATTAGAGCGGGATAGATAATAGACTTACCTTTTGACAGCATAGAAATAATTTATTTAGAGTAAAAAAGTCACAAGCGCGTATGAACGTTTTACTTCGGACTCCCTTTGAGGAATAGACCCTCTGGCATTCTGCCAGGCACATAAGAGGCGTTCGATTGGCTATACGAGTCAATACCATCGTGGCTACTAGGTGTTAGAGTTCTGCATTGTCTCCCCAGATTTGGTACCGTCGCATTGCCTATTCTTGTGAAATAACGTCAGTGCTTGTCACTCTCGTGTTCCGGTTTAAAGGGTAAGAGAGTCGATAAGCTTATGCATGCAATAAAACACTGCTCCTAGGATAGCAATGCATCATATATATATGCGAGCGTATTAGGAGAGCCATCTGTTTGTTTGCTATCTTATGATATAAAACATGTAAGTGGAAATATACTTTCTCTAAGTTTGAAAACCCCGAAAAATAATATGAAAAATAGTTTAATATATTTCTTGTTTCAAAAAATAAGCCAAAAGAGAGGTTTTTCGAAGTCTTTTCTTAACGAGTTGACTGGAAGAAATCTCTTCAAGTGAGATAAGCTCGCCCATTGTACTTATGTTACGACAGTTTTCTCCTATTTGTGCTATTTTCTGTGTTCAATTAAGTATTAAATAAATAAATCACTTGATGTTGGGACTATCTACTTTCTTTTATAAGAACCAACAGCTCAAAGGCTGTCCTTTTTTATAGAAGAGGGGGCAAACGAGCAGGAGGTGCACCTGATGGTACGTGATTACTGCCGCCCATGGACATCCGCAATACCAGAGGTCTTGCAGTTGCATTGCCGGCCTTTTAAGAATGAGTAAGCTCTTTTCTTGAAGGCCCTCATGTTGTATCCGTTCGGAAACACCCCTGCCGGTAATTGCTCTGATGAAAAAAAATTGTCTATGCGTTTGTGACACCAAATGCGTGTGAATGGCGTTGTACATGAATAAGTTTACTACAATACCCACTAAATCAGATCACAGTCGTGCCAAGCACTAGCGTTATAGTGCCAAAAATGGTAATGTGTTCTTACTAAGTTCGAGCGAGACATTATAGAACTTTACCATTAAGAAAGAGCAGGAACTGTTTGCGTTCCTATTTTATTTCTATTGAAAATGTTTTAGTTTTTTTTCTATGTCTAAATATACCACATTAAAATGATATATGTACGTTTGAAACATCACAAAACGACAACCACTTTCTATCTGTAACTTGCCTCTAACACAATGAAGCTAATATTGGACAAAAAATCTGCTAAATACGAATCGTAATCGCGCACGAAAGGTTCTGTAGCGGTTATGAAAAAATTAAATGCTATACATTAGAATTAATGAATATTATGTTTATGAATATGGTGGGTATATTAAAATTAAATAACTAATTAATTAAAAGTGTTGGTACCGGGCTCCTTTAAAGAATAGGCCAAATGCCGTTCTGCCAGGCAGGTCGTAAAAGGCGACCGATTGGCTATATGAGTAACTACCAACATGGCTACTAGGTGGTAGAGTTCTGCATTGTCTCGCCCGGGTCTGGTACAACCGTTTCACCTATTCCTGCCGCAATAGCGTCAGTGCTTGTCACTGTCGTGTTTCGGTTTGGAGGGTAAAGTAGCCGCTATGCCGGGACTGCCTATCTTTTAAACCACGGTAATAAGGAGTAACATAGGCTGCTTTAATTTTTTTTTCCATGCGGACGAAGTCATGGGCACAGCTAGTAATGCATACAGGTTAATCTAAAATGAATTATGTGTTTCAAACCCTGTTTGTATTGATATTATTTAAATAGGTACATTTGCATGTGGTACGATATAGAATACTAATATTATTATACAATTGATTGAATATTATTTGTTCTTTTGTATGAAGTGTTGAAGAGAGTAATGACTGTGGAGGAAGCAAGTCTAGTCTGCAAGGATCATGATGTATGGTACTCGGTACTCTTTGCCTACCTCGTAAGGGATCTAGCGTAAAGATATATATGTATGTATGTTATTCGTTCTTCAATAAATCAGCCTAATGATTTGAATAAATATTTTTTTGACATTACTAATTTTACGTTTGTTATGTGAAGTTGTAAACAAGTTCAATCCTATTCTTGGTAGGCACACATAGTACTTAATATATTTCGTTATGATATACTATGTAAGGGGTGGCAAACCTTTATGTATCAAAATGCCATTTTTTAAAATAAATATTTAATGAGGCCATAGACGTGCCTTCAAATAATTTAGACTTTTTTTATTCTTTCTTTCTTTATTCTTTTTTTCTTCTTTCCTTCAAATAATGATTATTGGGAAAATAATAACGCTAATTACGATTATCTCAACGTCATTAATTGTTGCAGTTATATGCGTAAATCAAAATAAAAATGACATTAGTGTCATTTTGTTGTTGTAGAGATGACAAATTAAATTAATTATACTTGGTTTTTAAGATCTTAACTTTCTATTATAGTATAGTATCATTCGCGTTCATTTGTAATATAATACTTTATAGTGAACAACGATGATCGGTAGCGTGGCCAAAAAATTACGTCACGTACCATCATTCGCACGCGTGCCATTGGTTTGCCACCCCTGTACAATATCTTTTTATGTCGTTGAATACTACCCATATCAAAATCTAGTACTTACTTCTTCAAAGTAGAATTAGATCAATCTGTAATTTACACAATGAATTTTTTACACATATCACTGTATTTACACGGTAATACTTCTTTGGTATTGTTATTATTATTTATTCGAGTAATTTACGAATTAAATGGATACAAATTTCAAAACAATTTCTTAGTTTGTCACTGTGGCTTGCATTCACAGACAGAAATACAGAGTTATACTGCTAAACTATGAAATAAAATTACTCCAAGGATAATTTTTAAGCCTTGTCATCTCATTCGGTAAAATAAAACTGTATAACATGGTTTATTTCAATTTTTAACGATATAATATATCTACAAATGCATGACAGTGATAGGAGCGTTTGCTCATATGCACGGTGACACTTTTCCTTTCCAATGGCGTGCTATTAGTATTCATGTGGTCTATGGTATAATTCTATCAAGAGATTAATGTTTTAATGTAAAATAAATCATCCCTTGGTCTATGCATTAAAATTAAATCTTTCCCTTAGTTTATTATACAGTGATTTATATATCGCCTCTGTGGTCTAGTTTTCCGGTGTCGGTGTTGACCACATGAAATCCCGGGTTCGATTCTCAGGTCGGGCAATTTAAAAAATGTGTTTTTCAATTTTCTGATGAAAACAACTTTGCCTGGGACTGGAAAAGCGCCCGGATGGTGATATGCTTGCCACCTATCACATTGTGGGACTAAGTATCTTCGGCTACGCGTGGGTACACTGGTTGTACCTCTGCCTACCTCTTTGGGAATACGGGCGTGAAGATTTTGTGATTTCTATATCTACTATATAAATTAACTACTACATTGAATATAACAATAACTAATTAACATAAATCTATAGATAGTTTCTTTATAAAAGATTATAAGTATCTGTGAAATACAGATGGATAAACAGGAAGAATTTATTGGGGTTTTGTTTTTATAATTTAGCTACGAAACCCTAAAAAGTCGGATTTGTATATGTATGAGCCGTGTGGACATGATGTGCATAATGCAGCATTGAACCACGTTAAGCGGTGACATCAAAGCGCTTACATCTTTTGAAAAGGTATTATATAATGCTTGAGAGTTCGTATGCAGCTTTTGTTATCACAAGATATTGTCTTCTGTTAGCTCTTTAAGGGGCATTTACGCGCTGTTATCAAAAAAATTATCCCCTTTGAGCTCACACGTGGTACAAGTGAAAATTTTTAATTGAAGTAGGAAAGAATGTAAGTCTCTCTCTTTACAGATAAAGATAAATTGAGGGACTCGAGAAAATAAGTTTTTCGTATTTTAGAAGTAAAAAGACGCAGTAAAATCTTTGATTGTTTCGTTTATATCTCGATGGTTTTGGAATCATTAAATAGATTTCTTTTATATGCACTTACTGCATTTAAGTTTGGGGAGGATCTACAAGAAACACATTGAAACCTCTAGAGGTAGCTCAAAGGGCTATTCTCAAAGTTTCAACCTTTAGGCCTGTTTTGTACTCCACAACACTACTTTATCAAAACTGTGAGGTTCTGACCATTCGCCAATTATTTATACAATCTATAATTCTCAGACAACACTCCGAACTAAGATATGACCCATCAATATTAACAAAACGCAATACTTACAAGGTCTGCAAAGATATTTACTTTTATCGAACCGCTTTTGCACGCAAATTTTACGGATATTTAGGCCCTTATCTTTATAATAAAGCAAATAAACTATTGTCAATATACCCAAATTGCAGAATCCACTGCAAAAATAAAATTAGAGCATGGTTACTAACATTAAGTTATGACCAAACTGAGAACTTGATGGCTATTATTCGATAAACTATTACCTTCATTAACACTTAATAAGCAAATTGATCCTTTTTGGCTCAGTTCATTTATTTTTAAAATAACTTTCATTCTATTACTATGTTGATGCTTGTATACGAGATAGATGCGTACATTTACAAACTGACTAGTGTAACAAAGAACACTATATTTTAATAATTTATTACACACAAAAAGACAAAATTATAAATATATACTCTCACTATATATATATATATATATATATATATATATATATATATATATATATATATATATATATATATATATATATATATATATATATATATATATATATATATATATATATATATATATTTATATATATATATATATATAAATAGTTCTGTTTTATAGTTATATATAAATAGTTAAAAAGTTCTGTAGTACAGGTCTCGACCTAGTTCAGACTCCAGACGCTCACAAGGAAACTTCTTATTTTTTTAAGTATGTATTTGATTAATTTGTATTTAAATAACTGTCATACTTTCCTCTGTATATTTTCCTCGTGAGCAGTAAATAAAAAAATATTATTATTATTATTATTATTATTATTATTCTCGTGTTGGTCTGAGCTCCTTTGAAGAAAAGACTAATTGCCGCTTTCTGCCAGGCAGGTCGTAAAAGGCAACCGATTGGCTATACGCGTCACTATCATTGTGACTATTAGGTTGTATAAGTTCCAAAACGTCTCGTCCGGGTATTCGGTACCACCGCCTTACCTATTCCTACTGCAATAGCGTCATTGTTTATTATTGTCGTGTTCGTGTTTGGAGGGTAATGTAGTAGGTAGACTTATGCACGAGGCATTGCCATCCCGCCAAACAGAGAGCAATACACCATTAACATCTTTGATATATATATGCGATAGTTGCTCTTTCCGACAGGAGAGCAATCTGCTTGTTTGCTATATTATAATATAAAAAAAACTATCACATTGTAGTTGTATCTGGGCTAATCGTTCGTATTTAACGAGCTGTCTGGTAGAAATGTAGTTAAAACTGTTTTCTCCCACCATTAAATAGGTGCTTTCTGTTAAAAAATGCATGATATTTTAAGTATAAAATACTAAATGATCCGTTCAGCTTCGTCCGCGAAAATAAGGAAAAAATCATTTAGTACTTCATCCCCTATTTCAAACTTTTAGGAGTTGATGTTGGAATAAAAGGATAGCCGATGTTTGACCCTGGGTATTTAACTATTTCTTCTCTGAATTTCATCAAAATCGGAGTTTATGTGAGAAAGTGTTCCAGACAGACATAAAACATATTATTGGTGCGTTGCACATATGCAAGTTCATTGACTAACTTACACTTAAAACCGGAAGGCAAAATTAAGCATTGACGGTATTGCGGAAGGAATAAGTTGCAAGCACTGTATAACCGGGTGAAACTTTGGGGAATTCAATCTACCAGTATTTTTTTGAAGTGCCTGGCAGAGAGGGCCCAACCTAACACTAACCCAAAGATTTGGGGAGAGGCCCAATTTGATCAAAGTATGTCAATCTCGGTTTATTCCGGTAATTACATCTATCCACATTCGCATTAATGCTGCTTTAGCATAGACCATTATGTCAATTTCTCTTCTTCTTCCTCCTTTCCTTGTCGTTAAATCGTTTTTTTTTATTTTTTTGTAATTATAAAAAAAATTGTAATTATAAAAATAACTTTTGTGATGTGAGATTATTTCTGCATTAGTAATAAGTACATAAAACAGAGAAACAAGACAAGCCCACTGAGTTTCTTCCACCGGACCTTCTTAAGGTGTGGACGTGTTCCCATCCGGTCGTAATTCTAAAATCGATACAAAGTAATACAAAATAAAATCGACACAAAGTAATGATAATTCTTTAATATTTGCGCAGTATGTCATGGTAGAATATGTTTAATTTTTAAAAACTTGTAACTTGTAACACACATATTCTTGCAAATAAATATTTTCATTAATTTTCGTTTCTTTAATATACGCTTTCTTTAGCGATCTTATTTTGACCACTTAAATCGTATTTCCACTCTCATTCTGACATACTCAACACTCGTCTAAATACAGATAACCTTAAAATATATGCATAAACATATACAGTTAAATCGTAACATCGTACGGCATTTAAATAAATTAGTCGTGAAATTATTTACATTGGCATTTTCAACTGCTTTTATTGAAATAGAAAACAATCATATATATCCACAGAAAACACGTGTAGATATCTATATTAATATTTAAAATGCGAAAAGCTAAGAATATGTTTATTGTAATTTTACTATACTTCAGTGTTGTCAATAGCAAACTTGCCATCTTAGATATATCGTCTTTGGCAGCCATTGTTAAAACAAAGACCCATCAAAATAATCGAAGACTGTCTTCGGGTAAATTTTACGCTTGGTTATACAATCTTTGTTTTAACATTTCTTTAGTTTCTACTTCACTCCATGCACCGGGATGCTAAAATGCTGCTTGTTTATGATCGTGACATACCTAAGTCAATGCACATTTTTATGCGATATATAATAATTGGGCAATATATAATAGTTGGGCAGTTTCAAAGTAACTAATTCCATTATTTTTTTAAATACACGTTTGAATTTTTTTCAAGCAGGTGAACGAAAACCTGGATGAGACTTTACAGAATCTACCACCTTATAGCCATGATGGCAGCAATACGAATATTAAATAGTCGCCCCAATAACAGATGTCTATTCTATTAGAGGCGCTCGGAACAACAAGGCGAAGTAAGTATTTCTATATAATACATCTATCAATCTCTGTGATTAATAATAATAACATAAATCCCAGTGTTGGTCCCCACGCCCTTTGAAGAATAGTTCATCTGCCAATCTACTGCATTAAGCAGCTATTAATAGGCGAACGATTGACTATACGATGCCACTACCATCGTGTCTACTTAGTGGAAGAGTTCTTCAACGTATTGCCCGGGTACTGTACCACCCTCTTACTTATTCTTGCCACATAGCGTCAGTGTTTGTACAATTGTGTTGAAAATTAAAAGTATTTATTTGCAAGAGTATGGGTGTTACAAGTTATTAAATTTAACCAAAGATACCAGCATATTCTACCAGTATATGGTGTGCAAATATTTAAAAATTTAAAAAAGTACCATATATTCTATGGTAAGAATTTTTATATGCATTATTTATTTACACATTACTATATATTTACATTAATTATGATAAATTGAAATTTTATCAAATTATTTTTATTTAAGTACATTCAAATATTAAGACACATTTTATTAACCAATTCAAGAAATATTCTTTCCATATATTTATTCTTGATGATTCAATTTCTTTAGAATTACTACCGGATCGGAACGCGGCCTCACACTGAGAAGATCCGGTGGAAAAAACTCAGTGGGCTTGTCTTGTTTTTCCTATAAATTACAAAAATTCATGTGTTTATTCAATCAAAATTTTACATTTATACATATGTAAATTTATACAAATTACATAATACGAAGTTCTTAGTTTAACATTTTAACTTGTCAGCAGAAATTTATTCAAATAGTTTTTTTGCTAATAGCAAATTAAATAACTTACTTGAAAAAAATATTTAAAATTTTAACTATACTTAAGATAGCTTATATAGATTTTATCTTATCAGCATAAAAAATCATTTACTACTGTAGTATGTTTTGTCAAGCAGTAGATCAAATATTTTTTTGCAAAATACTGTTTTACTTTGAATATAAGTTAGTCGGTAAACTTACGAATGTAGTATATTTAATCGCCACGCGAGTAGCAATGCACCATAAACATATTTGGTATTTGTTTAAAAACTGTAAAAACTTTTGGCTAAGTATTTGGAAAATAAATTAAATAAAAAAAAACTTCCAAAAGCTATATGTTTTTTTTTTGCTATTGAATAATATAAAAAAAACCAAACGTGCAAATCAGTGCAAAAGCAAATTATTATCCTGACAAAAGATAACCGTTACCTATTGACAACAAATCCATGCAGAGATGTGATACCAATACCACAATCATCTTTAAACTCTAATTCTCCGTTCCTATATCAGTAAAACAACTGGTTTTAGTTACGAATAGTAACATTTTCTACGAGGCGTAAACTAAAACTTTTCCTGTTAGTGTCAAATTATAAAATGTCCAAACAACTTATGGAACGCCTCGTTATTATTAAAATGGTTACTAATAGTTACTACTACTAATAACGGATTGTTGATTATAGGAACCCGACATTAGTCAATTGATAACGCATGGATTTTATTTATACATTCATTTGTTTATGGGCTAATTGGTATTTGTTTATAGTGGTTTATGGTTGTCTCTTTCGATCAGGAGAGATAACTCCTTGTTTGCTATCCTATGATATAAGAAATATAAATACACAATGTCTAAACTCTACGCATGTCTCACTACGTAACCGAAGCCCTCTTGATGAAGTAAACACGAACAATCCTTCTTCCACGACAAGCTGTAATTTGTAAAGTTACTCTTTATTTCAGTAACATTTGAAAGTCGCATATAATGCCTTTTTGTTAATCTTAACTTTTACTTAAAGTTAAACTTAAACTTTTGTTAATCTTCAACTTTCTGTGTGCATATACAAACTTATGTTTTTAAATGGCCTACATTTTTAAAAGGTGGATACGACCTCAGTAACGATTACTGTGACAGTGGGATTGTTTCGTAGTACATTATCTTACCACCAAGGTTCAGGCCTTCGTCGCAGAATAAAAGCGTGTAAGGCGGCTATGTGTCGATTTACTCAACGCAAAGTAATTATTAAGACAAACAATGAGTTTTGAAACGATGTCGGTCGCACGATCTTGAGGCTAGCGAGACTAAAATGTCGTTTTACCGCTAAATATAGATATTAAATAAAAAAGATTTTATTTATTTAGGAGACTCCATACTTAATAATATATGTTAGATAGCAAACAAGCAGATGGCTCTCTTGATGGAAAGAGAAACCATCGCCTAGACACCAAAGATGTTAATGGTGCGTGTATATCCAAGTGGTGGGATGGAAATGCCACATGCACAAGTCTACTGGTTACCTTACGCTCCAAACCGGAACACGACAGAAGCATAGATGCTATTACGGCAGGAATAGATATTTGGTACCACCACCTTGGTAGTACCAATTATCCGGGCGAGACTTACCGCCTAGTAGTAACGACGATAGTGATACGTACAGCCAATCGGTCGCGTTCTACGACCTGTCTGGCAGAACGGCAATTGGTCTACTCTTCAAACGATACGGACCAATAAATACGAAAGTCTGTTTGTCTGTTTTACAATTTAAGGGCTAAACCGCTAAACCTGTTTTGATACAACATAACAATGAGACAGTTGAAAATTCAGAGACAAACGTAGGAAATTTTTTGAAAAAATATACTTCTAAGGGGTGAAATAGGGTATGATAGAGAGCCGTGTTGATCCAGGCCTCCTTTGAAGAAGATTTCATCTGCCATTCTGTCAGGCAGTTCGTAAAAGGCTAATGATTGGTTATACTACCATCATGACTACTAAGTGATAGAGATTCGCAAAGTCTCATCTGGATGATCCGTTTTGGAGGGTAAGATAGCCGCTAAATAGTATATGGTACTGCTATTTCGCCATACGAATAGCAACGCATCATTAACATCTTTGGTGACTATAGGCGATTGTTGTCTTTTTCCATCTGAAGACCCATCTGCTTGTTTGCTATCCTATGATACAAATATAAAAAAGGAATAGGTAAGGCGGTGGTACCAAATCCTGGCGAGACAACACAGAATTCTATATATATATATATATATATATATATATATATATATATATATATATATATATATATATATATATATATATATATATATATATATATATCTATATATATATATATATATATATAGAATTTTGGGTTTTGGGTTTATCGGCACCTTACCGTCCAAACCGAAACACGACAGTGACAAATACTGACGCTATTGCGGAAGAAATAAGCAAGGCCGTATTACCAGATCTATACAATGCAGAGCTTTACCACCTTTATAGCCGATTGTTCGCCTCTTACGAGCTGCCTCGCAAAACGGTATATTCTGCAAAGAGAGCCCGAATCATTACGGGGTATTTTTTAATTTTTTTTCTAAGTAAAATTTAGGAAACGCTGGCGTCATCTAGGGGTACATTTGATTGTGTCATCACTTCTCATCGCAATAAATAAAACCAAACCCTAATATTGTGTATCTAGACACCTGTCGTGTTTCTTAATTTACTTACAAGGTTATCACCATGACAACCCTGAATTTACTTTAATTTATTTCACTTTAATTTTATTCCTCAATATTTAGTGGAGATTGGCCATAGGTAGTGGTTATTTTGGAGGACATAATAATTTAAAAAAAAATCGTTTGAAAAATTAATATGAGAATACATTTCATTGTGTTTATATAACCTATATTATCCATACTTACTAGTATTATAAATGCATATGCCTGTCTGTTTGTTTATCTAAAAAAGTATCTTTACGCCTGTGTCTTCGAAGACATAGGCAGAGGTACAAACAATTCACCCACGATTAGCTGAAGATACTTACGGTCGGTTTCCGAAACGCAAATTATTTTTTCTGGACTCTCTGAAAATCAGTGCTGTGGTACAATTGCTGCAGTGTAAGCTGAGTAGGGTTCCATTCTGGTATCACATTACTAGCGATGCTAAGGTATTAAAAGCATTACAAGCATTTGTTTTCTTTCTTGTGTTCTTGTTATACGCTACTGTACATATTTATATGTAAATTTCATTCCATTGTATTTTTTATAAGTTTATATTAAGTAAATTGCTTCTATTTGTTCAATAGAATCGCAAGTTTATGTGTAAGTTGGTACCAAATAAATTGAAAAAAAATTAACAATTAATCTGTGTTTAACAGATTATTTGCTTGTAAAAATTATGGTAAACACAAATTTGCTTGTTAAAATAATTTGCGTTTCGGAAACTGGCCGTTAGTCCCACAAGTTGATAAGTGGCCAGCCTATCGCCAGCCGGGCACTTTTCCAACCCTGGCTAAAGTTGTTTTTATCAGAAAATTTAAAAAACATATTTTTTAATTGTTTATTTAGTTGTGACGCTTTCTGGGCTAAGCTGCTGAATCACTTATGATACAATTTACCATTAAGGAGACTACTGTGACAAGCACTGATGCTATTGCTGTTGCGCGGTTGCTTTTCCCCGTGTTGGTCGCGGGCTCCTTGGAAGAATAGGCCAACTGCCGTTCTGCCAGGCAGGTCGTAAAAGGCGACTGATACGATACGATTCACTAACATCGTGGCTACTAGGTGGTAGAGTTCTGCATTGTCTCGCCCGGGCCTGTTACCACCACCTTACATCCCAAGTAGCAAAATCAGTACTTGAAGTGTTCTTCAAGACTACTTTTTCTTGTGATTATAAGATACTTATAGTTTATTACAATGTTGGATTTGGGTACAGTTATTGGAGCTTTATTTTCTTATAACTATCTTATAATCAACTTACAGAAGCGCAATTGCGCTTCTATAATGTTCTAAGACAACACATTTTTAAGTACAAACACTCTTATTAGTATCTGACATAAGTATTTTACTCAAGTAATCTTGTTTATAATGCTCTAGTAATATACTTAGTTATTAGTTATAAGTACATTTTATAAACTGAAGCAGTATTTTTTTGTTATTTCGGCTGGTTTGCTTATTGCGGTGTGTTGTGATAAAACGAAATATTAAAAATGTAAGTATATTTCTTGTTATTATATTAGATGTAACTTGTAGTAACTGCATAACGTAAATACTCGTAATATTAGTGCTAATACAGTGTGGGAACTTGCTGGGGAATTCATTTTTATTGTAAAAGTGTGCCAAGATTTAATTATTTTTACAACGCGCTCTCAAAACTGACACTTATAGTATTTATTGTAAAATAATATTTCGACGATATTTACGATCATTCGCCATATTTTAAAAATTCTCTGTGTCGAGTATGTTAAAGAACAGTTGTAAGTAAATAAGTACTTATAGTAGTTTCAATTAAAATAACTTGCCTCCATATTCAAACAAGTTTAGGGTTCCTCATGAAATCGGACTACTTATCTTTCAATTTACTTTGTTAGAAAACAATTACAACATTACAGCTTCTTCCCGCCTTGCAGTTTTAATATGAATTTGCTATTGTCTTTTCAGTTCCTTCAGACATTTGGTGACGCTCCGGAATGGTGGTATATTTAGACGTTGACTGTTTTTGTTATGCATGAAGAGGCTTAAAGAAGAATTTTTTGATGTTATAATTAAACTAGATACTCATGATTGAGACTGATTTTTTAAAAATATAATTTTTGATATCCTATTGAATTTAAAAGTATTTGATTAAATAAAACAATATAAATGTAATAATCGTTTGTTTTATTTTATGCCTTTAAACTTGTATCTTATATAGTATGTAACAGAGGCAAAAAAAATATCTCTGACTTATATGAAATACTTACAAGTTTACATTTTACATTTTGAATTCTACATATTACCTCAGATTTTTTAATAGTAGCACAATCACATTTATAAATATTTAGAAACGAAGATCTTAATGGTTTATCAAAAACATCATGGAGATTATCAATACGATACCCTTTTATTTCAATTTCTGGCTCAGTGTTGTCTTTCAGCGAAAGGGATTTGATTTCTATTACATGATTTTCGTCAGTGAGAAGCCACTTATCTTGATCCTTTGATGATAAAATATAAGTTTCTAGGTGCAACACAGTAAGACCGTTTCGTTGGTTCTTTTTGATAAATGGGTAGTCCGAAATTGCTTCCTTGAGGTGTTCTGTTTCAATTGATTGTTTCTCAATTATTCTATTTGCTACTTGCTGTAGTGTTTTATTTCCTTGTCGAATGGTTTTTTTAATAGCAAAAAGTTTGTTTTCGAAAGGATATGCGTTAAACTTTTGCAGAATTCCAAATCTTTTTACTTCTTCAACGATATGTATTAAATTGTGTATGTTACTAGACACATAGTCTCGCCCATAGAAAGTCTTAAAATTTTCTGTAAAATCTTTTAGCATTATTTCAGCAATCAGTAAGAGTGGAAAATGCTTTTCATTTGAGCAAATCGTTATAGCACAAAACAAGTTCAAAAAATGATGATATGGTTCGGGTTTTAGCACATGTTTCAAAACTACGACACTTAAATAATAGAAGAAGGATCGGTATTCCGAACCTTTCCAGTGCGCTAAAATATCTACAGATCTTGTTTTTCTGTGTATCTCCTTAGGCATTCGACAATTCAATAAAAAACTATTAACAATTTCAATATCTCGAGAGCTCCATTTGGTAAGATACTTTCCTAACTTTCCATCACGCCATCCGATCAACAATCGCTTCATCAAACCGAGATCTATTAGGTGTAATGAGTCGGCAACGGGAAAATCCTTTACCATATCAATGTTCAGCTTTAATAATGGAGAGTCATGTTTGTGGTGTCCTCCATACTTTTTAGCACGAAAGTCTTCATCGTTTCTTTTAGGACAATCTGTAGTGGGGAAAAATACAGTGTTTGATCTATGGGAGTATTCACCAATCACCGTACATTTCAGGCAGCCATGTTTTCCATTAAAATTTGTGACACCTGTAAAATAAATATTTTAGTAATAAAAGTTATCATAAACTATACATTTGATGATTTCAAATTAATGTATTGTTTAAAATCAATCCAAACAAAACTTGCCTTTTATCAACGCCCTTGCTGGTGAATCACATATAAAAGCTCTTATTTTGACTTTGATTATAGTTTCAGTTCCAGCAAATGTTGCGACTAATCCATCTGTTTCAATTTCCTTTATTTCTGTTACAAAAGGTCCCAAATATGCATTCAGATCACAAGGTTTTCCATTTCCTGCATAAACTCCTAAAAAAAGAAAAAAGATAGACATATATAATATAATATATATATATATATATATATATATATATATATATATATATATATATATATATATATATATATATATATATATATATATATATATATATGTATATATATATATATACTTAATTTATGGATATAGATAGACAAATTTGGCCATTTAAAGTATTTAAAAACAGTATATGTTTATTATTTACCAATCACAAATGGAGGAATGTGGGGTAGTTCAAAGATGTTGCACAAAATTGGCCAGAGTTGCTGTCGTGAACTATTGTAAACTGGTAACCCATCTATATTTATATTTAATGAAAACGTTTTAATTGAAATATTCAAATCCAGTTGTTGTAGTATATGTTTCAAGCATTTAGTCAATCCGTTGTGCCAATATTGCCCTGGGTCTGAAGTTTGTATAACCATCGTTTCTCTGTTGGTATTTAATAAGGTCCGTGCATCTTTTGGTAAAACATTAGTTAATCTTTTGTTTATAATAGCAGATAGTTCATTCAGGGCTCGGTGAGGTATATTGAATTTTATGGCCCAGCTTTTAATAGCCTCAACCAATTCACGATTTCGTTCATAATCAGTGGTTTCTTCAAAATCGAAATCGTAGTCTTCTTGATAATTTTCGAATTCTTCGTTTTCCGAACCGTGGGCTAAGGGTAAAAAATTACTTGTCACTACAGAACCCTCATTCACTTCACCTGTGTTCGTACTTGATGCGCTAGAATTTCCTTCTGATATCGATGTTATTATTCCTAAAGAACCTGGCTTCACTGATAATTTACACCTTTTTGACACTTTTCTTTTGAACCCACCACTTCTTTTAAATCGTTTCCAATGGCTTAAATCCATAACAAACTGATAATTAACAATTATCTCAGGACAAAGTAGAACAGCTACTGTATCTAAGCAAAATGGCTGATTAATAATGTGATTGATCTAGTAGCTTATACGGTTGTTTGATTTTATATCGCTCTTATTAAGCACTATTACATTTAAAAGAATCTTAAACAAGACAGTGACGAGACAAACGTACAATTATCTTAGCTAAAATTCTTATAATATCTTCTTTTCTTATTGAAGGCTACTATAACAGTTCAAGACTATTTTAATCTTTCTGCAGACAATTATAGGATGCATATTCCTATTAGTTGTTTCTAAGATCACCTTGTAGTCTACTGTAAGACTGAGTAATAAAAGCAAATGCTCTTGAGAATATATACATTTGTGAAATGTTATTATAAGTAAAAAAGTCCTGTAACTAGTTTGTAAGAAGTTTTGTAGCACGCTATAAGACTGAGATATAAATATTAATGCTTTTGAGTATGTTAGAGCTTGTCTTATGCTATTATAAGAGACACATTCTGCACCAATACCTTAATAAGAATATTATTAGAAGACGCAGACTTATAATCTTTTGTTATAGGATTACTTTGCTTGTTGGGATATTCCTGCCGCAATAGCGTCAGTGCTTGTCGCTGTCGTGTTTCGGTATGGAGGGTAAGGTAGCCGGTAAACTTATGCATGTGACATTAGACCTCGCAACAAGATAGTAACGCACCATTAACACCTTTGGTGTTATAGGCGATGGTTGACTCTTTCCATCTGAAGACCCATCTGCTTGTTTGCTATCCTATGATACAAATATAAAAAAGGAATAGGTAAGGCGGTGGTACCAAATCCTGGCGAGACAACGCAGAATTCTACCATCTGCTAGCCGGGATGATACTAGTAATAGCCTGCTCGGCAGAACGGTAGATGGTCTATTCTTAAAAGGAAGCCCCGACCTACATGGGGAAATATATCGGAAGATTCAGCTCGACTCTTCTCCCTCCCTCTTCTAATCTTAATTCAGATTTTAAACAATGCTTAATTCAGATTTAATTTATATATAAACTGAAAAATTTGTCTACAGAATTTTATATAAAAGCTATTGAGATTAGTATTTCAGTTAGGTGTAATATACAGTGAGAATATCGAGATAATAAACTTCGGAATGAAACGACTGAAATTTCCAATGAGATAAGATAAGATATGATTTTACTAACTGACCCGGCAAACGTCGTTCTGCATTACAAATTATATGTATTAAAAGTTTTGGTGGGGTACTTGATGAGAGGGGCGGTGGGAGGGTTAATTGAGATTAAAAATATATATCTTTTAAGTTTTTTATATCATAAGGTAGCAAACAAGCAGATGGGTCTCCTGATGGAAAGAGCCAACTATCGCCTATGGATACCAAAGATGTTAATGGTGCCTTGCTATCTTGTGGCGAGGTCTAATGCCACATGCATAAGTTTACCGGCTACCTTACCCTCCAAACCGGAACACGAGAGTGACTAGCACTGACGCTATTGCGGCAGGATAGGTAACACGGTGGTAACAGACCCGGGCGAGACAATGCAGAACTCTACCACCTAGTAAAAGTTGGACAAACAGTAGATATCTACTACGGGATATATATTTACAGAGCAGTCCCCTCCTCATCGTGAGATTTGGTAAGATTTATCTTGACGCTCTCAATGTTAATGTAATGTAAATGAGCATACATGTTAGGATAAACGAGATGTTAGTCGACATCATCTAAATCTCTTTTCTCATATGTCACATATTTCACGTTACGCATTCTAAGCGGGTTCACACACTGTAAGCAACCCGTACGCTTGTGACTGCCTCTACCAGCACGTAAATTTGGTGGCATGCCATGGATCAGGGTTATGACCCTGTAATGACATTGAATGACGTCCATTGTTTTAGTGAAACGAACAATGGTTTGACTTTTCAGTTCCCCAAATGTAGCCTCGTAGATTTCGTGAGTTTTTCTCGAACTTGTGTTAATTTTTGGTGTTGTACAGCGGACATTATCGTTTCAATGTAAATTTTTGTATTTTCTCACTTGTTTGTACTTGTTTTATGCATTCATATGAACCATTCTTATTTTTTTATGTAATAAATAACAAACAATCATATGGATGTCCAGACGGAAAGAGTAACTTTTGCCTATAGACTTCAAAGATATTAATGGTAAATTGCTATACGCATGGCTAGATGGCAATGCTACATGCATAAGTCTACCAGCTACCTTACCCTTCCAATCGGAATACGACAATGACAAGCATTGACGCTATTGTAGTAGGAATAAGTGGTGGTACCATATACCCTAGCGAGACGTTGTGATAGTTTACTGCCTAGTAAACACGATGATGGTAGTGACATGTATAAACAATTGTTCGCCTTTTACGAGCTGTCTGGCAGAGTGGCAGCTGGCACATGTAGATTATATTAAAAAAACTGTAAATCCATGTGTTTTGTATGTTCTGATGTGCAATAAATTATATTGTATTGTATTGTTGTTGAGCAACTACGGAACCCTACATTGCGCGTGGCCCGCCACGCACTTAGCCGTTTTTTTGTAAATATCCGCCCTCTTACTAACAATTTTTATACGGGTAGTAAATTGTTGGTTGTGGTACTTGTTTAATACATATACATAAATTTATACAAGTTATAATATGTATATTATTGGCGTCATCTAATATATCTATGGCTATACTGTCAACACACGGTCGCGTAAAAAACATTAAATAAATATGAATAATTGTTTCGCATAATTTAAAATCGATAAAGTAAACGATGCATCAAGTTTAATTTTCGAAACAGTTATCGGGTTGGAAAGCGAGGATAAAGTAATTACAATGCAATTTGATTGCACATTAGCACTTGAGTAATGGGGTCGCGTTTTCGTTTGAGCGTCTTGGAGATTCATTGATTTGAATCGATTAATTATATTATTTGGAAGACGAAAAAGGTTGCAATTGATTGCTCTTTATATAAATCTCTTAAATAAATCTATTGTAATAATAACTGATCTGACAGATGTTTTCCTGCCTTAGCTATGGATGTTCAGATCTAACTGGAATATCATATGAAATGAGATAACGACAGACAAGTTAGGAGAAAAAACCTATCAGGCGCACAAACCGTCAAACGCGCCGAAGTTAAATAGTCGTTAATTTTTTTGATAATGTTTATTTTTCTGCTACAATACACCTGCTTCAATAGTAAGTATGGTTGTCATAGTTATGTATCTTCACGCCCTTATCTCCGAAGGGGTAGGCAGACGTACAAGCAGTGCACCCACGATTAGCCGAAGATACTGATACCCACAATTTGCTAGGTGTCAAGTCTATCGCCAACCGGGCATTTTTCCAATGCAATGGGCAAAGTTGATTTTATCAGAAAACTGAAAAAATACATTTTTTTAATTATTATGTTCCAGTTTGAAAGGTAAGGTAGTTGAGAATTGATGTGTGGTGTTATATCCTCAACCAAGGATAATATTTTGTTTTCAGTTTTTATATCTCCGAAACAAAATGATATAACATCATCATTCTCAAAACAGAGGAAAACTGCAGCAACCGACTTCTTACCTACTGTATCTCTGGAATATCTTAAATAAAAGTAACGAAATTTATATGGGACATAATAGAAAGAATAATGTTGGAATAAAAAAATTAAAATCGTTAAAAATACGAAGAAGTTTTGAGGTAATAAACATTTAAAAAAAAATTATCTGATTAGGGAATCTCCGTCTTTTAGGGAAATCAGGTGGAAATATAACTCATCGTATATCAGTAGGATGCAGAGAGTTTAATGGACTACGAACTAGAAAAGCTATGCTAAGCAAAAGTCGTATTCCATTTCGTTAACACTCGCTGCAGCGCTGAATAATAATAAATCGTCCAACCAAAGCTAAAATCAAGTAGCGTTGCAATGTATATTAGAGTGTAACATACGGACTGACTGTTGAGTTACCTTCAATATTTAAGAACTTGATAGTTGGCGATCATATATATGATGAGAAAAAATAACAATAAAAATAAATATTAAAATACTTCTTATTAAACTTAGTAAACAGTACACCGAGAATCCTGTTATCCTTATAATCCTATATATATTTACCTGCACCATACTTGGACATCACGCGATCGCACGTGTCGCGCAGAGCGCTATCAACATAGAATAGCGGGTGGTGGCGGCAGCGTATCCTTGATGTCGACTAGCGCGTACTAGAGAGTATAATATCCACATTTCATTTATTTTTAGAGAAACATTGGTCAAAAATTAAGCCCCTAATTTTATTATTTCATTTTAACGAGAATCGAATACCGAGTACTCTCCAGAAGCATCGAAGGTAATTCACCAGTCAGTCTGTATATTTGCGACCAGAAAACGTTAGTGCCGTAAATTTTATGGCGCTTAGACTGTACTTTAGTGGAACACATGTGGCATGGCAGGGCATGCCTTGTCTAGTACGTCACATACATTAGTACATAGAAATCTTTGGTAGGATGACCCTTAACAATTATTAAGCTTAGACATATCATATTTATGACGTCAATCCAACATTTATAAGAATTGGTATTTCCGTCCACTAAAAAGCTATAACTCATAAGTGCAACAAAACGACGATTATAACGTCATTCATTAATCATTTTCTCGCGATTCCTACGTCTTTAGGCATGTTTTTAAAAGAAAAAATTTATGACATATGTAACGTCCTCTCTGTTTCTAGAAAGCGTGGGTGCTTTGTAAATAAATAAAACGGTTCTAGGACATTATAAACCTGCGATATTTCCTAAGAAGTATTAATTATTTGTTTTCGAGTTAAGGACAGTTGTTAAACACATATCCTGCTAATAATATGTATTTTCTTGTGTATATAATGTATGCGTTTGTAATGATTGTGTGTGCATTGTGTTTTGCACTTGTAACCTTAACCTTACACCTTCGTTTATGGTAATGTACTTCCTTGTTAATATTATTAATTATAATAAATAATGCCGGATACAATAGAGTTAGATAAGATCATTAAATCTTTTAAAAATAATTACATACAACATTGTCATGATGTCGTGTTTTAAACAAAACTACGTGCTCTCTGATACCTAGGAAGTGTAAGGAATCGCCTAAATACAAGTTATTATATTATACTAGCTGCAGCGAGCAACCCACTGGATTATTAATGATTTTAGTGAATCACACGGGATCACCTAATTTTTACAGCTTAAATTTTGTATATAGCTACTAGTATCAAAATTCTGAAACTTGGAAATTTATCCCTAACCCTCTAACCTAGGGGATAGAATTTGATATGGAAGAGGTGTGAAAAATGGGTATAGAGATTCCATATTATAAATAATAAAACAAATATTTAGGATTTTTAGTAAATCACCTTTAAATTACGAGATATATGTTTGTATGGTTTTTCCCATACAAATATAATTTCATGCTGGAGAAATAATACAAATTCTTAGACTTATTACAAATTAAAACATAATTGTTCCTGGTTTTTGAAAAATCAAAACAGATGAAATGCAACTGAATCCATGTACATGTAAAATCTTGCCAGGAAAAGACTATATGAGTCGCAATGCCAATTTATCAGATTTCATGTAGAGCCAAGCTAACTCTACATGCCAAACAAGCTATCTATTTTGTATATGATGTAGAGTGGTGTAGAGTTTGTGAACTTAGTGCTTGTAGACTTATAGCCTAAGATCAGAGTTAGAAGCTTGGCTCTACATGAGATCTGATAACTTTTTGACAGTGCGAACAGCAATTTCATGTCAGTTGTTAGAGTTAGACCCCATTAAATGCAAGTAATATCTTAAAATGGCTCTCCTGGAAAATTGTAAAAACTGCAATTGTACCCTTGTTTTACCAAAGGTGCGATATTTTCTGTAGATATGTATAACGCATTCACAAAGGAACAGGAAGCATTCATAAGAAAACCGGAGAGCTCCGAGGCCCCGGGCTGCATTACGGCATTTCCCGCAAAACGAGTTTATAATGCTATTAAAACTTTAAAATATTTGCAATGACACATGTCTGAATCAGGAAAAAATATTTGACATTTGAAAATGAAGTTTTTTTGATATTTTTTAGATAAAAATAATGATTGCCTCTTGGTCCAGGAGATTATCTTGAAGGTCGGGACCACGGATTAAGTGGATACGCCTTTCAAGACAATTTCTAAGTTTGTCAGTGTTACTTGCATTTACACACAGAAATACAGAGTTATAGTAGGTAACTAGCGATGAAATAAAATCACTCCAAAGTTATTTTAATACCTTGTCATCTCATTCAGTAGGATAAAATAGTACAACACTGCTTATTTCTATTTTTACACAATATATCTACAAACGTATGACACTTTGACAGTGATAGGAGCGTTTGCTCGTATGCGCGGTGAAACGTTCTCTCACCAATGCCGTGTATTTATGTAGTCTATGGTCGCGACCTTATGGTCTGAGCCGAATGGGCTCAGAATATTAGATTCCAAGTTCAAAAGTGGGGTTAAGAAAAGTTTTTCGGATTTGAAGTCAAGCGGGCATGGGGCATAACCTAGGCTATGCCAATTCTGGTAAAAATAAGAAAAAAGTGTAGGTCACTTGATTCAGACTTAATAGGAATATTTTTAAAAATGCTGAAAATTAGCTCCCCAGCCGATATCTTTAGGTACCCCTTGTTTTTCCGGGCTGCTTCAAAGAATAGGCCCTCTGCTATTTTGCCTGGCAGTTTGTAAGAGGCAAACGATTGGCTATACGAGTCACTACCATTATGGCTACTAGGTGGTAGAGTTCTGTGTTGTCTTGTCCGGGTCTGGTACCATTGCCTTACCAATTCCTGCTGCAATAGCGTCTTGTTCCACTTTTGAGTGTAAGGTAGCCGTTAAACTTATTCATGTGGCATTAACACCCTGCCACTTAAATAGCAACGCACTATTAACATCTTTGGTGTCTATAGGCGATGGTTATCTCTTATCATCAGGCCCATCTATTTGTTTGAAATCTTATCTTATAAAAGAACATGCTCACAAATGTCTTAACTTTAGTGTTTTTCCATATCATAACATAGCAAAAAAGCAGATGGGTCTCCTGATGGAAAGAGAAACCATCTTCTATAGACACCAAAGGTGTTAATGGTGCGTTGCTATCCCCGTGCCGGGATGGCAATGCTACTTGCATAAGTTAAACTAACGGCCGGTTTCCGAAACGCAAATTAATTTTAATAAGCAATTAACCTATGTTTAACATATTTTTTACAAGCAAAAGATCTGTTAAACACAGTAAATGCTGGTTAAAATTAATTTGCGTTTCGGAAACCGGCCGTAACTAGCCTTCAAACCGGATCATGGCAATGACAAGTATTGACGTTATTACGGTAGAAAGGTAAGGCGGTGGTACCAAATACCTAGGCGAGGCGTTGCGCAACTCTACCACTTAGTAGTCACGAAGTTAGCGATACGCATATTCAAGCAATCGCCTTTACGACCTGGCTGGCAGAATTCTATTCTTCAAAAAGTCCCGGACCGACACGGGAGAAATTAATATTGTATATATATGCAATTAATTTTTTTGTTTTATTTTCCTAATTTTTATTTTTTTTTTATTTTTCAGGTAAGCATAAATAGAAAGTTCGATTTATTCAGAAATTACGAGTAACATCTAAACAATTTTATTGTAAGTAATTAAGTGTAAAACTCGTTTTTTTGCTTTTTTTTTTTTATAGTAGAGGGGGCAAACGAGCAGATGGTGCACCTGATGGTAAGTGATCACCGCCGCCCATGGACATCCGCAATACCGGGGGTATTGCAGCTGCGTTGCCGGCCTTTTAAGAATGAATAAGCTCGTTTCTTGAAGGTCCCTAAGTCGTATCCATTCGGAAACACCCCCGAGGGTAATAGATTCCACAAAGGAATAATGCGAGGCAAAAAGTGTCGACAAAAGCGCACGGTTGTGGATTTCCAGACATCGAGGTGGTGAGGATGGAACTTTAAATTTTGACGCGATGTCCGATGGTGGAATTTAGCGGCAGGCATTAGTCCGAACAACTCGTCGGAACACTCCCCATGATAAATACGGTAAAAGATGCAGAGCGAGCCTACATCTCTGCGTAACGCCAAAGAGTCAAGCCGATTAGAAATAGCCTGGTCGTCGACGATTCGAACCGCTCTACGTTGAATGCGATCAAGGGGAAGAAGCTGGTACTGAGGAGCTCCGGCCCAGAGGTGAGAACAGTACTCCATGTGAGGTCGAATTTGGGCCTTGTAAAGTTGGAGGCGATGGGCTGGCATGAAGTACTGCTTTGCTCTACTGAGTACACCAAGCTTTTTGGAGGCTAGTTTAGCCTTCCCTTCCAAATGACCGCGGAACTGAACGTTGTTCGATATGTCGACTCCCAGAATTCCAATACTGGCTGAGGCTGTCAGGAGAGTATTTTCGAATCGAGGTGATACGACAAAGGGAAATAAAAGACTTAATGCCACTTGCTTTTCAGCAATACGGCTTTTTAATTATTTTGCCTATCAGCTATCAGCTAGAAATGCTCTGGCTATATGCATATGTCAAAACTTCTTATTCAAAAGAGTATCATCACGCCAGGTTCTCTTGCAGGGTAGGTAGAGTAAACCGACCATTCCAGTTCACCACGATTGATCGGTTTGTCGGTTGACGAGATGAGTGGTGATTCTCATGACCTGATAAAGATTATCGACTATTTCTAGTGATAACCGCAACCGATGGCTTTACATTCTCATCCGAGACATGGGAGTGGTAGTATACCACTCTTCCAGATTCCGAATTGCTACTGAGATTTTGGATTTTCGAGAAAACCCCGAAAATACCTCAATAACAATTTTGCCCAAGGATCAAACCCAGGACTTCATTAACTAAGCTAAATAGGATATCCCCTAGATTACGAAACTTATAATTTACTTAAAATTAGTTGTGCCCAAGTTTTGCCCTAACATTTTATATAGTTGAGTGGTGAAGTTCTTTGCGAGCTATCCTTGAAAATTCTAATCTAAGTAGCTCCTCAAAGACTGATAAGTATTTTTTATAAGATATCAAACAATCTAATGGCTCTCCTTATAGAAAGAGACAACCATCGCTTATAGACACCAATTATGTTAATGGTGCGTTGCTATCCTTTTGGCGGGGTCTTAATGCCACATGCATAAGTTTACGGGGTAGCCCGAACCTGCTCTGCCCTGCAACTCAGAACATGAACGTGGTAAGGTCTGATGCTATTGCGGCAGGAATAGGTAAGGTGGTGGTACCAGACCCGGGCGAGACAATGTAGAACTTTATCATCTACTAGCTGTTGTCCACGATTTCGTCCGCGCGGACTTCGTTTACTCCGCACACCTCCTCCCTCGTAGGTGATAGCGTGATAATATGTAGCCTTTATGTTGATCCGACCTATAAGTAATATTCATGCAAAATTTGAAGTAAATCCATGTAGTACTTTTTGAGTTTACCCCGGACATACATACAGACAAACAGACTAACAGACAAAAATTCTAAAAACTATATTTTTGGCTTCGATATCGATTGTAGATCACGTCCCAAGTATTCTTTTAAAAAAATATTCAATGTACAGTTTTGACTTTCCTACGATTTTATTATATGTATAGATTTGCCACGATGGTAATGACTCGCATAGATAATCATTCGCCTCTTACTAACTGCCTGGCAGAAAAGCAGATAGTATATTCTTCAAAATGAACCTGGAAAACACGGGGGAAAATCTTGGCTGGTCAAATTAAGTACGAGTACACTAGAGATAGCCTGTGTCCGAAATACAACCGTAGACTAAACAATCACTACATAGTATAAAACAAAGTCGCTTTCTCTGTCTGTCCTTATGTCCCTATGTATGCTTAAATCTTTAAAACTACGCAACGGACTTTGATCCGGTTTTTTTTAATAGATAGATTGATTCTTGAGGAAGGTTTAAGTGTATAAACCTTTCCGATATTCCCACTGGAACAAAAGCTACGCGGGTGAAACCGCGGGCAGGTCGCTAGTCTTATATATAAAATTCTCGTGTCACAATGTTCGTTCCCGTACTCCTCCGAAACGGCTTGACCGATTTTGATGAAATTTCGTATGCATATTCAGTGGGTCTGAGAATCGGCCTACATCTATTTTTAATCCCCCTAAATGTTAAGGGTTGTCCACCCCTAAAATTTTTTTTACTTTATGGACAATTTTTTTTATTTTTATTTTTTTATGATTCAGCATTAAAAAATAGATATAACTCTAAATTTTTACCCTTCTATCACCAACCCTTATTTTTTTATTAAATAATTTATATGGCAAAACAACGTTTGCCGGGTCAACTAGTGTTAACTATATAACTTAACGTAGGTTTGTCAACAATATGGTGCTATGTGCAATCTTAAATGGATGCAGAAAAATTATATAATGCAAATAATAAAATTTAATCAAATAAGAAGGTCAAACTTAAATCTTTAAAACTACGCAACAGATTTTGATGCGGCGTTTTTAATAGATAGACTGATTCTTGAGGAAGGTTTTAGTATATAAACCTTTCCGATATTCCCACGGGAACAAAAGCTACGTGGGTCAAATCGCGAGCAGGTCGCTAGCAACATAATATTCACGGGACAAATTACACTTACTGATCTAACCCCAAAGTAAGCAAATTATTTGCTTGTGTTATGGGTGTTAGTCAACGAAACTAATACATATATAAATACTGGAATATATTTAATAAACATCCAAATCCGGAAATACAAACATTTATGCTCATCACACACAAATGCTTGTCCCCGTCGGGGATCGAACCCGAGCCCCGTCGATTGCGTATTTATGGTCGCTCGACCAACGGGGCGGTAAAATCTCTTAAGTTTGACAACTGACTTCAGCCGTAAATAAAATAGTATATATGTGTGTATATTATTATGTGAGTATTATTATATTATCATGTATGTCACATAAATATAGTGTGTGTAATATTTATTTTTATTAATATACTAGCTGTTGCCAGCGACTTCGTCCGCGCGGACTTCGTTTACTCCGCACAGCACCTCCCCGCTAGGTGATAGCGTGATAATATGTAGCCTATATGTTGACCCGACCTGTTAGTAATATTCATGCAAAATTTGAAGTAAATCCATGCAGTACTTTTTGATTTTACCCCGGAAATACATACAGACAAACAGACAAACAGACAAACAGATAAACAGACAAATAGACAAACAGACAAACAGACAAAAATTCTAAAAACTATATTTTTGGCTTCGATATCGATTGTTGATCACGCTCCAAGTATTCTTTTAAAAAATATATTCAATGTACAGTTTTGACTTTCCTACGATTTTATTATATGTATAGATGTATTTCTGATGCATTTTATTTAATGTGATGCTTATCATAATTAATAATTTATAATTTATGTATAATGCTATTTGTTAAAAGTAAATAATTGACTATGAAATATATAAATATAAATTTTAGAGAATAATAATAATAGTAATTATTAGTTAATGGTAATTCTTAGTAATAATTTGTTATATTAATTAAAATTAGTGTTAAGTTTTTGTCAAAGGTTATTGTAAAGTAGAATATACATATTATAGTTATATATCTAACTAAAAACAATCTTGCATGCTATTGAGAAATGGTGGAATATTGTACTACAAATAAATATTAACATCTTTATATTATATCATGTTGCAAGGAATGTACGAATAAAAAAAGAAATAAAAATATTTAATTTATGCAGTCTGCCGAAATATAAACTTTAACTGTGACAAATTTCATGATACGCCGTTTGCGCATTTTTTTATATCATAAGATAGCAAACAAGCAGACGGCTCTCCTGATGGAAAGAGTCAACCATCGCCTATAGACACCAAAGGTGTTAATGGTGCGTTGCTATCTTGTGGCCAGGTCTAATGCCACATGCATAAGTTTACCGGCTACTTTACCCTCCAAACCGGAACACGATAGCGACAAGCACTGACGCTATTGCGGCAGGTATAGGTAAGGCGGTGGTACCTGACCCGGGCGAGACAATGCAGAACTCTACCACCTGGTAGCCACGATAGTAGTGACTCGCATAGCAATTGTCCTAACACGGAGTATAAAGTTTAGCCTTCACGCGGGCTAGTAGTAATCTTATAGATTACTACTAGCCCGCTGCATTATAATAGTTTTTGGCGAATCCCGGGGGATTACCTAACTTTTCCGGAACAAAATGTATCCTTTAGTGCTATTCCAGGTCATCATCTATCTGTGTGTCAAATTTCATTCTAATCCATGTAGTAGTTTTTGCGTGATTGAGTAACAAACATCCATCCATCCAAACATTCAAACTTTCGCATTTATAATATTAATATAGATAAAATAGCTGACCCGGCAAACGTTGTTTTGCCATACATATTAGGAATCCATAGCGGACAAACAACGTGACACGTAATTTATATAAGTATACGGTATTGTCCTTCCAGGCAGCCGAAAGAGCATTGAACTTTATATGGTAGTTAAGTATCCTTGTATTTTCTAAATTTCCCCACAATTGTCTTAATATTTTTTTTATAAGAATCTTCTCCTGACAATTACAAACACAACAAAAAAGTAATTAGCGAAATCGGTCCTGCCTTTCACGCCTGATGTGAACACGGAAAATAGGGATTGATTTTTATATAACATACTAGCTGTTGCCAGCGACTTCCTCCGCACGGACTTCGTTTACTCCTAAAGTATACTTATAAAGGTGGCATATCCCACGGAACTCGGATACCACCTTTAGTGTCTATAGACAGAGTTATCTCTTCCAACAGAAGAGCAATCACTTATTGGGTATCCTACGACATATAAATAAAAAACAGAATCTTGTAACGTCCGCTTTCAAAAGATAAGGACGAAGAAAGTTTTGCTTTAGATTCCGGGCACAAAATTTGAAAGGCTATGGTATATTATATTCGAAGCGAGAACTTGTGAAAACTGACCGTGCTGTGAATCTTAAACTCCTTTAGCGTACGGGGTCCATTTCACTTTCATTTACATTTTTTTTTATATCACTAAATAACAATCTATATCTGTACATATAACAAAATCGTAGGAAAGTCAAAACTGTACATTGAATATTTTTTAAAAGAATACTTGGGGCGTGATCTACAATCGATATCGAAGCAAAAATATAGTTTTTAGAATTTTTGTCTGTTTGTCTGTATGTATGTCCGGGGTAAACTCAAAAAGTACCGCATGGATTTACTTCAAATTTTGCATGAATATTACTAACAGGTCGGGTCAACATATAGGCTACATATTATCACGCTATCAGCTACGGGGGAGGGGCTGTGCGGAGTAAACGAAGTCCACGCGGACGAAGTCGCAGGCAACAGCTAGTCCATATACTAATATTATAAATGCGAAAGTAACTCTGTCTGTCTCTCTCTTTTTCACGCCTAAACGAATACACTGATTTGGATGAAATTTGGTACAGATATAGTCTAAGATCCGAGAAAGGAGATAGGTTAGGTTTTATCCCGGAAATCCCATGGGAACGGGAACTGTACGGGTAAAACCCCGGGTCTATTTATCTTTTAAACTACGATAATAAGGAGTAGGCTACTTTTATGTTAGAATTTTTTTCACACGGACGAATTATGCTGTGCCCAGCTAGGTTAAAATATGTTCAATATCCATTTCCATTCCATTTTTTTCATTCTCCCATAAATTAAATTAAAATAATTCTAGCTGTACTGGCCTTGACATCACTTATATTTTTATTAGGTGGCTTAATTCTAAGGTCTGGCTTTGGGGTTGTAAACTATTCTGAAAAAAGCTCTAACGATATTAAATCTTATAGTTACAATGTTTTCCCCTTATTATATTAGTTTAGAAGTATAGATTATTTCTACATTAATATTATAAGGGGAAAATATTTGTTCTTTTTGTATGTGTGTAAATCATAAACTCAATAACTACTTGACCAATCTTAAAAATTCTTTTACCATTTGAAAGCTACACTAGGCTAGAAATAGGCTAACTAGAAATAGGCTAGTTTTTAGCCGACTAACCAAAAGAATGGTTTTACCTTACGCGAACGAATCCGAGAGGAACAGCTAGTTGTTAATACCTTGGGTATGGGTTAATATAAGTAAACTTGTATACATTCACTTCTGCCTAAACATTTGAGAATATGGGCGTGATTTTTTTTTATATCATAATATAGCAAACAAGCAGATGGGTCTCCTGATGGAAAGAGTCAACCATCGCCTATAGACACCAAAGATGTTAATGGTGCGTTGCTATCTTGTGGCGAGGTCTAATGCCACATGCATAGGTTTACCGGCTACCTTACCCTCCAAACCGGAACACGACATTGACAAGCACTGACGCTATTGCGGCAGAGACAATGCAGAACTCTACCACCTAGTAGCCACGATGGTAGTGACTCGATAGCCAATCGGTCGCCTTTTACGACCTGCCTGGCAGAACGGCAGTTGGCCTATTCTTAAAAGGAGGCCGGGGCCAACACGGCGAAAATAATATTTTTAATTTACATTCATGCTAGTACATAATATATATAATGGCTAGACTCTCAAAAAATATAGAAATGGCTACAAAGGAAATTTTGTGGTTACCATACTCCAACGGGGAGGATAAAATGATTGGTCTTTATTACAACAATGATGAAACAATCCTCGAGATATATGTATATTGAAATCAAAAGTCCTTGATGTAAATTACAGTTTGCGAATGAATCATTCGCTTTCTTTTGTTACTTAACATTTAATTATGCGATATAAAATATTCAACTTTGGATAATAATTATTAGCTACTAGCTGTTGCCAGCGACTTCGTCCGCGCGCACTTTGTTTACTCCGCACAGCTCCTCCCCCGTAGGTGATAGCGTGATAATATGTAGCCTATATGTTTACCCGACCTGTCAGTTAGTTTTAGTTAGTGTTAGTTAGTTATATTCATGCAAAATTTAAAGTAAATCCATGCAGTACTTTTTGAGTTTACCCCGGACATACATACAGACAAACAGACAAAAATTCTAAAAACTATATTTTTGGCTTCGATATCGATTGTAGATCACGCCCCAAGTATTCTTTAAAAAATTATTTAATGTACAGTTTTGACTTTCCTGCGATTTTATTATATGTATAGATGATTGTTTTATGACCGTCTTGTGGTCTGAGGACTATTCGAGATCCCAGGTACGATTCACGAGTGGGTCAAAAGTGTTCTTGAGGATTTTCTAAGTTTGTCTATAATATTCAAAATCTTAGTAGCAGCCTAGAGTTTGGCAGTTCATGTATTTCTGCCCCTATGTTTGGGATTCTCGATTATCAATGGCGATCACCAAGGGATAAACCGGTGAACCGTGGTACACCGGAAAGTCTTTTTCGTTTTTAGATATTAAATTCAAGCTGCCTATCTCGCAAGGGACCGCCCCGTTGGTCGAGTGGTTAGCGACCCTGACTACGCAAGCAACGGGGCTCGGGTTCGATCCCCGCATTTGTGTAACGAGCATAAATGTTTGTATTTCCGGGTTTGGGTGTTTATTATGTATGTAAAAGTATTTATATATGTATTTCTATGTATTAGTATCGTTTGCTAACACCCATAACACAAGCAAATAATTTGCTTACTTTGGGGTTAGATCAGTCAGTGTAATTTGTCCCGTGAATATTTATTATTTATATATTTATTATCTCGCAAGGGAACCGGATTGACGATACTTTTTGAAGTTTAACGTCTTTAGAATCGTTGTGATTTCAAACTCAATGAAACAAAAATTTGTTACGATAGAGAACCAAACACATTAATGTATATGATTAAATGCGCAATAGAAAAAAAAATAGAAGACATTACACCGTAATTCATATTTAAAATATCATCTAGACGGGAACCAAAAACTATCTTCACGCCCGTACCCCCGGAGAGTTAGGCAGAGTTGCAACATGTGCACCCACGATTAGCTCAAGATACTTGGTCCCTCAATGTAATAGGTGTCAAGCCTACTGCCAACCGGGCACTTTCCAACCCCGGACAACATTGTGTTTTATCAAAAAAATGAAAAAACACATTCTTGAATTGCCCGATCCGGGAATCGAACCCGGATCTTACACCGGATCTTCTTCTTCCGCCGGATCTTCTCAGTGTGTGGCCGCGTTTCCGATCTAGTAGTAGTTTTTAAAGAAATATGTTGACGTGTCAAAATAACTAGTAAAAAGAGTTATTGAATAAAGTATTTCTGATTTCTGATTTCTGGACCTCATGTGGTTAATCGGACACCAGACCACTAGACCACAGAGGCGATAGATGGTAACCATTAAGTTGTAAAACCACCCAGATACAAACTGTATTTTTCCTCCGTGTTGGTCCAGACTCCTTTGAAGAATATACCAACTGCGGATTTGCCAGGCAGGACATAAGAGGCAACCGATTGGCTATGCGTGTCACTACCATCGAGACTACTAGATGGTAGAGATCCGCAACGTCTTGCCCGGGCATTTGGTATCACCGCCTTATCTATTCAAGCTGCAATAGCGGCAATGCTAGTCATTGTTGTGTTCCGGTAAGGGTAAAGTAGCCGGTAGACTTAGGCTCAACTCAAATTGGCGCAGAGTCGAAGAGTCATATTTTTCCGCCAAAGAATATTCATCTCTATTGTTCTATTATTTAAGTACCGACTCCAGCCGAGCGTCGAAGCGCGAATGCGCGCGTCAACGCGCGTCGACGTGCGCTTCCATATTTACATAGCACAAACTTTAAGAACAAAATAATTAATATAACAATAAAGATGAACATGCTTTAGGAAAAATATTGAAGCGTCATATTTTTCCTAAAGCATATTCATCTTTATTATTTATACTCTGCGCCAATGTGAGTTGAGCCTTATGCATGTGGCATTATGTGTTTCCACACGGTTAGTAACGTACAATTAACATCTTTGGTGAGTATAGCCGATGGTTTCTCTTTCCATCAGTAGAGCCATCTGCTTATTTGCTATCTCAAAAATAGAAAAGTTTCTTAGGACCTCAAAACGTACAGGTCTGATGAAACTCGATTTTTGAAAACCGGGGTAAGACTTACCTATTTAATTCCTTGAACGGGAGGTGAAATAATTTACCTTCCTGCAACGCAGTTCGTAGACCGCTAACAAAGACACAAAAACTAAACATGTTTCTCGTATGTCATTAAACTCTTAACAAGTCACGATGTTGTGACTTGATAGAATTCTGTAACGAAGGAAGCGCTCTAAGTTATTAAGAATTCAAAAACGTCCATTTGTATAAATTCACCTCTGTGGTCTACTGATCCAATGTCGGAGTTGCCCGCATGAGGTTCCGGATTCAATTCCTGGGTCGGGTCGATATGACTTATGAAATTTAGTACACGTGCCTGCATAAATAGAACATTATGCTCAAATATTGTTCGGATTCCAACAATATTACATACATGTATGTCAAACTATTATAATCGTAGATAACCTTCGTTTTTTCGGCGGTTGATAATAAAGTAGCTACCGGTTTCAGTTGGTGCCACCTTGTATGTTATAGTCATTATTGTACTGCTATCTGCTTGTTTATTATATTCTAAAAAAAAGCACGCAAACTTATAAGCATTAATTATAAATTGAATCCCGTCTTTTGTAGATTGTTATTTAAAATCAACTATAAATATTGCGCTTAAGGTTGGATGTACAAAAACATATGTTTTTGCCATATCTATAACTGCTTATGTGAAATTAGAAGGAAATTAGCGACAGTTTTGAGTGTCAGTTTTGTTCGGGACTGTACATCTTGGGTTTTTTATATAAATGGGAAATTTATATTTTATAAATAACTAGCGGCCCGTTAGGTGCTTCGCTACGTATCGCCATATATTGAATTCATTATTTACAAAAAATGTGATGAATGAAGAACGGCTCTACCGATTTTGTACAAACTTTACATAAACCATTTACTAAATAGTCCGAACAAAGCCTAAACATTTAGTTTGGATAGGTGAGCCCGTCCTTGAGTTATAAAATTACAACGAAAAGTGGTATTGATTTTTATATATATGCCGCAGTGAAATTGTCAATGCCGTTAGATTATAATCTAACTAAGTGATATTATAATTTAACTGCTAACCTAACCTAACCAAATTATAAAATCCCTAGGTAGATTATAATCTAACGACTATTGACAATTTAACTGCGACATATATAGATTTTGCATGCCAGCTGCATCCAAATATTTGAGATTATCAATATGTTTTGCAATAAATAATTAATTGATTGACAGGTTATCTTTTTCTATTAGGAGATACATCAATTGATATATCCTATGAAAAAATTGTCTATTAAATAGTTATGAACGTTATGTCTTATGTCTATCGGTACAAACATAGCCAGGATGTAAAAAATGATGATTACAGACACAAGTCACGGCTATCGAGATACTGAAACGAAGATGAATGCTGTACTTTCGGTTCGTTGACACGTCAACGAATTACATGAAGCAACACTATAATATTTACATTGCATCACAGACAAATAAAACTGTGTATTATTACAAAAATACATATTGCAACTTTGACCGTGCGAACACGGGGTTACGCAAGATGGCGTATCCGATTTTACGAAAGAAACGCGACCCGATATTTAATATTTCGAGTCGAGTGAGCACAGGCGATTTACCAATGCCTTGCAAGTCTATATTTAGTGTTCCAGATTAAAATCGATATGCACCCTGGGGAAAAATTACAGCTTGCCTTAGTTAGTGAAAGATAACTTTGTAAAACAAACAAATCTTGTGAGAACGTAATACCTTAAGGCGCTTTTGGCGGAGGAATGCTACACGTCAAGAAAAATGTTCGATCGACACTGACTATTGTTACAACACAATTATAATAACATTTATACAGGAAGACTATACTTTAGGACACAATAAATAATGGTCTTATGTAACTAATCCATACTAATATTATAAATGCGAAATAATTCTGTCCGTCTGTCTGTCTCTTCTTGACACCTAAACTACTGAGCCGATTTGAATGAAAGTACAAAGATAGTTTGACTCGAAAAAGGACATAGGATAGTTTTTGTCTCAGAAATCCCAGGAGAACGGGAACTATGCGGGTAAACCCCAGGACAGTTAAGGTGTTAATGGTGCGTTGGTGCGTATCTGTCTTGTGGCGAGGTCTAATGCCACATGCTTAAGTTTACCGGTTACCTTACCCTCCAAACCAGAACACGGCAATGACAAGTATTGACGCTATTGCTGCAGGAATAGGTAAGGCGGTGGTACCAGATCTGGGCGAGACAATGCAGAACTTTACCACCTAGTCGCCACGATGGTAGTGACTCGCAAAGCCAATTGGTCACCTTTTACGACCTGCCTGGCAGAACGGCAGTTAGTCTATTTTTCAAAGGAACCTAGAACCAACATGGGGAAAAATTTTATTTATATTTTTGAGATACACACACTTATTTTAGACATTTTTTCACGCGGACGAAGTCGCGGAACCAGCTAGTAGAAATATTAAAAGAGAACATTACTTACCTCGTAAACTTCAACGAAATTAGTGCAGTAAAATTACATTAAATTGGTAAATTGCGTGCGTGCCACGCGTAATGTATGGTTTCGAAGTTGTCCGTTACAATAATGCGGACTAAGAAGAGGGCTTTCGTTGTTTAATACTATGAATATTTAACCTATTTAACGTCAATGAGATATATTTTCGCACCAC
This sequence comes from Apodemia mormo, assembly GCA_036924255.1. Taxonomy (NCBI): domain Eukaryota; kingdom Metazoa; phylum Arthropoda; class Insecta; order Lepidoptera; family Riodinidae; genus Apodemia; species Apodemia mormo. The sequence continues at coordinate 11,129,345 of JAUPFN010000025.1, read as the reverse complement.
AGGTTCACCACCTAAACTTCTCCAATTTTATTTTATAAGTTGGCCGAGTATTATTAATAAACTTGTTAAGCCTCTATGAGGATAAAGGAAAAATATCTCGGCTTATGAAGCCTTATATAAAGAATTATATTTATTATACTAACGTGATTTTTTTTTTCCCACCCCCAAAATCAACCGTTCAGCTGACAGCGGGAGGGGGGGGGGGGAGGGAGGAGGGAAAGGGAGACACTTAACTCTAACAAAAATTAGCACTTTCAAGCTTCACAAATATTTCACAAACGAGTCCTTTCATCGAAAAGTAGTTTTCACAAACTTGCAATATCTATACATATAATAAAATCGTAGGGAAGTCGAAACTGTACATTGAATATATTTTTAAAAGAATACTTGGGGCGTGATCTACAAACGACATTGAAACCCAAAATATTGTTTTTAGAATTGTTGTCTGTTTGTCTGCTCGTCTGCTTGTCTGTTTGTCTGTTTGTCTGTTAGTCTGTTTGTCTGTTTGTCTGTTTGTCTGTTAGTCTGTTAGTCTGTTTGTCTGTTTGTCTGTTTGTCTGTTTGTCTGTTTGTCTGTTTGTCTGTTTGTATGTTTGTCTGTTTGTCTGTCTGTTTGCCTGTTTGTCTGTTTGTCTGTCTGTTTGTCTGTTTGTCTGTCTGTCTGTCTGTTTGTATGTTTGTCTGTATGTTTGTCTGTATGTATGTCCGGGGTAAACTCGATGAAAAAACGATTTTATTATATGTATAGATTTAGGTCAAAATTTAAGAAACTATTTTTTTTTATATATTTGGTATCAGAATTACGTGCTGAACCACCTCCTAGATAAGTACACTCTTTTACCAGTCAATCTATATTAATACGTAAAACAAAAACTTGTACATCTTTTTACGGCAATAACGCGAACGGAGGGGCATGAAATTTGTCACAATTAAAGTTTACATTGCAGAAGAATCAAGGAACCTAAACTTAATATATAGTTACGTGTCACTTTGTTTGCCAGCGATGGATTCCTAAACTACTGAAGCGATTTCAATGAAATTTGTAGATATCTATTGTTTGGTTCAACTTAAAAGATAGGATAGTTTTTATCTCCATTAACCCCCCCTCCCCTCTCGAGTACCTCATCAAAATACTCAATACACATAATTTGTATGGCAAAACAACGTTTGTCGTTTCAGCTAGTTTTTTTTTAAATTGCATTGAAAATACATTAAATTAATAAAAATACACATTACCCACATACACTACATTTTTTGTCATACATTATCATGTACACACATGTACATTATTATGTGTATGGTTAAACTAAGTTTTCAAACTTTACTTGACAAAATTGTTATCTGTTTTTTTAATACACTTTACCTGTCCTGTACATAGTTTTTATTAAAAAACGTAATGTGAATACTACCGCGTTCATATTATGTATTTAAAACTATATTGCGTATTTATATTGTTTTTGTTAATTAACATTTTATTCGGTATATGACTCGACATGAAGCTTTGCGTATAAATAGTCGTATTGTACCAATAAGGAACTGAAAATTAATAAGATCGGTCACGTGCGAGTCGGATTCACACACGTACAGTTCCGTGCCACCGAGCAAAATTAACTGAGACTACTTGTATGGGGACTCCATTTGGGATCATTTTTTACTGTTTATTGTGATAACGGCTGCAGTAACACGTATTCTGTGAATATTTCAGGTATGTAATCAATTCAAGAAATAGAACTCTATGACAGACAGATAGGTGCAGTGTGCTATGGCGAGCGGAATTGTGTGCGCGTGTTCTTCCGTTTTTGAGTTTTATTTACAGATTCACGTAATTAATAACTTTAGTTTAAAGCTGCAAAGAGCTTTTTTCAAAGCTAAAAAAGAACAAAGGAAAATAACATTTGTAAAATAATACGGAAATGCGCTGTGTTCCGATACAGCTTGCCCCGCGGTGGCCCGTCCTGATGTGACTCTATGTACTCGACTATGCTCGAAGACTTCTATGTACCTATTAACATACTAGACAAGGCATCCACCATTTGTGTTTCACTAAAGTGCAGTCCATGGATTGTAACCTACGTCAGAGTTCGTTGACTGAAATACGTAAGCGCCATGAAATTCACGGCGGTTACCACCTAAGTATTACTTATACTCGCGTAGAGGTATTAGGTATTAGGTGTAGGTTAGAGGTAGTCTTCGTTCCTCCTGAAGATGCTTCGGTTTACGAAGTGAAACGTGCGTTGAGTGCGTACATAAATTGTGTGCTTTTGTGATTGTTGCCGGCGTGGACGTGGGTGTAAAAGTTTGGTGGATGTGGGTGGATAAGTGTGCTCCTGAGGTCTTCTTTTTGTCCGGACCATCGATGAGTCTTATCCATTTGTTAAACCGACGACTTTTTTTTCGGTACCATTGCGAAGGATATATAGAACAGTTCGCGGATAATAGCTTTAATTAATTTCACCTGTTTAATAATAGATTTTCCGCAAAGTAACGCCAGGAACAATAAAGTATCTCATTTTTAACATAATTTAGACTTTGAACACTGAAAAAAATCAATGCTTAGGTGTAGTTTTTGTTTCTTTTTGCTTAAAATACCTCAATTTAGCGGGATGTTTCAGGAATGGCCTGCAGTGTCAACCGGATTACAGATTTTTTTTTACAAATACTTATTTGATATCAGAATTGCGCATTGAATACCCTCCTTCAGTATGTATAGACTTACCATTCTGTATACGTCTTTTACCAATAGATATACGTAAAGCAAAATCTTGGTACCAATTTTTAGGACAATTACGCGAACGGAGGTGTATAAGGAACTGAAAATTAATGTCAAGGGCGAGTCGGACCCACAAACGTAGAGTTCCATACCACCGAGCAATATTACCCAAGACTACTTGTATAGGGAATCCGCTTGGGATCATTTTTTACTATTTATTGTGATAGCGGCTACAGTAACACGCATTCTGTGAATATTTCATGTATGTAATCAATTCAAGAAATAGAAATACATGACAACAATGCAGTATAATGGCGAGCAGAATTGCGTGCGCGTGTTCCTCCGTATTTGAGTATCTATACATATAATAAAATCGTAGGAAAGTCAAAACTGTACATGGAATATCTTTTTAAAGAATACTTGGGGCGTGTTCTACGATCGATATCGAAGCAAAAAATATAGTTTTTAGAATTTTTGTCTGTTTGTCTGTATGTATGTCCGGGGTAAACTCAAAAAGTACTGCATGGATTTACTTCAAATTTTGCAAGAATGTTGCTTACAGGTCGGGTCAACAAATAGGCTACATATTATCACGCTATCACCTACGGGGGAGGAGCAGTGCGGAGTAAACGAAGTCCGCGCGGATGAAGTCGCTGGCAACAGCTAGTTAATTTATAAAATTACATAATTAATAACTTTAAGTCAAGGCTACAAAGGCAATGGCATGATCCACGTTAAGATGTCAACAAAGGAGAATAACATTTGTAAAATAATACGGAAATATGTTAGTATACATATAGAAATAATTTCTATGTACCAACTAACATACTAAACAAAGCATCGCCACTAAAGTGCAGTCCATGGACTGTACCTACGTCAGAGCTCTAAATGAAGCTCGAAAGGGCCATGAAATTCACGGCGGTTACGACCTTTTGGTCGCGAATGTATCTTATAGTAAGGGAGTCTACAACATAAAACCTAGTTCCATAAGACTACCGGGTGGTATATACATACCTACATATTTAGGTAAGTCATTAATGGGGAAAGGCTGCAATGTGAAAACCCTGGCAGCGCCTACCTACCCAAATATTCGTAGTCTTATCGTACTAGAAATCGAACATTTTTTATTTAATTTTACTTATTTTTTTTATTTTCATAATAGCGCCACCAGATTTTTCACATTGCAGCATAGCCATTTCGTAATTCCCTATTAATGACGTATCTAATTATGTATATGTAATAAGTATGTATATGGTGTAGGGGTAAATAAGACACCGAATCCCGAATAATACTGTGTTATATCTCTAATGACAATGTAATATATGGGCCTACTGGAGTACAGAGTAATATAACAATAGAGAGTAATACAGAGTAGTTTATCTAAGCATAATAATATATAAATTTCATTTCACTGCATCATCAGGGCTAAAACTTAAATTGTCCAATTTAAGTTTTAGCCCTGATGGTGCAGTGAAATGCGAAACCGGTTGGCTATTTAAATAAAAAGTATATATTATATATAATTAGTGAATTGTGAAACAGTACAAGTGTAAAATTTAAAACAATAATTATGACAGAGTTTCACCAAGTGCCGACGACGGAAAGTATAAAATATATAAAATCTATATCTATATATAAAAATCAATCCCTATTTTCCTTGGTCACGACATCACGCCTGAATGGCTAGACCAATTTCGGTATTTTTTTTGTTGTGTTTGTAATTGTAAGGAGAAGGCTCTTATAAAAGAAAATATTAAGAAAATTGCGCGGAAAAATAGAAAATTTAAGAATACTTAACCACCATATAAAGTTTAATGCCATTTTGGCTGCGTGGAAGGACAATCCCGTAGACTTATATAAAATACGTGTCACGTTGTTTGTCCGATATGAATTCCTAATATGAATGGCAAAACAACGTTTGTCGGGTCAGCTAGTAAATTATAAAATATAGTTTATTTTTAATCATAACCTTACAACCATTCGGTAGTTTAAATCATAACCATGGAACTAGATTTTGGGCTCTTAGATCATTATAATATGCTATATTATACGCTGCATCGCTGCTTAATTTTGACTTTGTTGTACGATTTATGCCAATCGGGTAAAACGTGACAACCATATTCATATTAAATTTAAAAAGATAAATTTTGTACAACTAACTTAACAATAGGGTAGTGTTGAAAGCTTCCAACACAAATACCAGGTGCGTATGAGTTTCGTACAAATTAATTAGCCGATTCGCCTTGACTTCTTAAATGAAGACATGTGTAATGATAAATCGGCCTATCAATTATGTTCCGTGTAGAACACGCATCATAAATAAATCATCGAAATATTGTTCATCGTTTGTTCCGTCATTAGACAACCGTCTGCTTTGCAAAATAAAACATTATAACAATAAAATATTGAATACTAGCTGACCCGGCAACCGTTGTTCTGCTAACTTTGTGTCTACTTTTCCCTTTTTTTCTATATTTTTTCACCATTAAAACTTCCCTGGACTTCAACAATTAATTTAAAACCAAAATTAGCCAAATCGGTTCAGCCGTTCTCGAGTTTTAGCGAGACTTACAAACAGCATATATATAGATTTCAATATAAAAAAATAGCACACGTCGTGTTTGTCCTTTGAAGAATTGACTATCTGACATTCTGCCAGGCAGTTCGTAAAAGGCAAACGATCGTCCAAACTTGTCACTGACATCGTGAAATAAAAGTAATTTTTATTCAACTTCTACGGGTGCTTTTGAGTCAACATTTTAAAGTTAATACCGGATCGGAAACGCGGCCATACACAGAAAATCTGGTGAAAGAAACTCAATGGACTTGTTTATTGTGCATATACTTTTTTTAAATTATATAGAATGTATAATATTTTATTAAAAATATATTTTAATCAAGCACTATTTAGAGATTGACTTGAGGAATAATCATTCCTTGCAAATCTTATGCTATATTTTCTTTCAAATATTTGTAATATTCTTTTTTACAAAGTTTTGATTTTATACATTTTTTATGTATGTGTATTGATAGATATTTGATAGCATTGGGAAGTTTATGGTAAAAGCCTAAGTTCTGTCCCATAAAAGACTTACTTATTCTGTGGAGACGTGACGTGACGTGCTCAGCTGGTTTGTTTTTGTTCCTTGTATTTAAATTATGTACATCACATTTTTTCTTAAATTACCAAATATTTTTAAGAACATATATAATTTTCTACTACTAAGTGATAGAGTTCTGAAACGGCTCGCCCGGGTCTGGTACTACTGCCTTATCTATTCCTGCCGCCATAGACTCGGTGCTTGTCACTGTCGTATTCCCATTTAGGGCTAAGTTAGCTGGTAAGTTTATGCATGTGCCATTACTAAACCGCTAAATGGATAGCAACGCACCATTAACATCTTTGGTGTCTATAGGCGATAGTTTCTCTTTCCATCAGGAGAGCCGTCTACTTGTTTTTTATTCTATGATATATAAAACTAAATATTGAACATCACAATACCTATAAAAAATCAAGATATTCAAATGGATTGATAAACGTTTCAATAAAAAGAAACTTTTAGATACTAAAAATGTATATTTTTAACTTCCCACTACGTATATAGATTACGGAAGTTACTGATTTTACCCCGATTTTCGAAAATCGAGTTTTCACCAGATGTCCACGTTTTGAGGTCCTAGGAATCTTTTCCGACTAATTTCACGATGACGACAGTATGTCTGTATGTATGTATGTATGTGTGTGTATGTGTATGTGTGTATGTAAACATCCCATAACTTTTGAACGGCTGGACCGATTGAAACGCGGTTGATGGCATTCGATTGAATTCCGCTCAACTTAGATTTCCTGAAAATTTGAACCGATTCGTTCCATTTGAAAAAACACCACAAAAAATTTTTGACGAAACAGTATTTTTTTAAAAATAACTTCCAGATTTATGTACCGATTAAATACAAAACATACAAAAAGTAATCAGCTCTATTCCTCAAAAAACTACGTTTAATACACAAATTGCATCAAAATCGGTTTATCCGTTTGGGAGTAATCGTTGACGAAAAATTTTGAAAAAAGTGTTTTTTCGACATAGCTTCGAAATTTTTTAACCAATCATTTTTTTGGTGTCATACGATATTTTAGTACTAAAAAAACTACGTCAAATGCCGTTTCAAAAATCAAAATTGAATCTACTTCTCAAAACTTATAGCTTTTCAAATTTTAAAATTACGTTGTTTTTAGAAAACTTACTTATTTTTTTTAAAATAACTTTCAAGTTAATTCACCGATTGACTTAAAAATCTTATCAGCTTTTTTCCTTTAAAAACTGCGTCAAATATCGTTTATTTAATCAAAGCGGATAATTTGTTTGGGATTTGTCAATGAAGAAAATTTAAAATAAAATGTTTTTTGACATAGCATCGAAATTTTTCAACCTATCGAATATTTAGCTAAAGCAATATCAAAAGAATAATTAGTAGGATCTAGGATCTCAAAAATTGAGTTGAATACCATTATCGTTTTCAAATATACAGCTTTTCAAAAATTAATATATTGCCATTTTTAACAAAATAGATGTTTGAACAGAAAAATCTATGGTTATATTTTTTACTTTTTTGAGCTTGAAATACCTTAATTTAGTGGGAAGTTTCAGGGATGGCCCGTAGGGTCAACTGTTTACACATTTTTTTATTTGTGTTTTTAGCATTGATATAAAATACCCAAGATACACAGTTCCGAACAAAACTGACACTCAAAACTGTCGCTAATTCAGTCTAAAAAGTTTATAGTTATGGCACAAACGTGTTTTTTCATATTCAAACTTAAGCGCAAGATTTAAAGTTGTTTTAAAAAAGCAATGTACAAAAAGCAATAAAATTTTTGACTTAAGTTAACCGGTAGGACACGGTATCAGTGGAGTCGAATATAAATATTTTTATGCATTGACTTAGGTAGTATTTTATGGGTTTGTAAATTTTACATTAAAAAAATCTGACCGAAAATCTGTTTTTGCGTAAAACATTTATATATCAATAAAGCAAATAATGACCATTAAAATAATTTATTTATATTTCAAACATTATAGGTTATTGGTTCTATTACACAGAACCTAAACATATCGGCAAACTGTGGGTGTATAGCCATGTAGTATTTGACGTTTGATATTAATATATTTAGTTTGCATAGTCTAATAGATTTAGAATATATTGAAATAGGAAATTTACTGCAATGGTGACTATGACTACGTTATTAAGTTCATAGATTCTTACATTTTTCTTCAGACTTATTATATTATGTATCGATAACATAGTAGGAAACGCATTAATTTCCTAGAACTAACTTTAGCTTTTCGTAGAATTCTTTTTTTGAATTAGATTTCAGTTTTTCTGTCGGTTATTTTTTGCAATATTATGTTAACGAACATTTATTTAGTTATAGTATTTGCAGGCGTACGAGCGAATATTGCCCATAGACATTTGCAATACGAAAGGTTAGTTGCCGGCTTTTGAAAATGTTATTGACCCTCCTGTTAAAAATTCCAATATCAAGGCTGGTTGGAAAAACGGAGTGAGGTAAGCTGATCCAGAGTTTGTCTGTTTGTATAAAGTACCTTCTTTATACAAGCAAATTAAACTGGATGTAATCTCTCACTACGGCGTAAGCCAAATTCGGCAAAAGAGTACGGCAAAAATAATGACTTACCTACGTATTTCTGTGTTTTCCAAAATACAACCTCTTAGAGGGTCAAATAGGGGATGAATGTTTTATATAATTTCACAAGTAAAACGTTTAGGGCTAGAAACTTAAAATTTCGCAAACGTATTCTTATGATGTAGGGATCCACTAAGGAATGATTTTTCAAAATTCAATTCCGATGGGCATTAAATAGGGTATAAAATTTGTATGAAAATTTTTATTCCTTGGACATATTAGCACGAAATTTCGCACGAACTGACAAAAAATTAAAAAAGTGTTTTTTCGACATAATTTATCATTTTTTGGCTTTCAACAATATTTAAATCAAAATTTAAATATTGTTGAAAACTTTCAGGATAATATACCGATATATTTTAAAATCTTATCACCTAGCTCCTCTGCTTAAAATACTGCGTCAAATACTGCAAATCGGATTAAAATCGGTTGTTTTGTTCGGGATTTATCAATAACGGAAAATTCTGAAAAAGCTTTTTTTACATGTTTTCGACATTTTTAACATAATAAAACAATTTAGAGCTAAAAAATTGCGTTGAATGTTATTCGAAAGATCAAACTCGTTAATCATTTTGAAATAATATACATCTTTTCAAATATTGAACAAAGTATCATTTAAAAAAAACTTTAGATTTTTGAACTTTTCGGACTCAAAAGTCTATGTTAGGCATAGTTTTTTTCTTTGAGCTTAAAATACCTCATTTTAGCGGGAAGTTTCAGGTGAATTTTAGGGTCAACCAGCTTACAGACTTTTTTTAATATAGATACATTAGTTGGTTACATAGGTGTGTTATATACATAGCAATCGTAGTAGATAGGTATATTTAGTTTGGAGTATAGTTTAGTACATATAATATTATTGCCAAAGGTAATTTTAGTTTAGATATTTTCTGTTAATTATAAATTTCTTTTGTAATTATTAGGTTAATTTCGAGAGGTGTGTTACCAATAGGTATTTTTAAATTGAGATATAGTTAGTTATGATATTAGGTATAGAAAATTTAGAAGTTATAGGACGTTCAGGTCGTAAGTTTTTTTATTAAATTTTAATAACAAAAATGTGGTATATAAATAATTAAGATGGATATGAAAATATTATTTTTTTAAAGTACTAGCGGCCCACCCGCCCACCGAGATTTTTAATAAAATAAAGAAAGGTTAAATAAGATCTAAAGTAAATATGCGCGAGCAAAGCCGCGGGTAACAGCTAGTATGCAAATAAAACAACTCGTATAAACAGTCACTTAAAATTTATACGAGACTAGCTGCAGACCTCTGCATTAGGATAAAAGAATTCTTTGTGCTATTCCAGGTCATCTTATATCCAAGTCCAAATCCAAATTGGTACAGCCATTTTTTACGTAAGCGATTATCAAAAATCCAAACATACAAACTTTAACATTTATAATATGTATAGTATAAGATATCCGCAAACAAAAACAACATCAATATTAAAATTAAATTATTAAATTAAAAAAACATTCTTAACGCAACCTGTTCCTACCACTTAAGGAAGCTTTATCAACACGTGTAAACAGAACAAAATTCAATGCTACTTATGATTTCCTTTTGTTATATTAAAAGTTTCGTAATATATCTCCAAGGTTTCATATTCCAAATAATTGTGATTCTTACGATGAATCACAATTATATATTTTTATTTTATATTCGTACAAGTAGAATAAAAAGAATCACCTAACTTGGTCCTCAAAATAAGTAATCAATATAATCAAACATTTTAAAATCGTCAAATTGATGTCCTCTTCTCTTTTGGCAGTTGGTTAGCAAATATCAAAGGTATTCAAAATTATTAATGAAAAAAAATTAATCTTCTTAATAAAAAAATTAACTTATTAATAAAAAAGAATCGACTCCACTAATAGTAACAGGATCAATTTGTATTATTCGACTAAATTAAAAGGAAGTTGTAAAGCATTGTTCTTTTACTGAAAAAGTGACCACTGAAATTTTGTCGTATTATATTTGAAGCCTCGAGTAAATTTTTAAGACAAATAAAATAAAAAACATACATTACACCCTATATTTAGTCACATAAACAACAAAAATATATTGATAAACTCTTATCCTTACCGAAAATACAATATCTTATATTTTTTTAACGTTCATGGTGTTGTATTTTACAATTTATCAGAGAACAATTCTGTATTTTTGACGTGCGGGCAATGACGTGAGTGACGGGATTTTATTTGAAGTGAGTGCACAATTTTAAATTGTGCACTCATTCTTAGAGGACGTTTTTGAGACACTGATTGTGTATCCTGGGTTTTTATATATCAATGGTTTTTAGATTTTTTTATAGTATTTACAGTACAGAGTAGGCAGAGTAAACTAAGCACTAATAGAATTTTTATTTTTTATTTTTATTTTTGTGTTATAACACTATACCCGTACATGGGAAAACTTGAAAAACCTTGAAAACGACAAAGAAAAACATCGACACGCAAGATTTGAATCTGCGACCGTCTCCGTAAAGCCGGGACGCTCTACCGTTGAGCTAGTGTCGACAGGTTCGACATGGCAAAATTCTTTTCTGCTATAATATGATTATAATTAATAGAATTTCTGGTTCACCAAGATTTACCAGCTTGTGGTAATCTTCATCACTTTATTTAACGATCTGAAAACAATTACCACTTATTTCTAATGGTGCAGCTACATATGTCGGGCTACGGCAAAGGTTCGCGCTAGCCCAAACTACATCGCGACACCTGCTTACGTCATAATGATGTCGTATTATCACTTATCATCAAACCGCGGCCCGCAGGTTATATTTGTGCGCCCCGCAACAAAGCAAATAAATTACAAAAGGCCGTTCATTAAACTCTTTAATTTTATGTGACTACTAGCTAACCCGCGCAGCTTTACCGGCGAGTAGATAAATATGTCGTCGAAATAGCTTTTAATACAAATTTCATCCCCTATTTCAGCTCTTCAGAGGTTGATTTTTTTAAAAAATAGCCTATGTTTGACCTCGGATCTTCAACTATTTCCATGCCAAATTGCATGAAAATTGGCCCAGCGGTTTAGCCGTGAAAGCGTCACAGACAGACTTTCCCATTTATAATATTAGTATACTTGGAAGAACGACAGGGGCGGATTGGTCATCATAATCGTAATGCGAGCAAACGGGTTACACGAGGAAATTTATATAGGTATATCTAAGTATTTATTTTTAGTTAACTTCATGTGCAAATTACAATTTGCTACTATTATTATTGTTTATGCACTTTCGAGAAAGCCGAAAAACCCTCGGCAATTATTTCACCTAAACCAAGGATTGAACCTGAGACCGCATGATTTTAGGGGCATCTAAGGCGGTCTTAGTCTAAACCTTCATTTCGTTAAAAAAATATATCAAATACGAATGAAATAAACTAACGTATTTGGCCAATTGTTCGCCATTTACCATGGTCTAAGAGCCGGTGGGAGATCGTCCTTCACCGATCTGATAACCAGATGAGACGTATATTTTATCAAATATTATTTATAAATAAATATGCCTGTAATTACTTGCCTATCCAAAAGTGTTCATGGCAAGTTTTTAGCTTGGCAACAGTACTTTGAGTACGATTTTTTGCATGCAAGTATATGTGACTGATTTTGTAAATTTCGATAATTTAGCAGATCAATAGAGTCACCTATATTGACTTACTTGTTCACACCTGCTTGCCACGTAGCCATACACAGAAGTGAGTAAGAATGTAAGTAAATAAACTAAATGTAAGTAAAGAAATAGCCATGAGCACTTTTGGATAGGCAAGTAATAGGCATATTTGTTTATAAATAATATTTGATATAATATACGTCTCATCTGGTTATCAGGTCGGTGAAGGACGATCTCCCACTGTCTCCTCTACTACCAACTGCCCGGCAAGATGACCAGTTTATTCTCCAAAGGGGGTTCAAACCACCACGGAATAATAACGTCAATTTAACACAATTTTTATATTAGATTAGAGATATTGTTTTTTTGGAAAACCACTTGCCCGAGATATGTGCCCGATTTGTCGATTAGCCAACCTACCACATTTTGAGACTTAATACAGATCTTAAAACGTCTTCAAAAATACAGTTGGGATGGCTTTCTTTAATTACAAATAGGTGTTGTTAATTAATCGTTGTCGCAAATTTGGTTGGTGGGGATCACCACTCATCTCACAAACCGCACCCGATGAATCGTGGTGAAACAAAGAATCTAATAAACGTTCAATCCATCCTGCTTGTCCCGCAAGGGAACCGGTACATTTAAAATTTAGTTCAATGCGAAAGAAAACTTATTAGCGCCGTGCATTACAAATTCGGAAGCCTGCTGCGTGACATACACACGGAAACCATTTGAAGGCGCGAACGACACGCAGCCGGTTCATTATATGCGAGAAGATGAGTAAATCACCATCTCCTAGAGCATACCTTAGTATGGACCGCGTGTTAAAGTGACAGCTACAAGATCCGAGGTCAGAGACTTTCTGAGTGCGTTTTCGAAAGCTAAACAACTTTCAAGAGAAGTTTCTTTTAATTATTTTAAAATGCGCTTGTATTGTGCAATGAACACTTTTTATGTAGTGTATATCGCCAATCCGTTTCGCTTTTTACGGTATCCTCATCATCATAGCTATGATAATTTCTTTTGTTTGGGCTTTGGGTTTAACTATTTTCATATTACCTTTTGCTGTTTCATATTTTAGAATAGCGAAAAAGATGTTTTTCTTTGTAAGTTTTTCTAAGTTTAGAAGTCTTTTGAAAGATCCATCATCTGACTTAAATGGGACTAGTAGTTGGCCATTTTCTCCATGTTTTTTAACAATTTTGATGTTGAATTTTCGTATCGCAATAGTGTTAATAAAATATATAATATGCTTATAACTTTTACGTTCTGGTTTGATGGTAAGGTAGCCGGTGAATTAATGGTGAATTAATAATTACCACTATTACACTGATATACAATAAAATAAAGCATGTTGTTAAATTAATGTTCGCTAGCAATATCAATATAAAATGTTTTTAGCAAATTAAACAAAGCAGAAGTAATTATTGAATCATATGCAATTCGTACTCTATACAACTTTATACTCTGTGCTTCATATTCAATTAGGTAAGTCGATGGGCCGCTATTTGTTATGCAATTTTTTGCATTACATTAGCGTCAACTGCATTATTTATGCACCATTTAATTTATGATGAGAAATCTCAAAGGATCCTGTAGTCAAGGATGCGTAGGATGATAATTTATCGGTGTTTTAACATTTAACTCTGATATATGTTAGGTAAAGTTGTGAAAGAAACGATGCTCACAAGATTCTCTATTTAGAAATACACCAAGTATTAATATCCGGTTATTCAGGAGAGGTCCGGGCCACCTTTGAAGAAAAGACCATCTGCGATTTTGCCAGGCAGTTCGTAAAAGATGAACGATTGACTATACACAGGTCGCTACCAGAAATAAACCAAGAATGTGGGTCTGGCTGTTTAAGTATAATCTTGGCCGACTTTGAAGAAAAAACCATCTGCGATTCTGCCAGGGAGTCACTAAAAGGCGAATGATTGGCTATGCAAGTCATTGCCGGCATGACCACAAGGTGGTAGAGCTCTACATAGTCTTGTTCGTGTCTGGTACAACCGCCGTACCTACTCCTGCTGAAATAGCGTCAATTGTCGCTGTCGTGTTCCGGTTTGCAGGGTAAGGTAGCCGATAAACCTATGCATGTGATATTAAGACCCCGCCTCTAGGACAGCAACGCACTATTAACACCTTTGGTGTCTATGCAATAGTTGTCTCCATCAGGAGACCAATCTGTTTTTTGTATTATAAGATAGCAAACAAGCAAATGGGTCTCCTGATGGTAAGAGGCAACCATCGCCTATAGACACCAAAGATGTTAATGGTGCGTTGCTATATTGTGGCGAGGTCTAATGCCACATGCATAAGTTTACCGGCTACCTTATTCTCCTAACCGGAACACGATATTGAGAAGCACTGACGCTATTGTGGCAGGAATAAGTAAAGCGGTGATACCAGACCCGGGCGAGACAATGCAGATCTCTACCGCCTAGTAGTCACGATGGTAGTGCCTCGCATAGCCAATTGTCGCGCGTCGCCTTTTACGACCTGCCTGGCAGAACGGCAGTTGGTCTATTCTTCAAAGGAGCCCGGAGCCAAAACAGGGAAAATGTTCGTTTGCTATTTTATGATATAAAAAAATGCAATAAAAATGTACAGTTTGGAAATGATTCCGTATAAAAAAAAACGATTTACAATAACCGAGTGCAAATTGATATCGACAACAAAACGATGCTAACGGTGTATCAGCGAAAAACATCAATTAACCCCTGCATCCTAAACCAGTCCAAACAACTTCATATACGAGTGAGTCCAGAATTCTGAGAAATTTAATGCCATTTAGGCAGGACATCGACCGCGGTTCTGGTTGGTTATACTGGAAGCGAATACTGGGTTATAAATATGCCGATAACTGATACGTATGATATTTTAACCCGCTACATGGATAGCAACGCACTATTAATAACTTTGGCGTTTTTTATCTATACATATAATAAAATCGTAGGAACTTCAAAACTGTACATTGAATATTTTTAAAAAGAATACTTGGGGCGTGATCTATAATCGATGTCGAAGCCAAAAATATAGTTTTTAGAATTTTTGTCTGTTTGTCTGTATGTATGTCCGGGGTAAACTCAAAATGTACTGCATGGATTTACTTCAAATTTTGCATGAATATTACTAACAGGTCGGGTCAACATATAGACTACATATTATCAGGCTATCACCTAAGGGGGAGGAGCTGTGCGGAGTAAACGAAGTCCGCGCGGACGAAGTCGTGGGCAACAGCTAATATATATATAAAAATCAATTGCTGTTCGTTAGTTCCGCTAAAACTAGAGAACGGCTGAACCGATTTGGCTAAATTTTGTTTTGAATTAATTGTTGAAGTCCAGGGAATATTTAAAAGATGAGAAAATATAGAAAAAATAAGAGTAGTTAGAAAAGGCAGAACAACGTTTGCCGGATCCGCTAGTAAATAAATAAATAATGAATTAATAAATAATGAAAAATTACACGAATTGATCAAATCCCCAAGCAAATTATATGCTTGTGTTATGGGTGTTAGTCATACATATAACAATACTGGAACATATTTAATAAATACCCTAACCCAGGAATTTCATATTCATAACATAAATGTCGGGAATCAAACCCGAGCACCGCTGTTTGCGTAGTAAGGGTCGCTAACCGCTAAACCAACGGGGCGGTCAATCATAGAATAACAAGGCATCACTTCTGATGGGAAAAAAACCATCGCGTTTAGACACCAAAAATGATTACGGTGCGTTGCTATCTAATCGGTAAACTTCTGCGTTGATAATGCAGAAGTTTACCGACTACCTTACCGTATAAACCGGAACACGACAGTGACAAACAGTGATGTTATTGCGGAAAGAAAAAGTAAGGTGCTGGTAGTAGACCCGGGCGAGCCATTTAGAACTCTACCTGGGGCCTAATTCACGTAATCAAGCGGCAAGCGAGTCGAAGAATTTAAAACACACATTTTCTTACATATTATACCGCGTCGTAGTACGTCTCGACGTTCTATCGGGTTTATGTGTGTGGAAGCCCTAAGCGCATTGATTCAATTACGTGAATTAGGGGGCTGGTAGGCACGATGATATTGAAAAGTTTGGTCAAACGTTCGCCTTTTGCAAACTGCCAGGAAGAATGGTAGTCTATTTTTCGTGGTAGGTCCAGATCAATACGGGAGTCTTTAGGTAATAGTTACTTCTTCCATTAGGAGAACCATCTGTTTTGTTAATAGACTATAGATAGAATATATTTTATTATAATTTTTTACTTCGAAAACTTTTTAGCTCGACTCCTTTAATTCAATAATAATAAATAAATAAATATTCACGGGACAAATTACACTTACTGATCTAACCCCAAAGTAATCAAATTATTTGCTTGTGTTATGGGTGTTAGTCATCGATACTAATACATATATATAAGTATAAATACTAGAATATATTTAATAAACACCCAAACCCGGAAATACAAACATTTATGGTGATGAGCAACAAATGCTTGTCCTCGTCAGGGATCGAACCCGAGCCCCATCGATTGCATAGTCAGGGTCGCTAACCACTCGACCAACGGGGTGGTCATTTATTTATTTATTTTAATTTATTTATATCTCTATTCTCTCACCATCTCTTCCGTTCCTTCCTACTTTAATTAATTGTACGGTCAGACTCGGTATTTTATATCATAAGATGGTTAACAAGCAGATGGCTCACCTGATGGAAAGATATAACCACTGCATATAGATACAAAATATGATAGTGGTGTTTTGACATCCGTGTGATGGGGTTTAATGCTACGCGTAAGGGGGCGTCCACTAATTACGTGAGATGTTTAAGGGGGAGAGGAGGTCGAGTCAAATCTTATCTAATCTCACGTTGGAGAGAGGGGGGGTCTCGGCAAATATCACGCAATTTTTTTTCTGATTGAAACAAAAAAAATATATTATTTTGGTCCATTATCCAGATTGTACATGCTTAAGATTTAATCTTAAGCGTAATCGTAATACGATTAAGATCATTCACTAATTCGTTCGAATGAATTTAATTTCATTCATACTTCGACGTTATACAGTCTTAACTAGTCGTAAACAAAAGCACGAAGCAATTTTTTTTTCTTTTAATTAGTCGTAAATAAAAGCACGAAGCAATTTTTTTCTTTTTACAATAAAAATCCAACGCGTTTTCATATTTAAATAGGGGGATGGGTGAGGGGGTTGAATAAAATCTCACGACGTCTCACTATGGGGGGAGGGAGGCACAGAAAATTTAAAAAAAAACACCTCACGTAATTTATGGACGCTTCCCGTTGCAAAGTTGCAAGTTTGAAACCGATTTAAAAAATACCTTTTATAAAACAACTAGGTAAATAGTATTTAGTGGTTTTATAAAAGGTTTTGCTCGGAGCGTATCTGAGATGGGAGCGGTTCATAAACATAAATAAACCGATTTAAGCTAAAACTGTGGAAATTTACGTCACGCACAGTGCGGACAAAATTGGGAGCTGCGCACATCAAAGTTATTTTAAGGACCTCTAAATCTCTAAAAATCTCTATATTAAGGCGATAGGTAATGCCAAACTACGAAATAGACTCCTCTTTGAAAGCCTACTACTGCTAACCGGTTGGTCCAATAATTTAAAAAAAATATGAATTATACGTTTAATATAATTAAGTTTAAATTTTAAGTTCGTTTTTTCAAATTTTATTGTTATTTTTGACGAAAAAAAAATCGAATATCTTTCTTATTTTTACGCAAAAATTTGCTTATAACTTCCAGACTACTGTAACGATTTTGATGATTTTTTCTTTTTATTACAGACAATTTATTGCTTTATAAAATTTAAGTTCAAAATTTTACAAAATCATTATAGTGTGCTATTAAATCAATAAAAACCTTATTATTTCATTCGCGGACAGCGCTCGCCTCTAAAGTCAGTCTCCCGGTAGCGTTCATACGGGGAGGCTGTGTTGCATGTTAGCGTGCTTCGCTCTTCATATTCGAGTCAGAGTAATAGTACAGATAGAACGTTTGGCACAATAGTAAGGTTGTGCCGTTTGAAAATTGAACATTTCGTTTACGCTTGGATGTTTTTTTATAGTAGATAATGAGCTTGGAGCGAGAAGGCTGTTTTTTTAGAGATGTTCTTATGATATAGACAAGGAATAAGAAAGGTTTTTTTTTTTTTAAATTCATCCCCTAAGATGGTGAAATAGGGGGTGAAAGTTTGTATGAAACTCTGTCATTTTTGAGTTGTAATGAATGATATGCCGTAATTAAATTATCCTTTAACTGAAAAAAAAAATTAAATACAAATTTAATATTTTTTTGAATTCTAGCCCATAGAGAGGTAAAAAGAGGCTTTAAAGTTTGTATCCAAAATTTTTAATACAATTAAGAAGTACGAATTTTCGGATTTTTTTAGTACTTATGCTCTTCAATCGAAATTGAAGAAACATGCACATATTGTTCGAAGTTTCATCAATTAAAGGAGTAAAAGTGTGTGTTAAAATTTATACTAAAAATCAAACGTTTATGGTTAAAATAACTTGAAATTCGGCACTTATGTTCTTCAACACAATTTAAGAATCATATATTTGGGGATTTTTTTAAATTTCATTCCTTAAAGGGTAAAAAAAGCATTGATGTTTGTATAAAAAATAGATTGTTTATTGTAAAATATTGTAGAAATTATATAAAACTTAGTATTTATGATTTCTAATACAATTAAATGAATACGAGTTTAAAGTTTTTCAAATGTCATCTCTTCAAAGGATGAAAAAAGTGGTAAAGTTTGTAGAAAAATAAAATATTGTTACGAATAATCTAGAAGCGTGTAGAGTTGGAGCGCGCGCGCTAACTATCTAGAAATAAAAGAAAAAGATAGCTACTCCTATTGACAAACAAATAGTTGACCTGGGCTATGCCATAGTGGACTTTGTGGGATATGACATAAGGTTGAAAGTAGCGTGTACTAGGATTTATGACACATAACATGTTTACGATAAGAAGTGATTCATTGTTTCCCGATACATTTAGATTTTTCTGGATCCAGCTAGGACTTTACCCTGCCTATAAATACAGAGGTGTTGACAAACACAAGGCAGTTTTTATCAAGCGATCAAGAGCGATACTCAAAGTGAACAGTGCGAAGTGTGAAGTGTTTTATTATGTAGTTCAGTGATAGTATAGTGAGTGACTAGCAAGTAGAGTGTATTTTAGTATTACGTTGTGTTGTGTTATGTAAATACAAGGATTTAATATAAGTGGTGTTTTCTTACAAGTACGAACCCGAGGACGTAACAATATGTTTTATCAAAATCTCTTCAAATTTATTAGTCATATTCTTTAATTCAATTAAATAAACGCGCATGTAAGGATGCTGTGAGTTTTATCTCTTAAAGAGGTAAAAGAGGGTATTAAAGGGGCTGAAAGCTAGTACTTTATAAATAGTTTTGTTTGCGAGTAGACGCTGAATAATATTTTGAGACTATTCAAATACTTACCTACGTTTACGCTTGAATGTTTTATTAGCTATAGATAGATAAGTATTTTGTCAATATTTTGTATAAATGTACGAAAATAAAAATAAAAAAAAAACATATATATATATATATATATATATATATATATATATATATATATATATATATATATATATATATATATATATATATATATATATATATATAACGAAGATAATTCAAGCAAGCGAATAAAAAGCAAAACCCTAAAGAAAAAAAAATAAAAACTGGTACTATTTGAAGGTAGTAAGGACTTCGCAACTAAAAATAAATAAATTAAATATATTATACATACAAATAGTCTAAATAAACCAGCTTATTTATTAGTTTCCTCTATAAACATTAAATCAAATTATATATCTACTTTTTTCTTACGAGATTTTGAAACAAAAACTAAGAAGCTAGTTAGTTTTAAAATATTATTCAAGAGATTATATTTTACAAAATCAAATTTTGAAAGGTTTTGTTAAATATTAATTGTTGATTGTATGTATTAAAATAAAGTGCTACACGGGATGTATTGTATATTACAAAACTTTCAAAGAAATAGGATACGTAACTGTTATTATTGTATAAATTGTTATATGATTTTTTTGTCGATTTTCAATATATTTTTTTTCTTTAGATATTTATCGTTTTTCTAAAATGAATGTATATGTAATCGATAAATGAGCGATTACTGGTTATTGGTTTTGAGTTTGACAACATTCAGTCGATTCATGGTGACAAAAGTTCATATAGGTGAACAAAATTGTTAAAACGTAGGTATCTGCATCCACTGTAAATACTCTTTGACATTGGGGCATGCCAGCGCGCGACATAGTATTTGCGCTGCTGCTTTTAGAAACTCAAGGTCGTTCGCAGCTGTAATCGCCTTAATTCAAATCCCTTATAATTTGGTCCATAAAAAACCGGTATTTATTTAGATTAAGGTAGATTCTTTACAAAACGCTCCTTGTGTACTTGCGCTGATTTAGGTTTGAAAATTAACCGGTTAAGAAGTCGCGGTTCGTTTTAGTCTGCTTACGTTGTATGTAAAGTAGTAATAGTCGCCTATGTGTTCTAGTGGTACGGTATCGGAGTTGACGACATGAGGTCCCGGATTCGATTCCTGGGTCGGGCAATTCAAAAATGTGTGTCTTCAGGTATGTTGTTGCAGCTTCGTTCTGATCCGCTGATAATTCTAAAAAAGCCGACTTGTCAAAAGTGCATGTAAAAAATAAAATATTTCTTAAATTGGTAAATAAAATAAAATATTTCAATGTAAATAAAAATAATTTAATAAAATTTCAATCCAATACATTTTTAAACCACATAATATACTCGTATGATAAGTTTTAAATATTGCACACCATACCATGGTAAAATATGTTGGTAACTTTTGATTATTTTAATTACTTGTAAAACCCATATTTTTGCAAGTAAATATTTTTCATTTCATTTCATTTTATTTCAGTTTTGTGACAAAAACAACGTTTTCTGGAATTCAAAAAAGTGCCCGATTGGCGATAGGCTGGCCACCTATCACATTATGGGACTAAGTATGTTCGGCTAATCGTGGGTGCACTTGTGCTGGTTGTATATCTACCTACCTCTTCGGGGATACGGGCGTGAAAATACTTTTTAAAGTAGTAATGATGATAACAATCACTGTGACAAAACCTCTAGTAATAACAAGGATTAGAGATATAAGATTATTATTGATTTAAAACAAAGATTTGTTTAAACGAAAGACAGTTTACGTGTGTAAATAGACTTTTATAAATATTTGTTGTCGTTATTTCGAAGGCCGACCGCCGACCAGTATCTCCACTTCCTCTTGGCATTTTAGCTTTAAATGTAATATGTAGTTGACAAAATGGGTTTTATTTGTATAAATATATTTCTATAATAATCTACCTACCTAGCCACCAGCTTAAAGGAACGGACTAACATGTCTAAAAGTCGATAGAGTTTTATGATCAAGCAGATCAAGGCTGTCAAATCCCGAAAATATTTTCGCTTAAATTATTACTTTTATACCGTCAAGCACATATCCCTAAAAAGGTAGGTAGAGATGTAACTAGTATGTCCACGATTAGCTAGCGCCATAACACCCAGTATGTGACAGTAGGCTAATCTACAGGTTGACTGGTAATGTACATATTGAAAGAGACGATAGTTGAGGGTCGTAAGTAAACAATATAGTAACATAATAAAAAAAAATTGTTTAATCGCATAGTAAATTTCAATGAAGTTTGTGTAATAATATTTAAAAAGTACGATGTACTAACACTCGTTAGTCGCGAGCCCGTCAATTCGCCGTAATCAATGAAATTATTTTCGGCGTGCGCAGGTTTCCGTACTAAATTTTTTTATTGGATAATTAGGTCACAATTTCAAACGCAAATGCTATCTCTGTGGTCTAGTAGTCTGATGTCGATAGTTGACCACATTAGGGTTCGAGTCCCAAATGGGGCAATTCAAAATGTGTTTTTTTCTTTCAGTTTTCTGATAAAGACAACGTTGTGCCCGTGAATGGAAAAATGTTCGGTTGACGATAGGTCACCTACCGAATTGTGGGACTAAGTATCTTCGAGTAATCGTGGGTACACTGGTACCTCTGCCTACCTCTTCGGCGACACGAGCGTGAAGATACTTTTTTAGGTCAAAATTTAAGTGTCAACATTTTTTACATATTCGTATCAGAATCTGG
Source organism: Apodemia mormo (assembly GCA_036924255.1). Taxonomy (NCBI): domain Eukaryota; kingdom Metazoa; phylum Arthropoda; class Insecta; order Lepidoptera; family Riodinidae; genus Apodemia; species Apodemia mormo. Next base: position 11,107,098 of record JAUPFN010000025.1, on the reverse strand, counting down.
TATTAAACACCCTCCTTCGTTAGTTACAACCTGTATATTGGCGGTAACAAAAAAATTAGCAAATCATTGCTGAAATCTACTTGTACTTGTGGAACCTTTGTTTTTATATATCGCACACCTAGATGTAAAAAGGTATTAACTCTAAAAAGTACTTTTTCAGTGAAGCTAAAAAACTGATTACTATCTCCCTGTGCAACGCAGTCGTTTTTTGGGACTATTTTTTATTTTAAGTGCAGTTAAAAGAAAAATATTGTAGAAATCATTTATGTATTTGAGACATTTTTGAGCAGAAAATTGATTTTTTATAGTTATTTTTCTATTGTTTAACTGGTTGCAATTAGCAATGTCCTTATTATGGCGGGGGAGAAAGAGGCTGGCTCATTTAACAAAGACGGCACATTGCGCTTTTTATCGTTGAGGAGCAAACTTATTTTTAAATCTGTTTTATTATTCGGTAGGTGAGATGAGAAATTCGATGGTTTGTCTAACTAGATCTAGCTTCCTTTAGATCTAGGTGTGCGATATGGTCACATGAAGTACTGTGGAATACTTAAAACTTACACAAATGCTACGAAAACGTACCGTATTTATCATGGGGAGTGTTCCAACGAGTTGTTTGTATTAATTCCTGCCGCCGAATTCCATCATCAGACATCGCGTCAAAATTTGAAGTTCCACCCTCACCATCTCGATGTCTGGAAATCCATAACTGTGCGTTTCTCTCAACACTTTCTGCCTTGCACTACTTTGTTGTGGAATCAGTTACCGGCAGGGGTGTTTCCGAACGGATACGACATAGGAACCTTTAAGACAAGAGTTTACTTATCTATATACATATAATAAAATCGTAGGAATGTCAAAACTGTACATTGAATATTTTTTTAAAAGAATGCTTGGGGCGTGATCTACAATCGATATCGAAGCCAAAAATATAGTTTTTAGAATTTTTGTCTGTTTGTCTGTATGTATGTCCAGGGTAAACTCAAAAAGTGGTTTTACTTTAAATTTTGCATGAATATTACTAACAGGTCAGGTCAAAATATAGGCTACATATTATCACGTTAGCACCTACGGGGGAGGAGCTGTGCGGAGTAAACGAAGTCCGCACGGACGAAGTCGCAGGCAACAGTTAGTTCTTAATAGGCCGGCAAAGCAACTGCAAGACTTCTGGTATTGCGGATGTTCACGGGCGGCTGTGATCACTTACTTTCAGGGGCACCTCCTGCTCGTTTGCCCCTCTTCTGTATAAAAAAAAACTTCCGTCACAATTTGGTTCATGTAGCATATATATTCTAAATTGGGTCGTTGATTACGATTAAATTAAGGTAATTTTGTTACAGCCCAATTATGGAAACGCCGCGGCATGTCCCGGTCCATTGGCTGCCGGCAGTAGTTCTACTCTGTTCTTTCGTCTCTACACAATCTCTTAACACAAAGGTAAGACTTTTATTGTATGGTGTTCCTGTAAGCAACGAGCATACACTTAACGGTTCTTTAACTTTAACTAAGTACATTTTGTTTGCTCTTACGTTACTTTTCTTCTTGACGTGGTAAAATAATTTCTAGATATTGTAGTGCGTGAGTTTTGGTTCTCTCTAGCACAATTGGACGTATTTTCCTAATCCTCCTATATACTTCTGTTAAATTCGCTGGAGGTTCCAAAAAGGCTTAGCTTTCTTCTAAGATAGCCAGAGCTCGCAACTCAGTGGTCATCAGGAGGTTGCTGCATTACGGACGCTGGTGAGATCGGTCTGTTAATTGGAATATAGATTACGTTAGAGACATGCTTTTGCATACAATTTATTTTGTAATAAAAAAATATTTTCCACATTTTCAGCCTTTATAAAGCGTCTCGAATTACATACGATCCATATTTTTATGTATGTTTAGCAATATCACGAATGTTAATCTACAAATTATTGTAATTTATTTTATATATTACAAATATTAACATTTTAACTCCAGATGGTCTCTGCCTCTGTGGTCTAGTGGTCCAGCGTTGGCGTTGACCACATGAGGTCCCGGGTTCGATTCCCGGGTCAGGCACATTAAAAAAAAAGTATTTTTTCAGTTTTCTGAGAAACACAAAGTTGCTCGGGATTGGAAAGTGCCCGGTTGGCGATAGGCTTGCCACCACCTATCACATTTGTGGGCCCGAGTATCTTCGGCTAATCGTGGGTGCACTTGTTGTACCTCTGCCTACCCCAACGGGGATATGGGCGTGAAGATACTTTATGGTCTCCCCCGAAATTATTATAAAGATGCGATATACGTATTCTCACCAATAAAAACCCGAAAGTTTTTCTGTCTGTCTGTCCGTCTGTCTATCTGTCTCTCTCTCTGTCTATCGTTTTTTATAGCTAAACCTAAACCTAACCTAAATTTTGATGAAATTGGGCAGGGAGATAGTTAAAGATTAGAGGTCAAACATAGGATATTTTTTTAAAAATCACTCCCTAAGATCTGTAATGAGATCCCTCATTATAGAGTATATATATATATATTGATGACATGTTACTTTTCTAGTGGGAGAAGCTGCGAGGGTCAACTAGTCTATACTTAATATAATAAAGAGAAAACATTTGCATTTTTGTAACGAATTTGTAAAAAAATATCTCAAAAACAGGTGGGTCGATTTTGAAAATTCTTTTACGATTAGAAAGCTAAACTATCTAGGAGACATATAAGCTTTTCTACCCGATTGAGCAAAAGAAAGTAATAATTTTGGGTCACGCGAACAAAGTCGCGGGTAACGTCCAGTAAATACACAAAGCCTGTTGCGTACATATTGATAATGTTATGGACATGGAAGACGTTCCACAAAAATAATTGGGATTTTTTATTGTAGAATAAAAAATAGACAAACAATACCATCTTGGATGTATCTCGGAATACGTATGCAGAGATGCAATTGTGTCTATTACCCGCGACTTCTTTCGCGTGACCCTAAAACCTTACGTCCTCTTGCTAAATCGGGTAAAAAATAATAAATACTCAGGAATAATGTGACTTTCTGTAGGTGGAAGTATTTCATAAATCAAAAATCAAATTTTTTTTATTTCCGTTAACAAAAGATCAATGTATTTTACAATAATTCGTGGAATCGTCTTTTAAGTAAAAGATGCCGGTGCAAAAAGGCTACAAACATACATACATAAAGATAATTTTATGTACATATAAGTATATATTTTTAGTTTATTAAACAATTTTATATTTATTAGTAACACTTAAAATCCATACTAATATTATAAATGCGAAAGTCTGTCTGTCTTTCTGTTACGCTTTCACGGCTAAACCGCTAGACCAGATTTCATGAAATTTGGCATAGATATAGTTGAAGATCCGGGGTCAAACATAGGCTAATTTTTTTTTCAAAAATCAGTCCCTGGAGGGCTGCAATAGGGGATGAAATTTTTATTGAAAGCTATTTGGACGACTTATTAATATACTCGCGGGCGAAGCTGCGCGGGCCAGCTAGTATTTTATAAACAGCATAACCATGATGTGTTTTTATTTATTACTAGCACTGTACCATCGACTTGAAAAAAGACAGAAAGTTTCAGGGTTTTACCCGCATAGTTTCCATTCCCGTGGGATTTCCGGGGTAAAAATTATCCTTTGTTCTTTGTCGAGTCTCAAACCATATACCCAATTTCATCCAAATCGGTGGTTTAGGCGCGAAGAAGAGACAGATAGACAGACAGACAGATTACTTTCGCATTTATCATATTAGTGTGTGATTTTGTGTGTTTGATGCACACAATTTTTTGGGCTAATCCATTATAAACAAATAAATAATCAAATCTTAACTCTTAAAATTATTTGTGAAGTACAAGGCATTAGAGAAGGCGTCAGGCATAAGTTTATAGTAAGTTTATCCAAAGCGAAATGGTAACAATATCGTAATGGCAAGGCTAAAATGTATAAAATTTCATCAGCCTCGCCCTGTACAATTTCATAAGGAACCGGTTAATTTTACCCATTAGAGCAGATGTTATTGTAGAGCGTGGGCGTTTAGATGTTAAAAACGAGCATTGATACTGAAAACATGAATTTAATACAAATTTTTAGTAATAAAATGAAAATATTGAATACTAAAATTTATGTTTACGACCAAATATTGAACTTCGTAAATAGGGATTAAGCGATTGGAATAAAACTAATAAAAAGTGTTTTGCTTCTTGCAAAAAGGAATAATAACATTGATTTTTGTAGCCAAAAATTGCAGTCAGTATTCCCTTCCAAGTAAAAAGACAAAATACTCTCCAAGATCAAGAACTAACTTTCAAGTTTTAATTTTGAAATCATACAATACACATATTTGTAATATTGCTTATATTGAGATTATATCAACATAGCATGAGTAATGCGCCTGTCAAATTTGTGAGTAAACATTACAATTACAAAGCAAGCCAATAGATGAAGTAGCTTTCAAACAATAATAAAACAAATACATTGCTGTTACTTGAACATACATTTTAAGGGCAATGCATATTTCTTAACAATAATGTGTCTTTTCTCTTCACTTTTGCTCGTCATACTTTTAAAATCCACCTTTCAATATTAATTAACTTTTATCGCGGGATTCTTAGAATATCTTCTAATCCATGAAAATTTATTCTTTATGAATACTTACATCAAAAGAGGAAACTGATGTTTAATGTGTAAGTATACTTCCGTAAAGCAAGCAAATTGATGTCCTGATGGAAAAAGATAGCTACCTACCACCTCTGGTAGTTAGCATTCATGATGATAGTGACATATAATCACGTACATACAATATTTACTCACCCTTTTCAAGATGCCCAGCAATAAGGTATAGTAATTTTGGATTTGCATTAATTAAAAAACTTTGTTTTTATTAATTTTCGCTATTTTTTTTTATTTCTAGCTATTGGCATGCGGTTTGTAGCGCGTTAAAAGTTATTTTTATATTCTCTCTAAACAATATTTTTATATATGTAAGGCGCCCTACCCTATTTATAAGTGTACCTTTTACGTGTTAAGAAAATTTCATGATAATTGGTTAATAAGTGGAGACGGGGAAGCATAATAACTAAGCAAAAAACTATTTTTTTTAATTTAAAATATTGCTAGTTAAAATTTCGATTTTGTCACACGTACTCTCTATTAATCAATACTCTGAAGTGGAACCCAATCGATACTCAATACCCATAGAATAATTCGCAAATGACGTCACCACCCTGTGAACTGCCGAGTTAAAATGTGTCACGAACTCATGCATTTAAACATTATAACTTTGTAGGATAGAATTAACAAAATTTTATTCAACAAAATTTTAAGAAAGAGATTTTTTTTTGAAATTTCTATGATTACTTCTGTTTTCAACGTGTGTCTGTGAAACTACTGTATCAACGTCACCAACTTCTTAATATAATTACTTAATAGCTGACTAGCACAGCTTCACCCACTAGAGCTACTATGAATATTAATCTTTTTTTTATACGATAACAAACAAACAGATTGGTTTACTGATGGAAAGAGTCAACCATCGCTTATAGACACCAAAGGTGTTAATGGTGAGTCATATAAATGACATGCTAATTAACATGTTGTCCATAAATCTTCATTCCCTATTTCAGTCACTTATAGGTTGATTTAAAAAAAAATATTTTCCCGAATATTCAAGCATCTTCATGCCAAATTTCATTAAAATTGGTTCAGCAGTTTAGCCGTAAAAACAGACAAACTTTCGCAGTTACTACCTGTGTTGGTCCCGGGCTCCTTTGAAGAATAGACCAATTGCCGTTCTGCCAGGTAAGTCGTAAAAGGCGACTAATTGGCTATACTAGTCACTATCATCGTGGCTATTAGGTTGTAGAGTTCTGCATTGTCTCGCCTGGGTTTGGTACCACCGCCTTGCCTATTCCTACCGCAATAGCGTCAGTATGCATAAATTGAAGTCGATATTACTGTGTTTGCTATTTCTTAGCGCAATTAAACGGATTTTTATTAAATTTTGTGAAGCGATCTGGCGTGAAGATATGTATGTAGGATAATATTTAAATATGCAACTATTTCGTATATATTATTATCGTGATACCTATTTTGTATGCTATTATCGTACGTTTAACGTAGCAGTGTCTAGACATGTTAAACAACTTAAATATATTGACGATGACAGTTGCTATCCAAAAGTTCGGACTTTATGACGTGTGTGCTTAAGTAATGCTTTAAGAATATTAATCTTTTTTTATACGATAACAAACAAGCAGATTGGTCTACTGATGGAAAGAGTCAACCATCGCCTATAGACACCAAAGGTGTTATGGTGCGTTTTTATCTTGTGGCGAGGTCTAATTCCACATGCATAAGTTTATCGGCTACCTTACCCTTCAGACCGGACACGATAATGACAAGCGCTGACGCTATTGCGGCAGGAATAGGTTAGGCGGTGGTGCCAGACACGGGCGAGACAATTCAGAACTCTACCACCTAGTACCACAATGGTAGTTACTCGTATAGCCAATCGGTCGCCTCACAGCCTTCAGATGCCTTACAGCTAAAACTCTCGAAGACTATCCCGCCGGTTCAAACGCGCGCTCCGTTACCGTGTGTGATTGCTTATCCGACCGAGGAAAAATCAAACATTATAAAAACCTCAAACGAAACCAAAGAGGTGTTAATGAAAGCTATTAAACCATCCGATGACGGCTTCCAAATCGTAGGTGTTAAGAAAGCCGCAAACTCTGGAGTTGTACTTAGGGTAACTAACGAACGCCAGGTCCAAAAACTAAAATCCGTTAATGCCATAAAAATGGCAGGGCTGCGTTTAGAAACTCCAACCGGTCGTCGCCCGCGTATTTTGGTTAAAGATGTTCCCCAAACTTATCCGACGAGGTATTTTTAACGTGCTTATATAGACAAAATATTAAAGATGAAATGAACATCTCAGAAGATCAATTTCTCAAGTCTATTAAAATAGTAAGGAGCCGTAATTTCGATCAATTTAACCGTAAGTGGGTAGGTGTCGAACTAGACCCGGCAATTCGTAAACATCTAATTAAATCGAAAGAAAAACTGTTTATCGATTGGGCTACGTGTAGGTTTGTCGACGACGTAGAGCTAGTTCGTTGCACGCAGTGTCAACAATACGGTCATGTCTATAAGTTCTGTCGCGAGAAAACTCCTTGCTGTGCACATTGTGCTGGCACTCATCAAACTAAAGACTGCCAAAATAAAGACCGCAGTGATTTTACACCGACCTGTGGCAGCTGTAAACGCTATAAAAAACCCAGTGACCACGCGACTGGTTCTCCTGACTGTCCAACCTTTAAGGCAAAGATGGAACAGCTAATTTTAACAACTAATTATGGATAGATTGGTAATAGGACAATTAAATCTCCATAACGATAAGGCGGCTACGTCGGAGCTGAATAGACTCGTTACTGAATACAACCTTGATGTAGTACTTATTCAAGAACAATACCAAAGTACCCAACTTCGTAATAAAGTACTACAACACAACACAAAAGCTCGCGCAGGTATATACGTCTCGCGCTCTTTTTATACAGTAACGGCTATTACTAATCTTTCGTCCCAACATTGTGCCGTAGCGGAGGTATCCTGTTCCAAACTTAAAATATATATCATTAGCTGCTATTTCCAGTATTCCGATCCTGTTGCTCCTCACTTGCATCACCTCCGACACGTCCTACGATCTCTTGCCGGACAAAAAATTATTATTGGTGTTGACGCTAATGCCTCATCCCCTCTTTGGTACGGTAAACTACGATCCAACGACAGGGAGCGTAGATCTGCAGTAGAAGAGTTCATTGCTGAACTAAATCTCACCATCCATAACACCCCCGACGCACCACCTACATACAGTAGCCCTATGGGTGAATCATCTATTGACGTCACACTTTCTAGTGCGTACGTTCGTTTGAATAACTGGCGCGTGATTCCAGATGCGTCTGGTAGTGACCATCGTTTGATTGTGTTCCAGTATAACCCACAATTACCTGTGAGCTCGGAATCTAATACGATTGATTATATATATAATGCTAAATTTGCTAACTGGAATCTCTTCCGACATTTATTTTCTGCACATGCCAAAGATTTCACTCGCCATTCATTAACAGTGTCAGAACAATCAGAAATAATGTCTGATACTTTTACCTACTGCGCGGATATTGCTATAGGTCGTCATTCAAAAATAAAAACTCAAAAGTGTGAATGGTGGAACGACAGCTTAGTTAAAAAACGGCAAGACTTTAGGAAAGCTAGACGCCACCTTAATAAACTTAAGCGCCGTCGTTTGGAAGGTGACGAATATGTTAAAGCTCTTGCTAATTTAAGAAAGACCCGATCACACTATCGAGCCGCCACTGCATTAGCAAAAAGAAATTTTCTGCTAAAAATTACGGATAGATTAGAAAAAGAAGGCCCTTGGTCTTCTATGTATCATGAAATCAAAAATCGTACGAAAAATAATTTATCTTTTTATAATAATATTAAAATTAACGATACGTATACGCTTAGCTTAGAGGAGACAGCGAACGCTCTTTTGCATACGTTAATTCCGGATGATAATTTAGAGCGCGATAACGAATATCATCGTGAAATTAGATCGCAAGTTGACGTGATACCTGTGTCCCCCATGTCGAACCTTGTAACGTTAGACGAACTTTTAAACACCGTTAACAACTTACCATCGAAAAAAGCCCCCCGAAAAGGATAAAATCTCAAATTATATGATAAAACATGCGTGTTTAGCGGCCCCGGACTCTATTTTAAAAATAATAAATCGTTGTATTGCTGAAGGAGTTTTTCCCAAAATATGGCGCCAAGGATATCTTAAAATTATTCCAAAGTCCGGTGACAAGCCTACGGATGACCCTAAATCTTATCGTCCCATTACACTTCTGCCGTCCCTTGGTAAACTGTTAGAAAGATTGATAGTTCCTCGACTTCTACCACGAGGGCCCACGTTCAATAAACAACAGTTTGGATTTACCGCCGGAAAATCCACTATCGATGCAGTGCTGTCTATGAGAAAAATGGTAGAATTGTCACGAAATAATTATGTTGTAGGTATTTTTTTGGATATTTCTGGTGCTTTTGACAACGCTTGGTGGCCGATGTTATTGTTGAAATTAAAAACAAGGGGGTGTTATTCAAATATATATAAGCTAATTAAACCGTATCTAGAAAACGGTCATACGAAATTGCAGCTAGGGCATTACGCAGCGTCTAAACGCCTTACTCTAGGCTGCCCTCAGGGATCAGTACTTTCACCATATCTATGGAACTTAGGATTTGACGATTTATTCTCATTAGCCTTGCCGGAAGGATGCTCGCTTATAGGTTATGCAGACGACGTTGCTTTAATGATACAAGCTAACACACGAGCACAGATAGAGTCGCTGGCTCACACTAGTCTTAATTTGATCATCAACTGGGGCTTGAGAAATCGTTTAAGCTTTGCGCCCCATAAAACGTTTTACTTAATATTAAAAGGTTCGCTCCTATCATCTCCCAGTATAAAAATAAATAATAGCACAATAAAGAGAAAAGAATCGGTAACATATTTAGGTTTGGTCATAGAAAAAAATTATACTTTTATAAATCATATTAACTATATCGGTGAAAAGGCTAAACGGAATTTCTTATCCTTTGCGGGCATATCTACCTCGACATGGGGTTTAACGTTTAACTTTTAACACTTTAAAGATAATTTATAACGCCACGTATTTAGGTTGTATCTGTTATGCTTGTTCAGCGTGGGCTGATAAAGTTACGAGTGGTGCGATCCGGCGCAAACTACTTCAAAATCAGCGTCTAGCACTAATATTTCTATGCAAAGCATATCGCACTGTAAGCTCCGAAGCTTTACCCGTTTTATCAGGCGTCTTACCATTAGATTTAGAAATTCAGCGTCGGGCTTCAATGTATTACAATTCTAGGAATTTTACTAACCCAGAATTTATCAACTCGCAAGCCCAAATAAAAATACGTCGCCTTTTTAATCCCGTAATCGACGTTACTAATGAATTAATTGATGAATGGCAGTCGCGTTGGTCTTGTTCAACTAAAGGACGGCATTTGTATAACTTTTTCCCATGCGTCCGGGATCGCTTAAGTAAAACTTGGATAGAAATAGATCATTGTGTTGCACAGTTTCTCACTAGCCACGGTAATTTTAAAGCTAAATTATTCTCGTTTAAATTAGTTCCTTCTCCCTTTTGCGAGTGCTCTACATTAAACTGTAAATATGAACAAACTGCACATCACATTCTTTGGGAGTGTAATCTTTGGCAAAACGAACGTCGTCAAATGCTTGATAGTATCCAATGTATATCCGGTGTAATTTATTACTCCGATCTTGTGGGTACACGTGGGAACTTCCGTGCCTTCAAACGATTTTGTCACACTTACTACTGGAAGCAAAATTAAGTAGGTCATTCTGGTAGGTCCCTAATTTCCAAACTTCCGTGGTGCAATAGCAATCAGGCTTAACCTGATTGTAAAAGTCTCATTTCGTAGCATTTTTATGCTTTTAACATTTTGCTGTCTCCTGCTAAAAAGGGAGGGAAACAGGATGTATTTTCCTACTCCTCCTATATACTTCTGATTAATTTCGTTGCGGGATCCAAGACAGCTTAGCTTTTCCCCAGGGCACCCTGAGCTCGCAACTCAGAGGTTATCAGGACGGTTGCCGCTGTTGATTCTGGTTTACAGAAGTTACAGTGGTGGGAACGAGAGGTGGGCCCATTGCCCTAATTAAATCGGTCGCCTTTTACAACCTGCCAGGTAGAACGGCAGTTGGCCTATTTTTCAAAGGAGCCCGGGACCAACACGGGGAATCTTTTACCCAATTATAAATCTGTATATTAATACGCAAAACGAAAACTTTGTATGCCTTTTTATGACAATAACGCGAACGGAATAGTATGCGATTTGGCATAGATAAAGTTTACATTGTGAAGGAGCGCAGAAAGCTAATATATTTATGTAATACAACTTACAAGCTGCAGCGTGCAGCCTTCTGCATTATAAAAGCTTATGCAGAATCCTGCGGGATCAATCTAATTTTTTCGGGATAAAAAGTGCTGTTTCAGGTCATCATCTAACTTTGTGCCAAATTTCATTCAAATCCGTTTAGTAGTTTTTGCGTGATTGAGTACAAACATTCATCCATCCAAATATCCAAACTTTTGCATTTATAATATTAATATAGAATATAGATGGATTAAAAACTTATTAAGTTATTTTTTTTTATTTATTTAACTTTATGGTACGGTTATATAATGACAAAAAAAAATTAAAAGATACTTAAAATAATGCACAAAAGGTGAGCTTATCCCTAACGACAGAGATTTCTTCCAGCTAACCCAGAAAGTGAAGCTGGGAAAGGAAAGTGGGAGGCATCGTGCACAAGCGTAAAGACAAATACAAATATATAAATTACATTGAAATTCTAATTATTCATGCATTGCAAGGATAAGATTACACATAGATAAGAAAAGGCTAAAACGCATATTGATGACTATAGTTAAAAGAAGATAACACAGTAATAAAATAAAAAGGAGAGAAAAACGAAACTACGACAATGACGTTACTATACGACAATACGAGTCTAAATAGTTTTCCGTCGCGGGGTCTTCGCACGCGTCCTTTTGCGGGGAAACGGTACCGAGGCTATGCCCCCTGGCCGTGGTTTCAATCGCGCTACATAAATATGCAGTGGTCATTGGGTGACTTCTGATGAAGAGTTGGTTTTAGTTGTTTTTATGGTACTATTGACGTTGGGGGTACTCCCTAATGTTTCACACCGCTCCGCGCAGGTCAGCCGCTCTGGGTGGAACCCGCTGGTAGGAAGCCCGGCAGGCGACCAGCAGCGAAAGCGGCTTCTTTATCAGGTGATACCCCCAACCAACATCTTGCCTAGGGATGTCCCTAGGGTAAAGTTTGTGGTCTGCGATTGTAGCTTTCCAGGGGGCAAGGCCTCTTATATGCTCGAAGTCGTGTCTTTCTGCTTTGGTGAACATGTTCTCCGAAAGTCTGCGGGTGAACTCTTCTCTGCTTTCTACACGAAGATCTCTCATGATGACCGAGTTCTTCATGTAGCGGGGGGCGTTGACGATAGTTCTTAATGCCTTGTGTTGTTGGGCTTCAATTTTATTATTGGAGGTTTTAGACAGAAGCTGATATCACGCTGGTGCGGCATAAGTGTATAAGTAGTTCTACAACAATACAAAAAACAGTATAAGTAGTTTTTTTTTATGGTTACAGTCCGTCGTCAAACTCAAAAGAGATTTTATGGTTTAGCCTATAATCAAAGGAAATCGTAGAATATTGCTTGAATTTCGACCTGAGAGCGATCGCTAAATAAAATAGTTATCCGACAGTTAACTTATAAATTTTCCCGCCTTAAGTCAGACTATTTTAATTATTTGCTTCTTTCGTGCTAAAGAAGTCTTGAAAGGCGAGCAATATATTAATAATGAACCCATTCATAAACTAAAATAATTTATCTAACGTAATTTCAATGATTATTGTATGTTTGTCCAGTCTAGAATTTTGGATCGGTATACTAACTTCCCGATTGCTCTAGACCATTCGGACCTTCTATATACGCCTATAGATTAAAATCAACTACCGCCCTCGAGGGCGGTGGTTGATTTTAATCTATAGGAGGGCCCTCGAACAATAAAATATTAATACTGCGTTCCTTTTATACTTTCACTTGTAAGTTTACCAGTTAGTCAACTTGTTAAGCCACAAAAAACTTGTTTAACTTAAAAATAACTCTGTGGCGTGATTTAGAAAAATGGAACCATTTATTATATTTACTTAAGTCCTTGATTTAAATATCTATATTCTTAATCTAAATCTAATTTAGCATGCGTGTTTACAATACGTATTCACAGCATGCAACACAGAGGACGTACATAATTACTATTTATAATTATTTATGTTAAACCTTTAATATTGTTTAATATTTATAATTCTCTAAAAATAATTATCAAAAGATAAAGAACAATAGATAAAACCTGCCAAGTACGTGTCGGATGCATAATGATTGCGTATTTGGGATGAATGTATTATCGTATACGAATATAATTTAGCAGAATTTATTTCATATATTTAGTAATTAATTAACAATCATCATCGCCTCTGTGGTCTAGTGGTCCAGCGTTGGCGTCGACCACATGAGGTCCCGAGTTCGATTGTCGGATCGGGCACTTAAAAAATGTTTTTTCAGTTTTCTGATAAACACAAAGTTGTCCGGGATTGGAAAGTACCCGGTTGGCGATAGGCTTGCCACCTATCACATTTGTGGGACCAAGTATCTTCGGCTAATGGTGGGTGCACTTGTTGTATCTCTGCCTACCCCTTCGGGGATACGGGCGTGAAGATACTTAATTAACAATGAAAAATTTCTTAACCCCACATGGGTTGCATTAACTTGATTTTCCCCATGCCCGTGCCCGCGGGCTCTCTCTGAAAAATAGACTATTTGCCATTCGTAAGAGGTGAATGATTAGCTATATGAGTCACTTCCATCGTGACTACTAGGTGGTAGATTTCTGCAGCATCTCGCCCAGCTTGTGCCAGCAATGTTACCGCCGCCTTACCTATTCAATCAATTTAAAATGATAATTTATTGACGTATATTACGTTTTAGTAATTTGACATATTTTCCTTAATTGACGTTATGATTGACATTATTTACAGTAATTATTTTAATTTGTATTCCTTTATTTGTACGTTTTTAAATTGTTGTTTTGATTAGAATGTATAATGTACGTACATTTATATTTATTGATAATTGTGTGTGACTGATAATTAACTAAACTTTTATATATACTTGTTTTTACATCGTCTTTTTAAGATTGACGTTCAAAAATGTATCATAGGAATACTTATATATATACAGATAATAAAATCGTAGGAAAGTCAATGTATGTCCGGGGTAAACTCAAAAAGTATTGCATGGATTTACTTTAAATTTTGCATCAATATTACTATCGGGTCGGGTCAACATATAGGCTACATATTATCATGCTATCACCTACGGGGAGGAGCTGTGCGGAGTAAACGAAGTTCACGGGGACAAAGTTGCGGGCAACAGCTAGTTTTGAATAAAAACTTATTCTATTCTATTCTAATCGGTCAACAAATCAGTCGGTCACCTTTTACGACCTGCCTGGCAGATCGGCAGTTGACCTATTCCTCAAAGGACCCTAGACCAAAAGGGGTTAAAAACAGGGTTTAAATTTATTATTATTTATGCGCTGCAGAAAGTGTTAACGAAATGGAACACAACTTCTTATAGTAGGGGAGCCCAAGAGAGGATTTTTGTATTTACTCGAACGCGTCAGATTAAAGTAGGAGGGGGTACCTCGCATACTGCTAAGGCTCTCCACCAAATATAAGCCCTTTCTATAGAGGGGGGTAACTATGGCAGAAAAAAACAAAATTAAGATAACTTCGACTTGTGGAAATTATCAGATTATACTTTTTTCGTAATTCTTACATAATTTCCTCCATAATAAAAAGAAATTCAGACGCGCTCGAGAATGTCAAGACAACATTTTCTTTGCAACTTTGTGACACTCCCACTCCCTTACACTATTCTTGAATCGTTAGATTTTCTAAATTTTAGCTGGCAATTAACCCACCATACCCTAATCTAACGCGCTTCAGCGTTTCCTTGTCACTGGTTTTTTTAAAACGTTTGTTTTATCTGTAGATGTTTTCCTCACCATTGAAATTAAAAACATTATGTAAACTTTTATTTTTCGTATAATTTAATCTACAAAAACCAATAGGTCCTTATGACGCTCGAGTAGCTACCCATTTAGCATCTTGGGCTGCCCTACTATTAGCATAGTTCCTCTAGTACATAGTACATTACACTCATTGTAAATTTTATACAAATTAACAAAATTCTTTTCTACACGCACTACTTAGATACAAAAATACCTAAACCTTGTTTCCAGAAATAAAATTTTTTTTATTAATAATAAGCTGAATTTTTGTGAGCAGCTTTATTTTGACGAGACAACCATCTTTTCTATCTTCGAAAAATCTCGAATCGGGTAAAATTTTTATTCGATGAAGGACAAATATTGATTAATGACAATAATTATTTCTTTCTTTAATTACTTATTCGATTATTTTATAAAAAAAAGAACAACTTTTTCCTACACATTCGATGGTTTCTCTCCTGTCCTCCATATCCAATGAGTCCTCCACTTTCAAAATTCGGATTTTGAGATTTTAAAATTGATATTAATTTAAAAACAACTTAATTTTCTCACAATAGCTTAATTATTATTACATTTAAAGGGTTACTTTGTCCTACACGTAAAGTGGAAACTTTTCTTAGTCCGACTATCTTTATGAGTTACCTGATTTAATATTTTTCGAAGATATAAAAAATGGGCGTTACGTCAAAACGAAGCTGTTCACAAAAATTCAGCTTATTATTAATTTAAAAAAGTTTGTTCGCGGGACCACTGTCTATATGTAGTACATTAAGCTCTTCGTAAATTCCATACAAATTCAAAAATTATTAGATTTTATTAAAAAAACTGAATTTCTTTCACAGTCGCGGTCGTCGCGGTTCTACGCACATGTACTAAACACAAGAAGACGCTAGCTAGTAGCGCATTGTTACGAGAAGCGTTTAGCCATTTGGCTGCTGAACTCTAAAACATAGCTGAATAACGTGCATGGATTAGCATATAAGCCAGCAGAATTAATAAACAGCGGAAATAAATATTTTTATTAAGCATTGACCTATTTAGAATTCGTTTGTTTGCTGTGTATAATGTTTCTAAGACGGAAATATATGTAATGTTTCCTTGCGCATTCTGCTGTTTCGTGATTAGCTCCACTAACATATAAAGTTTGTAATCGCGTCTGTGGTCTAGTGGTCCGGTGTCGGTGTTAAACACGTGAGGTTCCGGTGCGATTTTCGGGCCGGACAATTCAAAAATGTGTTTTTACAGTTATATAAAAACAACGTAGCCCGGGATTGGATAAGTGCCCGGTTAGCCTTGCCACTTATCACATTGTGGGACTAATGTCTATTTGCACCAAACTTGTCTTAGTTTAGGACGGTCTTTAGTAACATGCTTTCACATTCTTTTCCTTTGAGAAAAAAAGTGACAGCATACTACTTAGGATTTTCCTAAGACAATGTTAGTGCAATCGCCATAAGTATCTTCGGCTAATCGTAACTCCACTGTATGTACCTCTGTCTACCTCTTTAGAGATACGGGCGTGAAAATACTTTTTTTAAAGTTTGTGTTTGTATGTGTGTATGTTTATAATTTCTTAGAGCTTAAACGGGCGAACGGGCTTAGATAAAATTTTGTGTACAGGTTTTGTATACCCAGATTTCATATATCGTCGCTGCGCCTGACAAGTTCCATGTGTGATATTTGTAAGGTTTTCGTAAAAACGCATTCTTAAATTAACAAATAGACTATTTGTTAATTTATTATTCATTATAAAATGAACAAATACACTATTTGTTAATTTATTATTTGTTATTAAATGACAAACAGACTGTTTGTTAATTTTATAGCACGTTTTTGTTGCTTCCCTAAACCTTCACCCCGTGTTGGTCCCGGGCTCCTTTGAAGAATAGGCCAACTGCCGTTCTGCCAGGCAGGTCGTAAAAGGCCACCGATTGGCTATGCGAGTTACTACCATCGTGACTACTAGGTAGAGTTCTGCATTGTCTCGCCCGGGTCTGGTACCACCGCCCTACGTATTCCTGCCGCAATAGCGTCCGTGCTTGTCATTGTCGTGTTCCGGTTAGCCGGTAAACGTATGAATGTGGCATTAGACCTCGCCATAAGATAGCAATGCATCATTAATATCTTTATTGTCTATAGGCGATGGTTGACTCTTTCCATCATGAGGCCCACCCGCTTGTTTGCTAAAAAAGAAAAATAATTCATATAGTGTGTAAAAAACTTCTTAGTCTCAAAACGGGCAAATAGGTAGATTTACATTCAAAGGTTTTTTCGAAAGTCTGAAATCTCCGTAACAGCTCGAAAATTGGCGGGTGGTGGGTTACCGCCACTATTCCTCGGATGGCATGTAAAACTGTCGAACCCGGTTATTAGTAGAAATATATGATAATATTTTGCAGGTCGGCAAAATACGCTGATTTAGATCATTCACCTCAGTCTCAACAGCTAGGCCAACAGACAAACCGGTAATCGTGGTAAACCCTTAAAGTCTAAATACGGTCGGTTCACTCTGTCTACCCCGCAAGGAAAATGGGATGATGATACTGAGGTAATCATGTCTATCAGTTCTTAGCGGTACTAGAGAAGTCCAAGAGGTCAATATACTAAAACGAAATAACCCCGACTCTTGACATGGAGATGAATGGAAATGACAAAACATTTCCATGACTCAATCCGAAACTAATTCGATTAACGCTCGGACTATACGAATTATCATAAATCATGATCATTCGTATATTCATCTACATTTGTGGTTTAAAAAAACTTATCTTCATGACGGTGCTTTACGGCGTTGGTAAAGATAAAGGCGATTCAGGTCTATTAGCGACAGGGATGATGATCATCGCAACGTTTAACTAACCTATCAATTTAAGGTTTTAGCCCTGATGATGCAGTAAAATGTGACATTAGTCACTACCGTCGTGACTACTAGGTGGTAGAGTTCTGCATTGTCTCGCCCGGGTCTGGTACCACCGCCTTTCCTATTTCTGCCGCAATAGCGTCAGTGTTAGTCACTGTCGTGTTCCGGTTGGAAGGGTAAGGTAGCCGGTAAACTTATGCATGTGGCATTAGACCTTGCCACAAGATAGCAACGCACCATTAAC